>CM022553.1:5621036-5773536 GCA_012273795.1 Dendrolimus punctatus | reverse complement strand
ACGCAATATACGTATGCGTGCAAAATTTCAGCTCAATCAGAAACCGGAAAGTTGGTCAAATTTAACTTGCAAGATTCCACCTGAACTTACATGCATGCATTGCAAGTTAAATAAAAGCTTGTAAAAAATGTTATTGATACTATTATTGTGGCTGTGAATGCGTGATGCGAATGAGAATGATGTAATGGCGTCGGCGTTGCCTTTGATGCTGTTTTACCCTGTTTAGCGCCATCTCTTTTCACTTTTGTACGATCCTTAATAAGATGTTGCAGATAAACATTATCTAAATGCTAGATGACGCTTTATCAACTCATGTTAGGACTGTCATAGATAGATAACTCTTTATTGTACACCAATACAAACATGAACTTAAGACTAAAATTATATCTAGTTATGTACAAAGGGCGGTCTTATCGCTAAAAAGCGATCTCTTCCAGACAACCCCAGTAAACCTAACAATAATTTTTCTGTATGTTTTTTTTATTAGATTTTGAGTAATTTTCTGCTATATGTTCGGAACCCAAGTCCGATAGCAAATAAAATTGTATGGGACAATTTCGTAGCTTTACTGAATCCAACGAAAAATAATCAATTTCGGTTCAAAAACAATAAAGTTTGGCTGAATATGAATTAAAAATTATTTATTGAATAGAGAAACTCTTCCTTTTTTTAAGTCGGTTAAAAACATAATAATCAATCATTGTTTATCAAGTAGTTTTTATACACATAAGTTATCCATTGAGTTATCGTTTCGTGCAATTTGAAGTATAAAATTTCAACATTAATGTAAGATATATTTTCAAAATTAGTATGGATAGTGTTTCATATAAAGTGTATCGTTTTCGTCTAAGCAATGTCCATTGCTGGGCCATAGGTCTCTTCAAGTGTGTATGACATATGTCGGACTTTTGCTTTCTTGAGACAGTTCTGACGCAAGGGCGATCTTGCATCAGTAGGATCTCCATGTGTGTAATTAAGTGTATAAACTTTTAAGCATACAAATGCTCCAAGTGTTAAAATATCAATAATATCTTGGGAATGTAGACCATATTGACCGGAAACATTGTACTTGACCCATGGTTCGACACAGTCTAGTGTGACTTGAGACCTATAACAGTGCGATGTAAAGAAGGTAAAAGAGTAAGGCTTGGTTAAGAGCTCAGCCACCATCATCCCGTTACCTTTACTATAATGTATGCCCCTTTAATTAAGGTCCATGGAAGAGTTAGGTGGGAACTTGTTGTCTATAGTATTAAACAGTACATATCAACTAACCTTTATATGCTTTTTCAATATTCCTGGTAGTTTCTGTTCAATCAGTCTATCCAGGACAACATTTTGTACAGTAGGCGTCTCTTCTATGTTGGCAGTAACATTTTCATCTATTTCCATAGTATCTGCTTTTTTCTTTTTCTTGGGGACATTTTCTTCATTCTTGAGAACTTTATCTTCCTTTTCCTTCGAAACACTTTCTTGATCTACTGGAATTACATCTTCTTGTTCCTTGGCAGCATCATCCTGATCCTTGGTGTCTGCATCTTCTTGTTCCTTGGAAATGTTTTCCTGTTCGTCTTGAATCTTACCTTCATTTTCCTCGGAAACAGTTTTCTTATTCTTAGTTTGATTTGATTCAGACTCAGTAGTTACATCTTCAGAGAAATCAGTGTCATCCAATTTTTGGACTGGTGTCAGTTCCACTGTGGTATCTCCAACAGGTGCATCTTTTGAGTAGATTTCCGAAAGCTATGAAATAAAAATTTCAATTAATAAAACTGATGTGTTATAATTCTATAACAAATAATATAAAAATTAAGGACAGTAAACCATATATTCAACCAATTGATGTACACAAACCAGACCAGATAAAAATGTGGGATTTGATTTGGGATTTCACAGCTAAAATAATATAAAATCTATTATCTTACTGGAATTTGAAAATGCTATGATGCAACACGGAAATATTCCATATGGTACCAGACTACCATCTTGCTTAAATAGAGGACTAATGTTTCAAGATGTTAGTAGCGAAATCCGTACTGTTACAGACGAGCTTCCTATTATTGCTTGAAATAACTTACCTTCAAAAACATTTGATGAAGCTTCAGCTCAACCATAAGAGAAATGTTCTCTTTGAAATACTCTTTTGGGTTTTCTAAAAACAAACCAAGGAAAGATTAAATCAAAAGGGGGTTTTACAAGGACAATACTTACATAATTCATTCTATCAATATCCTGTCACAATTATCCAAGACTGTCTGTGCCTTAGACTGTCCTTATCTATAATGACAGCTCTTCACTTGGCTTAGTGTATTCATGCAGCGGTTTAGCTAAATATCATAAACATGACATCTACACATGAAATAAATTAGTATATAATTATTTGAATTTTCTATTTGCTTTATTTATACATTCATGGCAAGTGAAGTGCCGTCATAAAGAACCGGTTTTGAAAGATACAAATTAAGGTCGACTCTGTAGACTAGCTAAATGAAAACATACTTTTAGTATCAATTTTATTTGTCGCATTCATTATACAGTGATTTTGTTGTTATCTCTTTAGACTGCTAAGCATTGCCAGTAAACATAATTAGGATGGTTTTAAGTGTAAATTTTTTAAAACATCACTAAAAATCTTTGTTCAGTGAATTGGAATTTAATTAAGTCTCTTCTCAAAAGAGACACCTTACAGTAGGTACTTTGTTGGTTTGTATGTCTCAGCATGATGCAAGTACTAAAAATGTAGTCTTGCTGAATACATACCATCAAATAAATTTGAAAAAACTTGATTACAGATGAAGTTTAAGAGAAAAATATCTATCAGCCAAACTGATAGAAGTACGAAAAAGCTAAAAGCTTTTCAGTACTCCATCAACCTTGGGCGTCGAACAAAGGACTAGATTTTTTATTGAAGTAGATAAATACTTCGCTGTAAATAGTGTCAGACAGATTCAAATAATACGACGTGACTGTTACAGGCCAATGTAAGCTAGCTTATAAAGAAACGTGCGCTTTGGCAGAAGATAACACGATCTCGCACAAATGCTCGTGACAGAAACTTGTGCGAGACTATGCTGGTTTAGTAAAAATGAAAAGAAACGCTACCTGCATCAAACGATTTCGTGATGTGCTTAACGTCGCTAAGAATTTGATGAGCTAATCCCTCGTTCACGATGTCCACATCGCTTTCGAGCGGATATCGCTGACGGTATACCGTCATTATATCCTCAAGAGCCCCAACGTGTTTGCCCATCATCACTTCCCTTATACGCTCGCGAATTAGCATCTTCATAGCTTTCATAGAAAATTGATTAAAGAAGTTCAGAGAATACGGCCGAACGGAGCCGTATTTATTCTTGATATCTTTGAGCAAGTGGCCGAGCCCCAACTCCAAACGCCCATTCAGCTGCAGCGATGGCGTCCGGTCCGGGCGCAAGGTCATCGCCTCCTTGTTGAGCTTAAGAGCTTTAGCTTTGCGCTCGTTCGGAGTTTTGGGTTTGGGATTAAACGGCTGTGCTGAAGTGATTCTGGGCTTTTGGCCGTAAGGCTTGGATTTAACCGCCATAGACGATGGCTCGAAGTACCGCGTTTGGTCACTCGAGGTGGACGCGGAGTTCGCTCCGGAGTTCATCCATGGGCCGACTGACTTTTTCGCGTTACCCCTTTTGGGACCAGAGAACCGTTTCGGCTGCGGATTATCGCGCCAAGTCGGTTCAGATGGGCGTTTCCTTGAGCCGCCGCTAAGCGGAATGTAGTCGGGAGTTGGGTGGTCGTCGTACATAAGGGAGTAATTGCGATTTGAATTGTCCCAACTGTTCGACCCGAACATAGGAGGGTTATACTGCCTCTGAAATGAAAATATTTATAGGTTGCTTAAGCCTGTTCACGACACGGCTCAAATCACCAATGAGCACTTCATATGAATGATTATATGAATTTCAGTCATATTATGCTGCGTGCACACTTGTACCATTTGATCGATTCAATCATCACATTGTTGCGTGATTAGGAATCTTATGACACCGGCCCATATTGATGTAAATTATCAGGTATTGTCCAAAAATGGGTGAAAATGTGTTGCAGCGATGATAAGCTCAACAATTCATTAATGTTACCGATGTGGCTAAAGCCTTCTTTAAAAAAATTCTAAAGACAGCCAATAAATTGTATCTTTCTATACTTTGAAAGATATTTGTTTTTTTCTAATAATTGAAATATTTCAATAATAATAATTTGTTAATGCAAAATAATCATGTCGCACGAGAAATTTTGTCATTTCATTAACTACTTATTTGAAATCAATTATAGCTTTAATGTAATTATGTTTTATTTATATAGTTTACAGAACTAATACATAATATAAATTACGCTTTATAGTTAATAGAGCCCTAGATCATAGATCAGCATTAAAATTCTATGTAGCTCTAAAGTGAATATTTTTATCTAAAAATTAATCAATTCATTTAAACAGAAACTTATATATTCCAACTAGCTGATGCTCGTGACATCGTCCGCTTAATTAAAGTTTTTTTTAACTATCCAACGGGAACTCTTTAATTTTTCGGGACCAAAAGTATCCTATATGTTGACCATGGATATAAGCTACAAAATTTCATCTAAATCGGTCCAGTCGTTTAGGAGATTAGCCCGTACAAAGAGATAAATAGAGAAACAAAACCAAAAAAACAAAATTAAATTAATTCTTTTTCACTTCTTACATCCCCTTGACTCGGTTTTCATTGCATTTATTTATTTTACAAAATTTCGACCTCTGCAGTTTAATTATACGTATAGATAATGTGGGTTTGAATTGAAGCCGACACTATGCACCACTTGATAGATCTTTCAAGTAGTGTATAAATAAGATACAATTAACAGGTGTTACTTAAGAGTGAGAATCATAACATGGGTATGAAACCTGCCAATCCTTATTGTCTGGTATTTTGTATATTTCTTCGAGCCTTGTGGCCAGTAATTATATTTTTATTATTTCCCTATAACGCAGATAACCTGAATACTACTATATTTTATTTATTTGTTTTAAAACCGTTAAATACTCATGAATTTATGAGATGTATATAGGTCTCGCGCAATAGCCATTATATACAAACTTCTCTCCAAACTACCTTCATTTCAGTACATACCAAAAACCAATTTTTTACTAAACTGTAAATGCATTGCATGTCATGTAAAGAAATACATAATTTATATGCAATCAGTTAGTAAAAATTACAATTCAAACTTTACAATCTCTCAAGATTTGGTGTAGAAAACTGCACTGTACTTGTAAGGAATATATGGAAATATGTTGCAAAAAAATAATATATTACATTATGTCTTTATATATATAACTATAATTATTTTCTATCCTTTTATTGCGCTCTGTTTTATTGAATATGCACTGTTTGCTAGAACTCCATTAATTCTTCAAAAGTCATTCTGTAACAAATTCTGTACAAAATATTAAAAAAAGTACTTAAATATAAATAGAAAAACAAATATAAAAAAATAACTAGACGTGTTGCTGGGAGTTTCTTGCCGCTTCTTCTCCTTAACAGCAATAACACGTTGCGAAGCTACATAGACTAGGAAGTAAAATTAAATTTTAACCTATATGTATGACCTTCAAAGAGTGTTCTCCAGTGGAACTTATTTTGAATAAAATCTTTTGAATTTGAATTTGCATATGCTTTTGTACATATAAAGAAGCAATAGATACTGTTTGAGCAATCAATGCCATGTTACTTACATATAATATTATACATACATAACTTCACGCCAGGTCCCTTGCGGGGTAGGCACGGACAACAGGTATAATATTATATACTAAGTAACCTATGTGTATTTATATGCATAGCTGGGCACCATTAATGAAATAGTTAACTTCATTAATCGCTAATCCATTTGAAAAAAAGTTTACTTTGTTAAAAGTTAAAGTTACATTTCAGAAAATGTAACACAAGTTAACGCTAATCGTTAATCCGTTAACGATGATTAAATTGCAGATCAGACATAAGAATTGCAGGCATGTTGACAAACTATGTTTTTTCATTCATTTCAATTAAGGATAAGAATTCATTTTATTAAGATAGATTAGTTGCGTTCTGGACGAAACACTAATTAGACGAACTAATTTTAAGACGATTTAATAGCAATATAATGACCAGTTGCTCATTAGACGAATTGCTACATAGCCCACAAAAAAACAAACAAAACACTGGTCACTCTATGTGCCCGGGCTAAGGAATGAAACGAATCACGTGAATCCTTCGCAGATGTTTTTTTACTCACACCGCAGGCAAAATAGTGTCATTTCACTCGCGGTTGGCGCCGCGCCGCCACTTGTCGACGGACTTGGACGTACACGTGTTTTTTGCGGCGTGCGGTATCTGCTGGATTAACGATTAACGGACTTTGGGAAATTTAACGTGTTTTTTAACATATTTTTAAGTTGAAATGTTGACTACGTTAATTAACGATTAACGAGTTAATGCCCAGCTATGCTTATATGTATTATTATATTATTCATAAAGACAATCATACAAAAATTATGTATACCACCATCGCCACTCCGGATCAGCAATAAACCTGTCTTGGGTTGTCTAGAAGAGAACTTTTTAGCTATAAAACCACATTTTTGTACACAAGTAGAATAAATAAATAATGGTGTACAATAAATAATTTTATATCTCAGTAAAAATGAAGGGCCATAAAGGCCTAAGGGTTATACAGATTAAATAATACGGCATTGTAATATAGTGAATTATTTAAATAAAATGTCAAGGCCGGATTTAAAGGATATGGGCAACAAAAGATTTGAAAGTGGAACATAAAGTCAACTTTTTTTTTTCTATTCATACTGTACATATTTCCTTCATATCCAAAATAAACATAGATAATGCTTTTTTGATCATGAACATTAAAGAATCAGAATTACAAAAATAAAAAGTTAGTCTAACTTTGCCAGAACAATAGGCCTGTCGTTCAATAGGATGTCTTTCAGATAATGTAACTTGAAGATAGATAATTTTGGTTATTTTGGCTGGGTCTAAAAATTACATGTGTACATACATACATGTTGTATACATAACTTACATGAGTACTAATATATGCACATGGCATATTATTATGTACCTGCAGTATCTCTATAATAAATAACTTCTTAGTAAGCATGATAGTATTGCAACTCTTATGTTAATATATTGATTTATAATTTTAGAAAGACAAGCTTTCGGCAGGGTAATGAGTTCTCATTATCAATGGCTCCTGATTGTGTAAGCAAACAACTAAATTCATCATCATTTACAAGTTATACTAAATATAAAATAATAACTAAGAAAAATGTTTATTGCACTATTGCATTAAGTTTTACTCTTAAAAGTTTTATACTTAACAATAGATTTAATTTGTTAGCAGTCTTGCTTTCTTTATCCCTATTAATATTATAAATGCGAAAGTAACTCTGTCTGTCTGTCTGTCTGTCTGTCTGTCTGTCTGTCTGTTCCGTTTTCACGTAAAAACTACTGGACCGATTTGGCTGAAACTCAGTATATATATATTTTCGATACCGAGGATGAACATAGGATACTTTTTATCCCGTAAAATGGGATAGTTTCCGGGATAACATGATATTTGTCTGTTTGTTTGTTATGCTTTTACGGAAAAACTACTGGACCGATTTGGCTGAAATTCAGTATGTATGTAAATTAAGTACTGAGGATGGACAAGGGGTAATTTTCATTTTGGCCTTTTTGGTAATTTTGGCCTTTTTAGTCATTTTTGGCCTATTTGGTCATTTTTCCTTTTTGGTCATTTTGGCCTATTTAGACATTTTTCCTTTTTGGTCATTTTGGCCTATTTGGTCTTTTTAGTCATTTTTGGCCTCTTTGGTCATTTTGGCCTATTTGGTCATTTTGGCCTTTTTGGTCATTTTGGCCAATTTGGTCATTTTGGCCTATTTGGTCATTTTGGCCTTTTTGATCATTTTGACCTTTTTGGTCATTTTGGCCTATTTGGTCATTTTGGCCTATTTGGTCATTTTAGTCATTTTGGCCTATTTGGTCATTTTTCATTTTTGGTCATTTTGGCCTATTTGGTCATTTTTCATTTTTGGTCATTTTGGCCTATTTGGACATTTTTCCTTTTTGGTCATTTTGGCCTATTTGGACATTTTTCCTTTTTGGTCATTTTGGCCTATTTGGTCATTTTGGCCTATATGATCATTTTGACCTTTTTGGTATTTTTTCCTTTTTGGTCATTTTGGCCTATTTGGTCATTTTTGCCTATTTGGTCATTTTGGCCTATTTAGTCATTTTGGCCTATATGATCATTTTGACCTTTTTGGTCATTTCGGCCTATTTGGTCATTTTGGCCTATTTGGTCATTTTGGCCTATTTGGTCATTTTGGCCTATTTGGTCATTTTAGCCTATTTGGTCATTTTGACCTTTTTGATCATTTTGACCTTTTTGGTCATTTTGGCCTATTTGGTCATTTTGGCCTATTTGGTCATTTTGGCCTATTTGGTCATTTTGGCCTATTTGGTCATTTTGGCCTATATGATCATTTTGACCTTTTTGGTATTTTTTCCTTTTTGGTCATTTTGGCCTATTTGGTCATTTTAGCCTATTTGGTCATTTTGACCTTTTTGATCATTTTGACCTATTTGGTCATTTTGGCCTATTTGGTCATTTTGGCCTATTTGGTCATTTTGGCCTATTTGGTCATTTTGGCCTATTTGGTCATTTTAGTTATTTTTGGCCTTTTTGGTCATTTTGGCCTATTTGGTCATTTTGGCCTTTTTGGTCATTTTGGCCTATTTGGTAATTTTGGCCTATTTGGTCATTTTGGCCTATTTGGTCATTTTGGCCTTTTTGATCATTTTGATTTTTTTGGTCATTTTGACTATTTTGATTATTTTGGCCTTTTTGGTCGTTTTTGCTTATTCCGTCATTTTAGCCATGTCGGTCACTGTGGTCTTTTAGTCATTTAGACCATTTTGGCCTTTTTGGTCAAGTTTTGCAATTTATTTTATTGACAGATAGACGGGGGATGGTATATATAATTTACGATATAAAATGAAGTGAATCTTCTGTGCGCAAATACATAAAAATGTAATATAATATAACCTGTAGCACTTGCTCTATAAACAAGAGACACGCACTAGAGGTTAACCCGCGGCTCAGCCGCGGGGTAAACTCTAGTCTTGTATAAAATGAACTATCACTTTCATCTATTTTGGGCTTCAGACCATGATAGTGAAGTATTGAAATATAGAAGGTGAAATGCCAACTTCCTTCTTCTACTTCAACTAGTTATGATACCCATTGGTCAGCTTGCTTAGGAGTAGCTACACCATTGTCTTTGGGCGCTTGAGCACCCGTCGCGCTATATATGGCCTTCTCCTAAATCCAGCCCTGACTTTTTATCACAAGGTAGTAATGACCACAACAATACATACCTGGTTGTCATAATTTATCTGCCTGGTCAAAAGATGCTGCTGTTCTTCAATCATGTCCCTTTTACGTTTTAGTAGCTCAAGCTCCATGTCTAGATTCTATGAAAAATTTATATTTTTTATATATCTACTGTATTCTGTAACTGTATTCTTATATTTTTTATTGCAGGAGTTCAGCAGACAGCCCACTTGTTTGAAAGCGGTTACCATCGTCTATGGACATTTGCAACACCAAAGGTGCTACAAATGCGCTGCTGCTCTCTTAAGGGAGACTGGAACCTGGTCACTAATGCCGGAACACAACTCAAGGTTGTTATGGGGACATACTTTAGACCAGGGTGGAAGCCATCCAGTCGGACAAATGCCCTACCACCTGGCTGTGGGTTGTTTGTCGCCTCTTAAGACAGGCCGCCCGGCCACAGGAAATTGTATTCTTTCTCCGTTCCTGCACAGATAAAAGTTCCAGCAAAAGAGGGACTTTATGAAACCAACATGAGCAATGTGTTAACCCATTCTGTGTTTATGTCACAATGTTTTTCAGAATATACTGTGGTCTTTAATGAAATTTTAAAATTAATATACTGTTATACAATATTACACTGTAATCACAATAACCTCAACATTAAGATAGAGGTAGTTAGCTATTTTAAAAGTCCGCTAATTGGTAGTTGTTCAAAAATTAAGCCATTTATTAGCCAAGTTATCAATCATTTTACCAACAGGTTAATAGTTGTAAAATAAAACTGAAAACCAACAAGCTGACCATTTAAAAGTCAGCAGTTGGTGGCCAGTTAGCAAGTCATTCACCAATCAGCCAAAAAACCATCATCTGGTTTCTTGTAACTAGCTAAGTGATCACCAACTACTGGTTGCATGTTGACATTTTTAGAATATTCAATAATTGCCCACCACTAATTAGAGGTGGTACTGAGAATTGAAAAAAAAACAAATAAATGAGTAGGAATTCTACCAGAACTTTATTGAGGGCTCTATAACTGTTACAGAGTTTTGTAGACAGTGGAGTCAACAAGGAGTCTGATCATATTCACACTATAGCCCTGAATAATGATCTCAATATCGGTGTGAGGGTCAAGTACATGGACAGAGAGAAAGGCAGTCAGGTGATGGAACACAACTTCCCCAAAGGCTCTTAGTGTATCTACTGAATCAACTCGGCCACTATAACATTTTGTATGTGTGATTGCACCAAACCAATTTAATATAATAAAGTTAAATATATAACCATAAAAAAATTAACATAACTCCATGAGCAAATATTTTTTCTGTGTTGAAAAAGTAGACAACTCCATATTAAAGTTTATGTGATCTAGGCATCATAAAATTATTTAGTACTAAAACATAAATGATAGTGATTTGCTTTAGACATTTGTTTGGTTAATTAACCAAACCTCAACAAATTAGGTAAAATTTAATAATGGAAATGTTATAGTTTGCAAGACCGACTGATCCAAAGTAGAAGCGAGTGAGGCTTTGTGGAAACTTAAAGTAATAACAAAATAAATATATAAATATTACAGTTTATTAATAACTATTCGTCCAATGTTAGAAATTATTATAACAAAAGTGAACCATTTACCAGTTTAACAAAACTAAGTTCATCCATATTCCCGACTAACATAACGGTCTAGGACATGATGAGAGGTTGTGTTAGGACTCATTGTATAGCATTCGAATTCTTTAGGGCCGCCATTCATACATTTTCATCATCGGAAAGGTTATAACAATAACAAATAGATCCTCTACTAGAAAGACGGAATCCTTTTATGAATATTTGTTACTTACTCTAATATGTTCCGTCATCAAGGGCTCGGGTGCTTCGGAATTTATCCCAGCATTATAGTTTCCACGTCCTCCGCCGCGAGCACCGTACATCGTGTTTTTGTTAGGTTAAAATTGAAATAATTATGGTGAATCAAACAATTCTTTTACAAATGTTAAATTAACAAAAGTAAACCACGACGAGAAAACGATTAGACAGCCGAAAAGAACCTCGACTAAGGATGAGATGAGATCGGCAATCGATTAATCAAAGAATCGACTACATGGGATAAAAAAAAATCGGTAAAAAAATCGATATGCAGCAGTGAATCGACTCGGTGAATCGACATTTCGCTCTAGAAAATCGACATTCAATTAATCATAAGATGAACTCAACAGCTAGCCTTACATACTTTTCTATGGAGTTTATTAAACAAGTACCCCGTTGGGGTCGTTAGTTATTATGCAGCTACTCTATTCTCCATAATTTTATCGGCTGATATTGATATTACAAAATGATGATCACATAACAGTCACAAATTGTGATAGCTGACGACTGCTGACAGTTAAACAGCGGGTTTTTAAAGGCACTGCACCCATTTGGAACAAAATAAAAAAGTACTGCAGTTTTGTGCATTAGCCAATCCCCAATTTCAAATTAATTTATATTAATAAATAAAATTGAAGAGTCCATTTAAGTGAGTTCAAGAAAGTCAGAGACATCAAATCTTTGTACTGCCAATATCTATTGTCTAATACTTCGAAATGTTAATTAAAATATCTATTTAGAATTATATCTATTACGTCACAAGACAGGCGGGTGTTTAATTGTGTCGTAGTTATTACTAACTTGTTACTTCTTCGCTCACTTACGAAAACAATACTTTTTTCTGGGATGAAAGGTATGTCTTTCCCAGCACACCGAACTAAGTGTTTGAGAAATTTCAAGATGAAACGTGAGAAAGAGAAACCTTTCTCTGTCTACGGTCAGGAGGGTTCGAATAGAAAGTTAATTTTGTTTGTAGTTACAATTCTATTATATTATATAGTAACAATCTGACAACACTGAAAACTGTGTACTAAGCTCTCCACATTTTTGTGTTTTGCAAGAATGTGGAAGGCCTTTATGTTTCAAGCAAGCTACTACAATGGGTTACTGTTTTCGGTTCTAGAGTAATAGCTCAACTTTTTTAAAGGTTATCCGAAAGACTCATTATATAATTATTTATGACATTTATAGAAGTTTATAATACTTTTCATTTAGGTGGCACCCATAGAAGTTTATAAAATAGCTGATAAAATGGAAGAAGAAAGGAAAACAGCAGAAGCTGCTGCTCCGAAAAAGAAGCGTGCTTCTGACCTTTTGCGTGGAACATAGATATCCTTGGTACCTTGCCCCTTTCCCTTCCTGTTATGTTTAAATCCAAATTGTTGTGTTTCCAGGGTTCCGTAGTCACTTTCTTATATTATATGTTAGTTTTCCCCGCGGCTTCACCACGTGAAAAACACTGGGTCTATGTTGTTTTTAACTCATGTTACTTACATAAAAACTAAATTACGTCTCTTCAATTCACTAAAGTAACAAAGAAACTAAGTCCATATAGGCTAAACCCTTCACAGTAATACAATAAATAACTTGCTTCCTCTCTCTCTTTTCTTTCACCATATCCCAATTATTTGGGGTCGGCAGTGTGGCTCTTCTCCACTTCTTTATTCTGACATAAATCTTCTGTCACACCACAAATCATCATATCATCCTTCACACAATCCATCCATCTCTTTTTTTGGTCTATTTTTACCTACATTTGTACCCATTTATCTTGTATTAGTTTAACATTCTTTTTGTCACGTGACTTGCTCCTCATTATATGCCATGCCCATACCATACCATCTTAATTTTTTTTTTTTTTTTTTTTTTTTTTTACCATTCAGCTTTATTAGTATTATCTATATAATACATCATGTATCAGGATAAAATGTATCCCAAGTGTTAACTCGGGGTTATGGAGGGAAGAGGTAAGGAGAATAATCTCTTAAGTCCATTTATCTTTCCCGCGTCCTGCTGCAAGAGCGTCCTGTCCGCGAAGGAGCCGGCGGAGCGAGAGAAGGATTAGTCCGCCACGTTCCCCTCCTGCCAGAGCCGGCGGCAATAGAATCTCACACATCACACGTGGGGTGCTAGTGCCACCCCGACCTAGCGAATCGCACACACGGGCCGCAGCCCGCAACCTATCCCCCTCGCGCGGCTCACGGTCCTGAAACGGATTTCCCCTGTATAAAAAAAGGACAATAATCTCATATAGGAAAATAGTTGAAGAAGTGTCCAGTTGTAAGCTGTAAATAAATAAACAGTTCACGCACAATAACAAAAGTAACAAATAAGCTTGTACAATTTCTAAACTTTTTCTTAAATTAATTGTAATAAAAGGGGTACGCAACTAGAGTCCGTAGTTAATAATAATTAATTAAAAATAACAGTTCAAAAACCGTCCATAATGACGTTAATTAATGGTTTCATTTAAATCTGGTCCATTAGTTTTCACGTCATGATCCAACAGACCGGACAGACCAAAAATTCTAAAAATATTGGCATTTTAAGAATCTCTTGGTCCCAAACTACCCTTCCTAGCTTTTTTCAAATTATTAAATGCATTGTGGCAAACTCGAACCATTTACAGATTTATTGTAGTATAGATGTCTTCATCTATTTTATGTATCGCGATATTAAGGGCCGCTTGCATAAGGTTGCTTAAATTTATTTAAGAAACAAAACGTATTTAAATACAATTAGCGTCTTGCACAACGCAAAATTTGCCACTAAATATGTTTAAAGAACTGTCAATACGTTTTGTGTAAAACGTATTTAGGCAGTTTAATATGATTAACTAATTTTATTTAAAGGCGATCGTTGTGCAAGCGGCCCTTAATGATATTTTTTTAAGTTAATGTTATAATTACTAGGATCTTGAAGTATTCGGGTGACGAAAAAAGAATATCCGAATAAATTTGAATTTTCGCGGTATTTTTTGTGAGATGCGAAGTACACAAATTAATGCATTGTTTTCATAATATGTTTTCTTAACAGGTGGAGGATGAAATCACGGATACACTGGAACCGCCAAAATAAAAAGAAAACAACATATCATCGATAAGTCAAAGTTGAACTCATCTAATGCAAAGATACATGTATACTATCATTTTAGATTAGAGCAATTAGTTTGGGCACTATTTTAGATTAACTAATTTAGAAGATTTTCAATTCAAATAAAACAAGTGATTTTTGTAATTATTTTTTAATCATTCTTTTCATATTGATGTTATGAATAAACAGTTTTAATTATAATTGAACTAAGTACCTATTAAAACTAAACTGTAACACATCTTTTTCAAACGAAATAGTATTTAACATAAAAATAAATTAACTAACTTTTATATTTTATGGAAAAACATAGCAACTTTTTACATACAACACCTGATCTTATTGCTGTTATACTTGAAATATTATTTTTTCCTAATAAAATAATATAGCAAATTAATGCATGTAATTGATACATACATACATACATAAATCACGCTGTTTCCATGGTAGCAACTATGATCTCACTTGCGACGATCCTGACAAACTTCGCTTCTACTTCATTAACTTTATACATGGCGTTTATTTGAATCTTTTACCTGACTTGTAATTGTAGTGCATTATTCATTTGAATTCCTAGACTTAGAAGATCCCGGTAAAGGAAATGCACACAAACATTCCTACAATTCTCCCATGTTACCGATTATACAAGTTTAACTTGCTTATTTATCTAATTTGTAATGTGTTTTGCTGCTGAATTTTATATTATTGTTCAATGATGTATTTATCCAAATAATTTTTGAGTGCACAAAATTGATCTTTTCTAAGACTTTATGCTAGAACAGTCTTTTAGGTAAAGTTTTATACGAGACATGAACACTGTAGTTTCCAATACAGCATAGACGATTATGGCATAATGCTTAACGTTAATGTTTCACTACAGCACGCTCCAAATCGAGCACTCTAAATAAGTCGTGATGCGTGCATCGATCCTCAGTGACAGAAATTACAGTGTTTTTTAAGTTGCTTGATCGAATGTTTTTTTATATTATGTTAGTATTTATTATTTTGAAAATTTTAGCTTTTTTCATTTTTTTTCGATAATCAAGTTAATTCAATTGTTAAAAAAAAATATAATATGATGAAGTACAAAATGACTGTTTATATTACATAAAATGTGAAACAATATAGAACGAATCTACAAACAAATGTTACAGAATATACTTGAAACATTGCAATGTGATCGAATCATTAATGAAGCAGCAACATAATGTGAAAAAACATATACAAGATGAAAAAAAATCTATTTCATAATACGGTTATGATCACTCTGCTGGCATTAAAACTAATTCGGTAATAAGATCAGCATAATCGATGGCACTGAGTGCATATGCTCTGTAATGAAAACTACCATAAACGTTAAAATCTGACTTCACAAGTAGTACGATCTTGGATTACCAAAAAATTATTAATTGTTTAAAAAAGTGAGATTATTCGTACCAATGCAATACCTGTTTAAAAATCATATTCATTTATTCATGAAATCTTATTCAGTCATTAAGCAAATTTTTATCCAAACAAATCAAACTATACAACATAATAAAATTCAAGTTTTCATGCACATACACTTTATATTTGATTTAAGATTTGTGCATAATGGTGCTAATCGGTGTCAGACCCACTACATTCGTCCAAAATAACTCCTTCAGAAATCAAAGCGAGTATATCATCATCATCTAAAACATCATAATCATCACCTTCCTCCAATATTCTCATTGTTTCACGTTTACTTTTAATTCTACTTTTGTCGACTTTGGCTAAACCTTTTTGAATAGAAGCTTTTGGTTTGTTTATAACTTTTGATGGATTTGGAACAGCTTTCTTTGGAGCAGTTACTTGTTTCTGAATAACTTTCTTTTGTGTTTCTTGTTGAGGTTTAGTTGCTTTTATTTCTTCGACTTTATTTGCATTTCCAGCTACTTTTGTTGTTTTGGTTTCTGTTATCACAGGAGTTTGTGCTGCAGGTTTGGTATCAGGCTTTTCTTCGATTTTATTTGGAGTTTTATCTACTGGTTTAGTAATTTTGGCTTCTTCTGTTTTGATAGAATTTGTGTTAACAGGTATACTTGGCTTTGCAATGTCCTTTTCATTTGTTTTAATTTGTTGTGCTTTAGGTTTAGCAATTTCGTTAGTTGTCTTGGCTTCTGTTGACTTCATAACAATAGTTTTCTTTGGAGTTTCGGTATCTGGTACTTTGACAGCTGGCTTAGCAGGTTCAACTGTTACTGGTTTAGTTTCAAGGGGTTTACTTGCTACTGTGGCTGGCTTGACAGTAACTTTAGGCGTTGTTTTAATTTCAGTAGGTTTTTGTGACTCTGTTATTTTATCTTTAGCTTCTGGTGATGCTATTGTTTCTGATGTAACATCTTTCTTCACTTCAATATAATTTTTTTCGTTCAGGTTTGGTGCATTATTGATATTTTTATCTTCATTGACTGTTGTGATATTAAGTTTCGTAAGAGATTCCTTGTCATCTTTGACACGAATATTACCTAAATTGGTCTTAAGGTTTGGCGGACATTTTAGAAATTCATAATCCGGGCTTATGTACACTTTTAATTTACCTGCAAAAGCAATGAATAGTTATTATTATTAGTTAATATACATGGTATATTTGAATGCAAGTAAGAAAATAATTCCTCGTGATATATTAAGGTCTGAAGGTTTAAACAAAGTATTATGCAGTGGATAGTGAGAGTGGAGATAAACTCACCAATTCTTATAGATTTGACAGAACATATTTTGTCGAAATCCTGAATGTTCTTCATGAGTGCCGTGAACGTCTTCGCCGCCGCATCGACTCGCTCAAACTTGATACATCTGTATTTCATTAGGAAAGCTTTAAGATGATCGCGTTCCGGCCTCTTCGTGAATTGTACCTGTGATAATAATAATAAATAGTTCTACACTAGTACTAAGGTGAGACCAAAATTTTCAAGCAATGCATCTTACAGTTAAATTTCAATACTTTCAAAATTATTAGACTAAAAACAGATGGATGGACTGTGTGAAGAATGGCATGATGATTTGTAGCGTGACACGTATGCCAGTATAGTGGAGAGTTTTGAAGCAAAAGACATTGTGCTGACTCCAAATGATTCAGAGATGGTGAAAGAAACAAAAGAATGATAGATTAATGATTGAGGGGTTGGCATTGAAAATTAGTATAACATTTCACTAAGTTGTCAACCACCTCATTGTTGTGGTGTAGAATCTTTCAAAATTATAAAAAGAAATGAAATGTATTTTACATTTGCTGTCCTTTCCGGAAAAATATTTTTTTTATTTCTTTCGGTACTAAGAATAAACAAATTATATTTATCATTGAAAGTTAGATAACATTTATGAGAAATGACATAAACATAAGCTGGCCAGTAAGAAATGTTAAATCCTAAATGAATATTATATACCTTTACATAGAGTGGATTGTAGACATTCAATATTCTCTTCGCGACATTCAGGCCTATTACCTGTAAAGAGAAAATATATTATAGTAATGTAATATACCACCAGGCACCACATAGAAAGCTCAAGTATAAAAACAGATATAAAAATGCTCACATTGCGCAGCTCGTCACCAGCTTCGTTCCTAAATGTGTCTACAACCATTTTCTCTGGCTTTTGTTGTGGATCATCGGGCAGTTCTTGCCATACCTAATAAAAATACATAACAATTCAAACAATAACTAGAAGACGTACACACATATGGCATATCATCAAGCTAAGCAAATTATGGGTAATATACAAACAGACCACCTGGGACCGATCCTAGGTACTCAGACCATATTAAAAAACGTAAAGCCCGTTTACAAAGTTTTAAATTGTATAATACTACTATTCGACATAAGAACTTTTCAATCTACTTTGTTAAGAATAATAGTTCATCGTTTATGATCTACAGCGCCTATCTCAAAGTGATGAAAATTGTCTCCTCATCTAACTTTTAAACTATGAGGTAGCTGATTGACACAAATAAAGGTGAAATCAATTAGTAGAGCTTAATAATACTTTTAACAAAAACTACTTTTAACTGTTGTTCAATCATCCCTTGACTAGTTTTTGCCTTAGGCGCTTTTTTCAGATTAAATACTTCTTTTATGATACCGTAACTTATAACGAAAACAGTGGACCATTAATTGTTAACTCTACGTTTTTTTTAAATTTATACTATACAATCACATTTGTACTGTGGCACAGAAACCTCATGGGTTTATTCGTGCCGCAGGGAGTCGTGTACACAATATTGTTATTTTAATAAATAGGAGTAGAGGCGAGTAGTCGTTATCATCAATCTAGTGTTTAATTCCGATTTGATAATAAAGCGGGTATCATCATTCTAGAATATGGTTCTCATTTTAGTCCCAGAACTGCATGTGAGCATGGGCATTATGGTCCGCTTTAGGAATCAGTATAGAATCTTTTAAGATTATACTTGATTAATATTTAAATAATTAAACCTTCATTGTGAATAGGTTGACATGAGCGTGGTGATTTTTTTTCCAAACTTACATTTATCATAATATCTTGGAGTTCTTTTTCAAGCATCCGATTCATGAGAGGGCTGAGCTCGTAATGTCCACTTAATTTCTCCAACGAAGGTTGGCGTGTGTTGGGTTTCTTCTGCGGAGATGGTGGAACTGTAAAGGAACACCCACACCATGTAATCATTTTGCAATTTCTGTATTTTTCCATACCTAACGAGGTAAAATTCAATGGAACAAAGCATAATTGAGACAAAATTATGAACAAAGTGAAATTAAAGAAAGAAAGAAAAAAAGAAAAAATATTTATTTTCAATATTAAAAACAATAAAAGGAAAAACACAGTTTAAAAACGTAGAAATTACTGTAAAAAGATCACATGATCAGTGAAAAGATGCTTAAACGGACAAAATCTATAACAAAGTAGTACCAAAGAGAGGGTCATTGAGGAAAAGAGGCACGAATAATTAAACGATGGGAAGATGATATATCAAAGAGTGCAGGGGGGAAATTATGGTTGCGAAAAGCGAACAATAGAGAAATATGGGAAAAAAATCGGAGGCCTATGTCAGTCAATGACAAACTTTCATAAGAGCATAATTGAGAGGGAAAATTATAATAAAAGAAAAAACAGTTACTGCAGTATAGTCTTTTTTAAATAGTTAAAAATATTGTAAATAATGTTAATATAAGCCTTTATGGCTTCATTATTATTAATACCACGATGTAAGTAGATTCCAACATAGCCAGCCACGTTATAAGGGTCGAGCTGGCCCTAATCATCATCTAATTCCAGCATAGCCAGGGTGGAATCTTGATCGATGTGATACTCTCACAAATTATCGGCGTGAAAGGGTTAACTTTCAGCTTATCGTGTTTCTTGCGATGAATAAGAGTTTCTATGGATCACTTCCTCCTTCCTAAATAGTAACTTCCCTATCCCATCTCCTCAATGTGATTCCTCTTATCTGATCCTTCTACCCATCCTAATCCTAAAGTAAGGCAACGCGTTGGTGGCGTGAGAATCGAATTCAAGGATTTCGACAATTTTTTGTGTTTTAGTGAATTCCTAGATGGTTTATATTATACATGGTAGGTGGCGCTGCAGTCAGTATAACATTTTTTAAGACAGGACAATCTTGCCGGGATCGCTAGTCTCTTTATAAATTAAAGACAATTTAAAAAGTGACATCGCTATGAATAATACCTTTCACAACATTGTCTTCTGCCTTCTGAACTTGTTTTGGTGGTTTCGCCAACGGTTGTGATGGTTTGAGCCGTTTCACAGTTTGCAAATTCTTCTGCCCCAGTAAAACCGGCTTGCGCTTTATCGTCGCATGGTTGAATCTATTTCCTGTTAAAAAGAAATAAACCTTGATTTTTTTACAACTTACTGAAATCGTTACAAATCTTCGATGGATTTAATTAAAGTATTTAGAATAAGGATAACACAATATAACAGAAAGGGACACATTTTAACCATAGATGGAGTCACTTATAGAGAAGTATCTAAATTTTTACAGTAGTATTTTCTTCTAAATTTCGATGTACTGGGTGAAATGCTATGCGAAGTGAATTCATCGCCGCAGTAGACACCTGGAAAAACTGGACTAGCCATGAATTGATGACTGAAATTTTGAAGATAGATAGATAGTGTTGAAGTAATTACTCGTACGATAAACAGTAAGGAACCACTGAACAAATATTGAAGAGCTCCGAAGAATATGGGAGCGATAGGTGATTTACTATGCACGTAACTCAGTACTCCACTTTAATTATTCAGCCCCTAACAACGACCTTAATCTAGACGCCAGTCTTATCGGGCTGGGGGTGTTTTACACTCAATTTACCGAGACGCAGTCCTTATTCCAGGACTCATCAGATACATACGACGTCGGTCCCGAAATTGATGTGACTCATCCACTGCCGCTTCTGCTTGCAAATTCTGAGAACTATGTAGGAAACTAAGATTCTTGCTTGCTTATCCCGGATTTTTCTCATCAAAGGAAAACCTACTATACCTAGCAAATTTGTGAACCGGCCCGGTCGTAAGTGTACACGCTATACATTACTATGGGGTGGACGCATTGCTCGAAGAATTCTTATAATGCCTGAAGGCGTTTACCTGTTTCTCTGCTTCACTTGCCTGAAGGATAGTCCAGATGTTTACGACATCAGAAGCGTCGTCAACTGCTTGCGGCCAATGTAGAAACTAAACAACGCCCTTTTACAAACAACCCGATGTCGTAGCAGAATAAAAAACTTCTACGAAAAGTTTCCTTCTGATCGTTTTTGTACCCAGAATGCATATTTCACAGATTATTTGCATAGTTGAGCGTGATAACTTCATGTAATAAAAGTAAACATCCCGTCCGATGAAGTGAGATGTAGGTAGGTGTTTGACCCCGTTGTTTGTTTAGTCCCCGTTGAACAGACGCTAGAATACGTAGAGAAACGGTCTTATTTATATTGAGTGATAGTGAGTTTGTAGGCTTCGTTAAGATTCTTAAGGAAGCCTACAAATTCCTATGACTCAATATGAATAAGACCGACAATCTTTAAAGCGTTTCTGGATTACCTGTTAGTTTGGAATCGTCAGTTAAACGATCGACGCAAATTTGGAGTCAAGGTGTTTGTCTTTTTACGCGGCTCCGGCTCACATACGTCAGCAGCGCTCCAGGTGCGGCCTAATTTGCGTATTGTAAAATGCAAGTAGTTGCCGAGGGGTAAAGCACTGATTGCGACGGTTAAGTACACCACGCCTGAGGCTAGACTCTCTCCTTTACGCGATTAGAGATGCTGAAGACTACATAACGTCGAAAAGAAAAAATAGGAAAGTGAATCACAAGCTCTGAAGCGAATGCTACGATTGTGACATGGATATATCAGTAGTACGATGGCGAATGGAACTATATTATAAAATGTATAAAAACTATCTTAAATTGCGACTGGCATTTTAATACAATGCACCCAAAAACTCCACTGAACACTTCATAGTAGATACGAAATTATGAAATCTTTTAAAGCCGAACAGCTCTTAATAAAAAAATTATTGCTCGAATACATTGGTCGCTCATGACCAATTTTAACATTAAAGTTGTTAATAAAGCGCTGGCGGCCTTAGATGGAACATAAAAGGTGTAAGGAATTATATACACCTTTTCTTAAGAGAACACCAAATAAAAGCATTTTAAAAGACACCCTTACCTTAAATTACCTAAAACTAAAAAGACGGTACACTGCAACCTTGGTTTTTGTTACTGTTATTTAACTGGAATGTTATTTGTTTAACTCCAGTGAGCTAAATAGCTTAATACGATTATAATTTATAAATCGTATTAGCTCATGAGATCAGAGGGCACTGCCTCAGCATGCCTCTACTAAATTGATGATTAGCTATTCCTAATTCTTATATTTATATTATAAAAGTTAAGCATGCTGCATAATCTCGTTCCACATCATATGTAATTGAGTGATTTGTTACACCTTAAGCTTTGATGACCAATATAGTTTTTAAATAACAGTTTCGAAGCTACTTCGTGATGATTTCGCACTTCTCCAACAGCTAAAAATACAAGAAAAAAATATACCTCCATTTGGTGATTGAATCTTGTTTTACTTAACGTGGTAAATGTTAAGCTACACCATATTTTCTTAATTTTTGAAGGACATTAGACACATAACAGTTGTAGCTTCTTAGGCTTAGGAACTTCTTCTGCGTTATTATTTTTGAGGTATAAAGTGAAATTCAGCACAATAGTCCATGTCACCAGGCAATTCAGCTAAAAAGAAACAAACAGTCGTGATACTGCAATGTACAAAGCGTTCCCATTATCTTACCTCTTATATTTATGACAGCTCATCGTCGATTCAGAAAACTGCTTCAACCATAGCCGTGAATTTCAACACAAATTGGCTGAAAACTGGATTGAGTTTCTTCTGAAAATTTCACGTAATCAAACGATAATCCGTGGAAACTGAAACACAAAATTCAATATAGATCAAATTAGAATAGAGAACTAAATATATTTATTATATTACGTAAATTCATTTAAAGAAATATTTACCTTTGAATTTTGAAGATGCACTAAAATAATTGACGATTCAGGAACAATCGACGGACTAATGATTTAACGTGTTTTTAATATATCTTATGTGATTCTCTCTTATTCTCTTCTCTATCACTATCTCTTCTCTTGTAGTAAGTAACCCTATTTAACTAAATAAAATCTAAGAAAATATGTGACATAATTTATTTTGGTAAATAAATTTAAATATATTTACTTGTTACAAGTCATATTCAAGGATCGTCTATCTTTAAATATTTTTTTTGTAGTTTAGCTTCAATATATTTATTTTTAAATGCCTTTTGGGCTACGTGTCGAGTATAGAAGTGAGCTTTTTATATTATTTTAACAAAGTAAATACACGGAATATTTCAATTATAATGTTACACAGGATATACTGAACCTGATTACAAATGTAAAAAAATAATTAAATAACACGCGCAACGGTGACCCATAATAGATTTATTTTAAAATTAAGACCTTTATTAGATAATTACATTAACTAAGCCTTCATACATAACTAAAATCAATCCAGAAAAATCACATTTTCATCATCTGAATCCAGCTCCATGTTAGCTACATCATAACTATCCGCTGCTTCAGCTTTATATTTCTTTAAATCTTCTTCAAGTTTGTTTAAAGGCATGGTACTCTTAAACGTAACCACTTCTGTTTTATTTCTATCGGTTACATAATCCAATTGATATTTCATACGTTTAAGTGCTTCTAAGGAATCAATGTCTATTTTGAGCTCGACGGCTATCTTGCTGTCATCTACAAGTCGCGCGATCTGGTCAACTTTCCACCTGTTAAAATTGATTCCTCTTACCCCTTGATTGCTACTCTTCAGTCTCTCAAATATTTTAGAGGTATGAATTGAGTAACCGCTATCAACAATAATCTTCATGTCAAACATTTTCGATTCATCTTCATCACCACCAACAACTATTATTTCATTATTTTTCAATTTACCAAAATTACGGCTCAACAACCACTTTTTAGAATCGATATTCTCGGGAACGACCCCAAAATAATTGGGTTTGCAGAATCCATGTTTAATAAAGTCGGTACGCGAAGTACCATTCATCTGGTGATATCTGAATATGTGGTAAATTACAACTTCCTTTATTTTAAGTGTCTCTTCAATTGACAAAGTTTGGGAATCTTTTAAAGTGATTTTCACCAATGCAGGATCGTTATTGATAACAGGGAACGGGGCATTTTGAGCAGCTTTATACGTCACAGTCTTGTCAGAAATCGAATATTCTCTCATGCAAAAGTCAAAGGCATCTTTGTCAACAGCAGCGGCTCTGAAGAAAACGTTAACTTTCTGCAATTCGTAGCTAAGCATCATTTTGTATTTGTCGAGCGCCCTTGCAGACGCTGGTGGCATGTCCACAAACAATCGCGTTCCTTTGTCGTTCACTATCTTTTTGACGATTTTCCACTTACCTATATTGATGTCATTTAACTGTTTATTCTGCAATTTCAGTTTTTCCAACGGCTCAATGTTGCTTTTGGAATGACCCGGCAACCAAATCGCGGCGCGTTCATACCACAACTCTTCCTTCGTGTAGATTACCACATTGAAAAAGTTAAATCCACTGAAATCTAAATTTAGTAGCCAATCTCTAGAACGGAAATCTTTAGTCTGCAATTCATAACGGAACAAGCTCTGAAGACCTTTGATCGTGATGTCTGGCGCCCATCCTCTGGATGACTCAGTGACTTCGACTATCTTCAAGAACAAAAACTGCTTAAGTTTGTCAGCCTGACTCGAAGTGAACGGTTGATAGTCTTCGTGACAAATATATAAATTGTATTGACCCTTCTGATCATTTTGTTCCGAGTTATTTTCGACAGATGGATCATAAGGGGCCGGAACCATTGCCGGGTGACTTAATTTCATTTGCTCACCTATATGTATTGCCATTTGTGATGCCAACAAATGGTGGTTCATAGCCATAGCTGGGTGGTGGTCGCCTACAAACATAAGTTGGGGCATAATTCCGAACTGTGACATACCTAAGGGATTAACCATCTCTATTTGATTGTTAGGCAATGGAGTTGATAATGCGGAAACTGTCGCAAGCTTCGGCGGTTCGATATTCGCCGTCCAATTTATAGCTGAAAAACAAACTCAAGGGTTTTGAGTAAATTCACAAAAAAGCAATACACTAAGGATGCCATTTAATTCATGAATTTACTTATTTTTTCTATACTTACTGGTTGCATCGCTGAGTTTCGCTCGTACAGTTTCTGAAAAGATGAAAAACTTATTTTGATGGCTAATAAAACTGCCTCATGTGCTGTTATTCCAAACCCTAAAACAACAATACGTAACATTTGTCCCTAGACTTAACTTAAAACCCAAAACAT
Organism: Dendrolimus punctatus; assembly: GCA_012273795.1. NCBI lineage: Eukaryota > Metazoa > Arthropoda > Insecta > Lepidoptera > Lasiocampidae > Dendrolimus > Dendrolimus punctatus. Next base: position 5,748,242 of record CM022553.1, on the reverse strand, counting down.
ACAATTAATTCTAGCCAAGTGCATTTTACATAGGCCACGTAGAAATCGAACGTTTATTGTAGGGCTAAAATAAATGTGTAAATACTAATATGAAGATCGGTATATCACATGTAAAACATTCTAAGTCAACTTAAATAATTGGAACTACTTTTTGAGTAATAGTCACTAGACCTTCCACAGTTTTCGCTTAAATATTCTTTGAGTTACATAAATGGGTAATAATATGAATATAACTTCAAATAACAAGTTCTTCTTAAATAACGATAAGAAAGTCAAAAATGTGTTTTAAGCAAAATTTTATCTCATGAGGATTTCGAATAGTAGTTATCCATTATATTACGAAGGTAAACATTTACCTTTTAAGGCAGTTGGTGATGATCGCCTGGCCGTCTTAGCGGCAACTTTTGACATTTCTGTTAACAAACAAAATTTTGTTACATATTACTCTATTGAGTATTGGATGATACACATTACCGCATTTAATTAAATAAGTTTAAAGAAAATTAAGAAATAGGTATCGAATTCCATTCTGTTCAATTCTGTAAAGCAAATTAGTATCTCACCTGGTCCACTTCTCTTCAAATTTGGTTTCGGCAAACTGTTCAACACTGCTTGCAACATCAGTTCTTCGTCTTTGAGAGTGAATTTTGCTTGGTATTTAATTATAATCTCTATGAACGACACATCTTCATTGCCAAAAAGTGTTTGTATAATCTTCGATACCTCTAACTTTAGTTCTTCTCTCACTCGGGTCTCGAATTCCCCTTCTAGATAGTCACATACGGTCTGTCTTTCGAGTAACCTTTTCACGATTTCCGTTAAAGCTTTTTCTCTTTTAGCTTTGACGTGCTCAGGTAAATTTTGTTTTTGTTCCACTTTCCACTCAACGTTTTCTCTTGACCGCGGGCGGCGCTCATGCAAAGGACTCTTTTTATAATCACGTTGGTCTGAAGACTTAGGACGGCGGGAACGTTCATATGCCATCTCTGAGATTTCTTCTTCAGTATAACCCTCTCTCCTACGTTCTCCGGAACGCCGCAATTCTTCTGTTTTCTTCCTGAATTCAACAGATCTCTTGTAGACATCTTCTAATTCTTTATCAAAATTCCTGCGGATGCTTTGCTCGTCCATATGTTGCGGTGAAGCATTCGTTTGTCTTGGCAATTCATCTCTGTGCCGACCCTCTCGGTCAACAGAGCTCCGTTGAAAATCACGACGTCCCTGCCTTTCACTGAATCTTTTTTCATCATTCAAACGGAACTCGCGCCTATCATCAATTTCTCGCGGACTGAACTTTGGACTATACGTGTCCGGTTGTTCATTTTGCAGTGCAAACCTCTCATTACGTAGTTCTCGGTTTAATTTGTCACGACGATCACCCTTTTCTTCAAATCTTCTATCGTTCTGTTCTAGTCTGCTTTCTCGCCTGCGGTCAATATCTTTACTGTCAGAATGGAGTTCCCATACAGGTACATGTTTGCCCTTTTCTTCTTTTTCCATTCTGTCGGGGATGTTGCGTCTGCCAAATTGGTCATCGTTACGTTTCTGTCCCGGCCACACTGGGGGTGGTGGGGCTTCACGTATTTCAGGACTACGCCGTTTTTCCAATGCCCACGAGCGCCTGGGAGATCGCGGTGACGGTGAATGACGTTTGAAGCGATCCTTCAATGGAGATCTATCTCTGCGTCCTGGAGATCGAGATTTTCGTTCCGTGGAAAGAATTCTTTTATCCGCTTCAATAGCTCTTGGAGGGATTCTGCCTTCGCGCCGGTCATCATTTATCTTGGGGTATTTGTCATCTTTTTGCCAAGATACATTTGGACGAAAACCACTTGAATACATTCCCTTACTTGATGCCTGTAAATTGAAATGTTGTTTTGCAAACACAAAAAAGATAATATAGTTTAGACAACATTTATGATAAAATTGGAGTTCATTTTAAATATATCCTTCAAAAACCTGCGCTGAAATTACCGTTATACTTATAGATACAATTATGTTATATAAGGTTGATTGGCGCTTCGCTTTACTCTAAATTTCTTCTATCGACCATTGATGATGTACCCAGCCTCATACAAGATTTACTGGACAATTTTAGGTTTCTTGAACATTGCTTGTCATTAATGCTTTGTAAAGTTGTAACTGTAATACATAATGGGGTCCATTTAAGGGACAATATTAATTAGTATAACCATGCAAAATACTTCTACTTTATAGTCAGATTTGACTATTAATAGAGGCTACGTTTAGCTTGGTCTTTGGTTTTTACAAGTTATCTTTATGTAGTACTAGTAATAGTAGGTAGCAGTACTGCTGTCTATAGGTTACACATATATATATATATGACTTATAATGCCCGCTACTCTTCTAAAATTCTTATCCAAGCTATAAAATGTGAGATTTTAAGAGCTTAGCCAATACTTAATTGTGTGTATTTTTTTGATCTCTTAATTCTTATATTTGGCTTCAACGACATCTTTCACTGTCTTAGCTCAGCGACCCAAAATGAGTCTGGCCTCCGGAACGAAAGCATGCCATTATATTCTATCCTGTACAGAACCTTGTCAATATCAGGCTTAATGCTCGGTTAAGTAAGCTTCCACCTATTCAACGATACTTAGGACAACCAACAAGTTGTTGACCACTGGTCGCCCTAAGTATGCTTTTCTCACATTTCGATCCTCCTCCATCTGATTTACGTAAAAGGGCCAGCGGAGATGGTGAGCTTTTACTCTCCAATTATGTTGAGTCCGGCCACGAAGTTTTCTATTTCGGTGTTGGTTTAGATCCTCCAGCAATCTCCTCTTTTTGAAGGGGCAAAAATTTCCTGTTCCTCTTTGCGACCAACGGTTGGTTCTCTTTAAGATTAAGTACCAGGCTTCATAGACATTCCTTAAAATTGGTCTTATACAACAATATCCTTAAAAAGATTATTTGCTTTTAAGCTAAACAAACCATCATAGAACCAATTATATTATTTATCTAATAAGCAATACATTAACTTGTGTCAATAAAATCTAAAAATTACTAATTGCAATTATCTATAGGCATCAATTCAAGAATCAATTTAGATTTTAAGATAATTTTTCCCACTTGCTATTCCGTCACTGTGAAACTTGCTTTCTATTACATTTTCTGAATAAAATAGGCAGGTCTAGTTTTCAGACTGTCAAGTAGCCATTGCATGTCTAGTCTTGACATTTTTGGAAATGGCAACGACAGGTAGTCGCTGGACGCCATTGTGGTATCTGTATAGACACATTACGCGTTGGTACCTTTCACGCTCCATCGCGGGACCACCGGCGCTGTCGTTAACAGATAAATTTCCAAAAGGTTTACGCTTTCTACCGATCAGCAAATTATTTTCAATTTCAAGTTTGTCACTTGTGCATTATGCTAAAAGTATAAAGATAACACTTCAACTGAGATCTTTCTGATTACAAAAACAGCGTCTTATAGCACCCCACTTGAAATGACTTCATATAATTGCTCCATTTCATTCAATGGTTTAATCATATTTTAAATTTTTCGTCAAAAACATACTGATTTATCTAACTATCTAATTAAACTCAGGCCAGAAGATTGGTGATGGTGAGTCGCACTTCTTCAGATTAAGACCAGTAATGTAACATGACTGAAGATGCCTTGGTATTACCATATATTGTTTATTATCAACACTGAAAATAAAGGACGAATTTAATGTACGTTTCTTACTGGGATAAGTAATTAAGTATTCCAAAGCAAGTTTTATCATCTTTAAATGTCTACTTGGTAGTAATCTCTTGGACTGTCTCAGTAATGATGATGATGAACGCAGAGGTCCTGGATTTGAACCCCCGGGATGTTAAAGTTCGAAATTAAACATTTAATTATTTATAGTATTAGTGATTGGGATGAGCTCCAAAGCTGTCCGTTGTATATTCTAAATAAACCAAGCTTAACTTCCTTAGCTTGGCGATATACAATACGTGAGTTTCTTTATTGACTATTATTATCTTAGGTTGCTTGTTACATCTTAGCGATGGCGTTTCCTTTGTCATATATTTTACAAAGAAATGAAGAAGCAAATGGTCATGTGAGCAAGTCTAGCTCGACGCATCTGGCTTAGTTAACTTCACAACAGTGTAACTGAGTTATAAAAGTGTGTAGATCAAATGAACGAAATGATATCGATTTATCAATATCTCTAGAAAAAAAGTATATTTTTCATTTAGACTGAAGATGCGATCCGGCCATTCTAGTTAAGATATTGCATATTCTAAGCCTTGCGTGCGAGATGGAACGCAAAATACCAAATGCAAACATTTTGGTTTTGTCTGAAACCCATTACAATACACAAATGGTGTTTCTACTAGTCATCTATAATAATGGAAATTTCGTATATGTTATCATTCTTCTCGGTTCGAAATTTCTTTTTTCATTAAATTCGTCACACGTGTCAAGACTATTTTAGTAACATTTACACTTCGTATTTATTTGCGTTTCAATTCAACGCTCTCTGCTTGGCAATATGCAAAAATAATATTAACACTGCAAGTCATTAATTAATTAATTAGGCTTGATTAAGGAATGTATAAATCCAACTTTATACATAGTAGTAATCAACCTATAGCTATTTCATAAACTATAATATCTCTATGAAGCTAATAATATTAACCTCTTGTTGTTTTGCTTCAAATTTCATAAATTTTACTCTGTCAGATAGTTTGATGGCAGTGTTACTCTTAATTTCATAGAATTTACTCCTGCGATGTCATTTTGCTACCTATATAAAGCACATTATACTGCACCAAAAAAAACCCCAGCAAATTATTATAACAAAGATAAATCCTTTTTGCCTTACATAGAATAAGAAAATGATGCATTCATCGTATAAACGCAGGCATTAAAACTTCTCTTTTTGCTCGTTTACATGAGTCTATATTTAGCATCAATGCCGCAGAAAATTATACCATAATTTTACCAACAATTACTTTAGGTTAGGCAAATATACCAACACTATAAACGCAACCGGGATTTGAGATCCTTTTCAATATGTTAAAATGAAGTCTGTAGCTTGGTACTGGCACCTCAGATGTCAAGTTATATGTAAATATTTTTGACACCACGTTTTCCCCTCATGTTGTCATCTCTCATTCTTTTGTCCCGTCATGTCTGTCGACAATCGTGTACCATTAAACTTGTCAAAGGCCTTTATACTTTTCATAGTGCTCATTATTTATAATTCACACATTCGACCACTGGCGATCCCGAATTTCTACAGAATATAATCTGTATCAGTGTAAATACCTCAGAGTCTCGAGATTGAGATGTCAGATGATATGTCAGTAGGAACATGACATCAGGTTTTCGTTATTATTACATATATATGCTTGGCTCGAAGTTTGACATCCTGCATACAAAATTATATACATAACAGATTTTTTTTGAGGAAACAATTACCCAACCTGGTATACATAGAGTTCAGCCCTTACAGTGTTGTGTCTCACTGAATCCTATATATCGCTTCAAGTGTTTCAATTCAATATTATAATGTTTTGCTATTTAAAATGTTGATTAGATGCGATCGTTGAATAATCAAATATATGGAAAAAAAAACCGCCCGATACTTGCTTTAACACACGCAATGTGTTATCTATAATATTATAAAATTCTAAGCATGCCCTGTCTATACATTGAAGTTATTAGAAAAAACCAATGGGAATAGACTATATAAACGATGGAGAATATGACGCAATTTTTTAAAATTTCTTGTCTGCTTATCCGTTTGTTCAGGATTCCCGTAAAAACGACAGCAAATTCTTAGACAGCGCTACTTGTTAGTCTGGGAATCCCGCGGGATTTTTTTGGGAATGATTTAAAATGACCAGATTAAAAAAACCATTGTGATTTTTGCACTGATCGATAGCAAATTTTATGTATGATTTTTTTATGTTTATTATATTTTTTTATTCCGGGAATCCCGCAGGAATTTCCCGTGAGCTTGTTTGAAGTTGTTCGGGTGCATAAAAATTAGTCTGAGTTTTCACTGAAACGATAGCTTACATATTTTATTGCATTTTTTCAAATGCTACGATACTCTGTGTCCCGGGAATCCCACGGGAATTTCAAGTCAAGCGTGGACGAAGTCGCGGGCATACCCTAGTAACATTATATATTTTACCTAACCTGTGTATTAATGAATGGACTTACCATGCCGTCGTATGCTGGTCTGGCCAATTTAAATTTAGGATCAAATTGGTCGTCTTTGTCTAGATGATGTCGATCCGGTGAATACCTTTTAAGACCAAATACAGGATTAAAGGACTATTATTGTAGATTTCCATATGGTTTATATGGAATATAATACAATACATATAAATATTTTTTTATTACTGTATAAGTTCACGTTTGACCATTATCTCGCTCGATTTCGAGCGGGGAGATATGGTTCAAGATTGAGCACGCTTACCTAGAAAGTACCTATTCACAAGGGACTTGAAGACACCAGGTTTCGGGAAAAATAGACTCCGGCAGTGAGTTCCACTCCATTGCGGTGCGCATAATGAAGGTGGACTCAAAGCGCTTTGTCCGATGATGGAAGGGACACGGCAGGTAAAGATTGAAAAGCTACAACAACGCACCCTCTTCAAAATGTATCCGATAGAAAACCGATAAGCTGGCAACCCCGCGTCAATGTTGCCTGTCAACTACCTGGCTTTCCACTCAATCGATTCTAGCGCTTCGAGTGGGTATTTAGCTGAGCCATCCCAAAGATTATATATCGCATATGTATCTTCGGACACTGAAGTAGATCTTTACTTGGCTATTTTCACTTGTATAGAAGTGGGAATTCAAAGCTATATCCTAAATAATACGAAATAGCGAGAACACGATTTTGAAGTTAAATTAGATTATTGAGAAATCAATTACCCATGTCAGGAATAATATCGGCCGATTTTGATTAAAAAAAACTATTGTTATTTACTTATTTAGGTTTATGACTTGGCAGCTAAACCTTTAAACCAGATCTTAGATTCCAATGTAGTTTCTTCATTTTGAAATTACGCGTCTGGAGCTTATGTCAAATTTGAACCGAGAGTAGGTCCAATGAATTGTTGGTACAGAAACGGACCATTAGTCAACTGTATTAACATTATAATTGAATGAAATAAATAAATACATCCAAAAAGAACTATAAAAATTGTTGGGATAAAAACAACTTTCATGACTATACCAATATCAACGGTAACCTTTTAGACAGAACCACCACAAATTTGTGGTCAAATAAATGTGCTTTCTCCCTCTATCTACATAGAAATTGTATAAGAGTAAAAGAGACTATTTAATTCTCTTAGTTTTGGCGCGGTAATTTTGATGGCAGCTGGCAGATTATGCAGAAAAATAATATTAAATTTGGGCCCTTTTAAGCATTTGAATTTTGTTTATGTGATAAAGATAAAATAACTTTGTTGCTTTGCACTACCAACGAATATTACCTATGTGGGGACATTCGCCTTGGTGAATCGCCGCGATCTCCAAGACGTCTTTGATCTAAAAATGATAAAAAAGAAAATCTTCAAAATTATGGTCAAGGCCGTGTATTCGATAAAATTATAAAATTCTAAGCATGTAGTGTGTGTATATTGAAAAAAGCCGCGAGGCAACACGTTAATTTCTTTATTTATATTCTGACATAGACAAACGGGCACATGATCCACCTGATGGAAAGTACTACTTACTATATTACTATACTTTATTATTAATTAAGTACATTATTTATTAATTTGATTGATTAGTCATTCTTATGAAGAAGACAACATCATTGCTATCACATTATTTTCGTGACAGTTTATGCAATAATAGTAGATTGCGTCATAAAGGTGAACGCACACTTATCCGAGTCGAATGAAATGAATTTTAGAATTCTGTATATGAAATCTCATGAAACCTCGCACACTTGCTTTTCATCCCCCGCTATAAGAAAAATAAATAAGAGACGCTTTTAGTAGTAACGAATATTTATATTTACATAATCAAATTATAAATTTATACCAATATTAGATACGTTTTCTCTCGATTTGTTTGGTAGTAAATTTTTTTATTATAGTTTCTGCGTTTAATATTACACTTTCTGGTGTAAATATTTTACTTTCACTGCTAGAACTCATCTTTCACTCAATGCGTGGGTATCAAATTAAGATTGTAGTATTTTGATAAAAAGTAATAAAAATCGAAAAGTTCCCGCGCTTTTTTTTAAATACCGGTCAGAACTTTATCGAAGCGAATTGCGTTCAAACTTTTTAATTAAAATAGTGTTCCGAATTTAAAAGTCATTACGTCACTAATATTACGTGCGCCGGAATGACACATTTTTGTCGCACTTTCGAGGAACCTTCAGTCTCTTTTCGAATAGATAGGATGAAAATAAAATTCTATTCCATTAGTATTATATATTTTATCGGTTAAATATAAATAAGACTTACTTGGAGAAAGAGGTCTACGAGGCGGTCCTGGGATTCGACTATGTGGCGACAAGTTTCTACCAGGAGGACTTCCAGGTCTTCCTGGTCTATGATGAGGAGACGACCTTCTACCCGGAGACCCAGACCTGCCAGGACCATACATCTCCGGCGATCCAGGTCTTCCCATTCCATGTCTTTGATCTGGCAATGTTCTGCCATCGGGAGAAATAGCTCTTCCCGAAAAGGTGTCCAGTTTTCTCGGTGAACCCGACCTTCCAAGTCGCATACCAGGTGAGCCTGGTCTTCCCATTCCAGGTCTTTGTTCCTGAATAGTTCTGGGTCCAGGAGAAATAGGTCTGCCAGGTGGTCTCATTCCAGGTGAGCCGAGTCTTCCAGGTGGTCTCATGCCAGGCGAGCCGAGTCTTCCAGGTGGTCTCATGCCAGGCGAGCCAGGTCTGCCAGATGGTCTCATGCCAGGCGACCCGGGTCTTCCAGATGGTCTCATGCCAGGTGACCCAGGCCTTCCAGATGGTCTCATACCAGGCGAGCCAGGTCTGCCAGATGGTCTCATGCCAGGCGACCCGAGTCTTCCAGATGGTCTCATGCCAGGTGACCCAGGCCTTCCAGATGGTCTCATACCAGGCGAGCCAGGTCTGCCAGATGGTCTCATGCCAGGCGACCCGGGTCTTCCAGATGGTCTCATGCCAGGTGACCCAGGCCTTCCAGGTGGTCTCATACCAGGCGAGCCAGGTCTGTCAGCTAGCCTCATGCCAGGCGAAATTGGTCTACCAGATCTCATTACAGGTGACCCCGGTCTGCCAGAGTGTCTCATGCCAGGCGAACCTGGTCTGCCGGATGGTCTCATACCAGGTGAAGCTGGTCTTCCGGGTCTCATTCCAGGCGACCCCGGTCTTCCACTTTGTCTCATACCGCCGGGTGAGCCTGGCCTCATATGATGTCTCCCAGGTGATGATCCTTTTCCAGGTGGTATTGGTCTTCCTCCTGGCTGCCTGTTAGGTGGTGAACCCGGTCTCCCATGCTGCCTACCAGGGGAGACGTGCCTACCTAATTTTGAATGAAAATGTACATAATATAAATAATTGTTTACTTTTAAAAATAATCCTTTTGCTGTGTGTAAAATTCAAACAGATCAGATAAGTATTTTAATCTCACCTGTTATCCCTGGTCTGCTATCTGTTGGTCGACCGAGATCGGGGTAGTTCTTCGGTGATCCAGGTCTTCCAGAATGTCTTCCAGGTATCCCTGATTCCATGCGACCAGCTTGTCTAGGAGACCCAGGTCTTCCCATTCTACCTGGTCTTTCTGGAGACATCCTGTGTCTAGGTGATATTGGTCGTCCTGGGGACAGCCTCCCATGCATCCCAGGTCTTGAAGGGGATATAGGTCGACCATGTCTCGGAGATATAGGTCTCCCCTGCATCATTCTTCCGGGTTCTCGTCCAGGTGATGGTTTCCTCTGAGTATAAAAAGAAATCTTGTTAATTTGCCTTCCCGTTTGTTACCACGCCACTACTTAATGTGCTCACAGTCAATATATATGTCTAAAGCTTTTTCTTTTGAGGCTTTTGTCTTTTGTTAGTCTGTCTTCTTACAATATACATTTACCTGATGATTCCAAGGCTGCGGCTCACCATGAGCATGATAGTGACCGGGCCCTTGCTGGTTGCCCTCCCATCTTGTTGGTGCTCGTAAAGGATCTTTCATGGCTCCCTAAAATTAAGACATTAGTTTTTTTATTGCACAAGTTCGGCAGACAGGCAGACGGCCCACCTGATGGAAAGCGGTTGCTATCGCCTATAGACACTTGTAACACCATAAGCACTAACAATGTGCTGCCACTCTCTAAAGGGAGAATGAAAGGCCAGGCCGTCCAGTGATAGCTGACATCATACTGACCGAGTCGGTCCTAAGGGTTATCAAACTGAACATTTCTGTTTCTTTGAAATAAAATGTACTTACCGGTTTATCGTGCTGCTGGTAACCCGGGCCTGGTGGGTACCTGCCTTGTGTTGGTGGTTGGTTGATAGCAGGTGAGTCCACTATTTCAATACTGCGAAGATTGTGGGAACGCGCTTCGATATTACGCTGGAACACATATTTACTAACTAGGTCTAACTTGAAGTGTAATGACACACCTTCCGAGTGTACGGTGCCGAAAGTGCGGTGACAGAAAGATCCCTCCGAACGAAATTGGACACTGCGTTCAGCAGGTGTTTTGTTACACTAACACTGTGTATTATTATTATTCAATTAAATTATTGCATTTGTTGTGACATCACAGACTAGACAGAAACATGGTCTGTTTCTGTAAAGCCTTGGATACACTAGGGGAAAAATTGTGCAACATGCCCCAAACATGTCGCTCGTCAACAACGTGAAAGAGCCTTGGGGACAAAATTATCGCGAGACATGCTGTACACACTAGCCAGTAACAGGACGGATGTCGCCCGAAGAGGTTGTGTTGATTAGTGCTGCGTACATTCTTATGTGAGAAAAGATGAAACAGAAGAAAAGTAGTCAATATTTTAAGTGATCTTCGGCTATCTGATGGATCATTTACAAATTTTACGCGAACGTCATCATCCAATTTTGAAATTTAATTGGAAATAAAGAAATGATCGGTCCATCCACATGCAAACAGGATACAAAACTACGGAATGCTGTTGCCCCTCATATGAGACTTTCAATCACATTGAGATATTTGTCGACTGGAGATTCATAAGCTTCTTTATCTTACATAAACGAAACGGTACTACCATTTCGTTTTCCAACACTATCAACATGTTGCGCAAGCGTCCACAATCAGCGACAACCTGCACGGCACTGGCGCGCAATACATGTGCCTAAAGATGTGTAACTCAGGAGTGATTGATTTAAAAGATGTATAATCTTTCAAAATTCGAAATCACTCTTTAAATCTTTGGTTTGGAAAAAACATGTTTAACTCACTACGTTAAAATTAATTTTAGTCACATGGATAGATGAAAACTAACAAATCAGATACTTATATGTAGTATGAGACAATAGATACAGGATATTGTGAATTGAAAAGAGATACCATGCGCACTCTTAGAAATACAATGATGATACACAGTAAATTAAACTCTCTGGCGTTATTGTAAAGCTTAAAACCGGTCAACTGAATAAATTATATCATCCGAAACCAAAGATTTAAAAGAATGATTTACATCTTTTAAGGAAAAAGATTTATAAATCACTGATCTCATTGCTGATTTAGTTTGCGCATCGCTACATGTGCCTTCTCTCAGTACGGGAGCTGACAACATGTCCCGCGTCACGTAAATGCCAATTAAAATATTGAGGGACATGTCGCGGGCCTCGATGCAACGTCGCAGCGTCAGGTACATGTAGTGTTACGCTTCATGTTGTGGGACAATTTGTCCCCTAGTGTATCCGAGGCTTTATTGTATATTTTGGTGAGCAATAAAATGTTATCTATCTATCTACTTTATTTTATTTACACTTACCCTATTGTCTGGTATATTCGGTTTACCACCGTATTGGTCGATCACAGGTCTTCCCTGCGCAAAAGGCGCGTCAGGCTGCTGAGGATGGAATGCAGGCTAAAATATAAACATCTTTTGTAAATACCCCATAACTTTTTCACACAATTTTAATAATTATATATCACGTGAGGTATATAAAAAAATAATTAGGTGTTCTATCTAAAACATTACTCTTCCTTGTTTTTTTTTTTTTTTTTGCTGGAGATCAGCAGACAGGCAGACGGCCCACTTGATGGACAGCGGTTACCATCGCCTATGGACATTTGCAACACCAAAGGTGCTACGAATGCGCTGCTGCTCTCTTTCGAGAGCCTGGAACCTGGTCACTAATGCCGGAACACAACTCAAGGTTGTTATGGCGACATACTCTATTACTAAGTTCACAGCAATAACAAAGAAAGTAAGTGCATATAGTCTTCACACAACTACACATAGAGGCGAGTCGAAGCCAACCTGATTTGAATACTATACTATACTAATACTAATAAAACAATGAATGAGATGTTGTTTATGACAATGTTGGTATTTGTTAATGTAATGAAAAAAAGCGATTGCAGCGCCATCTATTCTTTTATTATATTTATTCTACGAAAACGACATTTTAATTAGGCTAAAAAGTATTCTAAATGTTAACTTGGGTTACAAGCTAGCACTCTGTCGCATTTTATGATTCACTACTCACACCATCGTTTTCTTTATTTTCGTCTATCTCACAAAAATTATGGAAAAAAAAATATTCTAAGATACGCTCCGTGATGTAAGCTAGCTCTATGCTGAGTTTCATTGATGACATGATGCTCTAACAAACAAAGCAGACAGTCCCATTTTCACTATTCTATCCTCCTATTCCAATCCCAAATCTCATCCCTTAAATCCCATTCTTCTTGTCTAATCCTCTATCTCGTCCCCCTTTACCCCATCCTAAACGCACCCCAGGTGTTAATGAATTAGATTATTAGATAATCCATCATTTTCTAGCATCGCAAATAAAAATAAATAAATAAAAGCACAGACAAACAACTCAATTCAATTTACTTTATCAGTATAGATCAGGGATTCCCAAAGTGGTCGATATCGACCCCTGGCGTCTGAATCGGTTTCCCAAGCGTCAACATAAGCAAAAACTGATTTTGGGGGTCAAAGAAGTCTAAAAATGAATCCCTACTAATTAACGCAAGTTTTAGTTTGGGAGTCCATAGATTAGTTAATAAAAAAAATGTAATGTATATGATGAGACAATGACGTCAAGTTTACTAACTTAACCAAATGCAAAGTTTTTAAATTTATAAGTATTTTGTATTAATATGAAAAAAACTAAATAGGATTTTTGAAATAAATAACACTATGAGGATCTGAGGTATCAGTTCATTTTGGAAAAGGGGTCTCTAGCCCAAAAAAGTTTGGGAATCTCTGGTTTCAACAAATAATATGAGAAGTTATACCTGCTGTGCATATCCTTGTGGATAGCCAAAGTTGTTTTGTGGCACCTGAGCCATTGGAGATTCTTGAGACCATACATTTTGACCACTTGCACCCCATTGCTGAGATCTATTCATTGAGTCCACAGGGGGCCTTTGTGCACCCCGATAATCACCACCTTGGTTGGCAAAATCATTCCTTGGTGGGTACTGCTGGGAATCAAATCCTTGTTGGGAAGGGTTTGGCTGAAATTGTAAGTGAAGACATTTTAATATCTTAACCAAGTTTATATAACTTTGTTTAGTTTACCTTTAAAATGTTTAATTACAATAGGGTAGTCCATATTACATTAAAACATTGTTTTTTTTTGTTTAATTTGTAGTTCTTGATATTAACTTTTTTGTTAAGATAGCTTTACAGACTGGTCATAACATCAAGACAAACTGTCCTTTTTTTCACCATAACCTGCCTCCAGTACATTTTAAGTATAAGACGGTGGACAAAAGAATAGATTTTTAGACCTTGGATTGAAAAAAAATTACCATTTCATAATGTTTAGTTCATAAAATGCAATTTCAATCAAAATTAAAGTTTTAATTGCTGATGTCTCTTAGACATGTTTTTTAATTCTTTTTTATTCCATTTACACATTATAATTAAGCAGTTGCACTACTTACTGTAGGAATAAGTTTACCTTATTTTTGTTTTAATTTAATGTCTATTTAATTAAGCAAAGACTCAATCAAGAAATAATTTTATTTATTATTTATCACATTGCACGTTAAGGTTTGCATGTTCCTTACTAAAATAAATGACCATGAGTATATAGTTGACAATTTTTATATTATGGTTATGATAGATATGAATTCTATTAACTTCAGTCAAAACAGTGCTAGTAGGTATTTTACTTGTTTCTTGTACTGAATGTTCAGCATTTAAACCGAATTTCTACAAAATAAAGCTGCCAAAATTTGGTCAAACCGAATGTAAAACAAAATCACTTAATTACATAATAAAAGAAATAAAAATTAAATAACCGCTACTTAAAATTGCATGCATCAAACACCTATAGATCTACCTATAGTCTATTTGTCTAGTGTAATATTTAAGTCTTTTAATATATTTTTTTTGTTTACTTATATATCCACAATCACTAGCAACCTGACTTTAAATGAATGGCTTGATTTATTTTATTTTTTATTAATGAGTGTGTTTTCCACTAAGAACAATACTCTTTGTTTTATGGAGAAATAATCTCTTGTAACTTTAGGATATTATGCCTCTTCAGCCGAGATGAATATGTATTTTTTTTATTGCAGGTCAGCAGACATGTAGACAGGCCACTTGATGGAAAGAGTTTACCATCGCCTATGGACATTTGCAACACCAAAGGTGCTACAAATGGGCTGCTGCTTTCTTAAGGAAGCCTGGTACCTGGTCACTATATGCCGGAACACAAATCAATGTTGTATGTGTATGCTGCATTAATTTGGCTGTCAATTTATTTACATGCAGAGCCAATCGACATTAGTAGTGTTTTGCGAGTTCTTGAATTTCTTCATTTGCTGTTTTCACTTGGAGATGTTTGTGAATCTCGTAGTTTCTTATATACCAGGGTACTCCTGAGAGAGTGCGCAGTATGACATTTTGCAGTCTTTGGATCATAGAAATCTTTAGTCTTTTAAATGAATGAAGAAAAAGTAAATGTACCTGGGTTTTAGCAACGGGAACCACTTTGATAACATGATTGCCTTGTAGACGGTAACCATCCAGGCCTTTCACAAGTCTCATTGCCTCTCCATCGTCAGCAAGTCCTATTCGCACTTTCTTCGTCCCATCAGGTGTGCTGACTATATTGTCTATTATGATATCTATTAAGTTACATTGCTGTTTGATCAAGCTCTTCAAATCTTGATATTTAACCTGAAAAATTATAAATGGTCATGTATTAGCAGAAGGTGATGTCAGGAGCCTTAAGAACAGACAAGCGTGCATGACAAGAGCTATGAATGTCAAAGAAGCAAGTGAGGTGTGTAAGAATGGGCCTGTGCGGCGCTCTGTTGTTCGTGCCTACCCTGCAAGGGACCTGGCGTGAAGTTATGTATGTATGTAAAATTTATAAATAAAGAGTAATAACTGCTGACAAATAGATTACTGCAATTAAGTGACACATGACCCACTGCTAGGCTTTGGCCTTCCCATTTTAGAGGACTGGATGGCATCCTATACATTTCTGTGCCTTTCAACCAAATTGACTCAATGTGGTTGATCCATTTAATAAAAGCTGAAAGAGTGAACGATTGAAATAACCAAAAACCACTTACATTTGATGGCAGCCCAAATATGGATACAAACATATTTATTAAAACGTGTTCGTAGTTTAGATAATTATTTTACTACAGCATTCTCTGAGAAATCGAAGAACCACAAAGTTTAAAGTGTACTATTACAAACCACAACATTAACAAAAGCGATTTGAAAAAGATGGCGTCGACGGTGCGTTTTATTATATATTTATGGCTTGGCAACTAGAGAAGAGCTAGGTGCATCGATCGATTTAACCATTACATTGCTGATTCAACTTATTGTAAAAATACGTAGTACATGTACTAAATATGTAAGTAGTATGTTTTGTCGATGTAAAATGACGGGTAAAGATTCGGGGCCAAATATTTTGTCGCGAGACTAGTTCACTAGTACTATATAGTATATTCTACTCGTAGCTAGAGAATCCTGTAGTTTTGCTTTTTAATTTCTCCTTTAAAATAAGTAAAAACTGCTTTGGGTTTTGAAAAAATTTTGGGGATTCATTGACAATTGACATGGTTATCAGTGTGACCATATGTGACAGGTTCCTGCCATTTTAGCAGGATTCACCTCTTATTTTAGATTCTGGCATGATCGGCAGACGTTTTATAAAACCTGGCAGTTTTTGGCAGTATTGAGGTACAGAAAAAATCCTTTTGGCTACTCACCAAAATGTCGAAAATGACAACCCTGAATATACTTCACGAGCATGTAGGGGATTTCCCTATACTTCTCGTGTTATGTTTGTATTCATTCAATTAACAACTTTAAATCTTCGCATAGAAATTTGATAATCATGAAACAAGTATTCATAAACACGAGTTCATGACTGATAGTTAAATTCAATCAGTCATAGAACAAAGAACATATTCCCCTCTTATAGTCATAGAAACATACTTTTGATTCCAATTGGATTTTTTAAAGTGCTAATATCTTGTTAGTGTATTTTCTTGGGGATATGATAAGTCTAATAAATAAGACCATGTATAGAGTTAAAGGAAATGAAGAATATGATGCTACTTATAATGTTTAATTTTAATTTCATAAAAATATAGCTTATTGTATGTGTATTTTTATTTTTTTGGTTAATTACAAGAGTAAATAATGTTGGCAAGATTTAGGCATTTTTTATCACTGACTTTGGCAGGATTTTAACCAAAGTAAGGCAGGATCTGTAGTTAAGAGATGGTCACACTGATGGTTATCTGGCAACCAAAGAGTATATTGAATTATTGAATATATTATATGGAGACTGGCAACAGTGCGATCCATATTCCATGAAGCGACTTAATTTTTCTTCACCATTTTTATTTTCTTATAGTGTTCAATTAACTTCAATTTCATTTCAGAAATCTGTCTGTGCAGAAACGTAGTTTCAAATTTGTAATTTTGTATATGAAAGCATAAATCAATTAAAATGTTAGTAACGATACGTAATTTACCCTCGAGTGTAAGTATTCTATCCAATACTGTCGAGTAATTATAATTTGAAGCTTTTCATTTATTCATCAATCATTTTGACCATCAGACTCGGTATACAGACTTAAAAGCTCTGTTACTAAGCCAATGCGGTCTCGTGGATGGTTATGTGTTGGATAATCTGGTTGCTGACGGGACATGCAAGATTGTTACTATTGGATTAGCTGAAGAAGAGGACGCCGCCTTGCTGGCCCGAAAAATAAACGGGTATAATTACAAAGGCAATTCGCTTTACGTTCAGGATGTGAGGAAGAATAAGGTAAATTAATCAGCCCTGTTTGTTTTTAAATATGTAATTTAACAAATAATACTATTTCCAATGGTTTAGACATTGAAACCAAAAGGAAAAGTTTAGATTCAAGTCACTGGAATTTTGGCAAGAGGGTGGGTATGGGGGAGTAGTAGTCAATGGAAGTGGTTGATCCTTAGGTTATCAGGTGGATTGCTGCTCAGATATCCAATATATGAATTTCAAGTAGTGCGTGGGCCCAGTGGGTTGGTAGGTGGGAAAGAATACTTACCCTTTCTGCAACCCCTTGAACTGTTATTCTTGAAATATTAATTATGGTAATCATAACCCTTTTTCACTAATATTCTTGTGATGGGTGGAAAGGTCGCCACTAGTGACTAGAACAGTGATTTAAATTAAAGTTATCTTCAAAGCAAAGTACAGTTAGGTTTTCAGTAGCGTCTCATGTTCTTTGAATACCTGCATGCTTGTGGAGCTCGTCTTATGACATCTGGGCAGGTACCAGGTAAGAAAGGCAACTAAAAATAAGACTTACTTTTTACAAATTATTTTATATTGCAAAGCTGGCAAACAGGCAGATGGCCATGAAAAATGCCTATTTACATCATAAACAAAGCTATTGAAATAAATATGGGGTAGAGGGTTTAGAAAGAAAGAATGAAACGGATAGGTTAGGAGGAATGGTGTGGGGTAGGGAAAAGAGGAAATGGGCCATTGGATCTTTCACTCATCAATGCTAATTGTTATACACTAATATTCTTGGAGAATGGTATCACATTGACCGAGCTGGCTCTCACTGCTCTGATCAAAATAATGACTCCAGCCAAGCTATACATACAATAAAATTGCAGGGGTCAAATTTCTGTACATGGAAAATAAATGCTAAAAACTGAGTCAGAGGGGTGTAAGAAGTTAAATAGAACTAATTTAGATTTTTGCAAATATTTTGTTTCTCTGTTTAAATGGCTAGTCTCTGAAACATTGGCACCAATTTACATAAAATTTTGTATGGCAGTAGCTTATATACTTGGTCAACATATAGGATACTTTTAATCCTTTAAAATTAAAAAGTTCCTGTGGGATAGTTAAAAAAGCTTTAATTATTTAAACAGCTTATAACTGACTAAAATTAATTTCTCTGCAACATAACAGAATAAAAGAGGAGATTTTGACAGGGTGTGGTGTTAGTGAAGGAGTTTTATCTTATTTATATAATACATACAGTGGATTAGTTTGTTTCTTTGTTTGTTTGCTTGAACATACTAATCACAGGACTATTGGTCTGATTTGAAAAATTCTGTCAGTGTTAGGTAGCTCATTTATCGAGGAAGGTTATAGACTATATACCACCACACTAAGACTGATATGAGCGGAGCACCAATGGAGAATGTTTGAAAACTGTCGGGTTGTTCTTACTTACTTTTTTTTAACTATTCAAGGCGATCGAAGTCGTGGGTAGAAGCTAGTCTAGAAATAATATTGTAAAATCCAATTACACATTTTTTTTATAGAAGACAACAGAACAGACCTACCAAAAGGTGTCATCAGATATGGGTGAATCTTCAAAAGCAGTTAGCTATTCTATACCTAGCAATACCGCATCGCAGAACACACCTATGAACCAGTGGATGATGTCAACCCCGTTCTACAATATGCCTACTCAGAGCCCATATTACACCTTGCCACAGCAAGTTAGTATTAATTTCTTTGATTTTAACTATTAAATGATGAAGTGTTTCACTTTAATGTGGCGATCCTGCTACGTACATAAGTTGCAAGGATTTATATGTGTGTATTGTTACAACTGCCACATGATGTTCCCAAACAAGAATGCAGCTGAAAACCAAGTGTCAGACATTTGTGTCTGGAAATTGCTGAACTGTGACCATTTGGTAATAAATATCTCACGACCTATTGTGTGTTATTATGAATTTAATGTGTTAGTTTTTTCTCTCCTTATTAGGTAATTTGTCTCAGTATCTAGTTTAAATATGTAGTATTTTATTAAATATAAGTGTATATATATAAATATGTCTAGGTTCTATGAAATAATCTGCACCACCTACATCACCAAATTAGATTAAGTGGTTAAGTTATTCTTTAAGTTAGGTTGCCTGGAAGAGATTGCTACAAGACATAAGGCGCCTATTGTTTTTACCATGATGTAATTGTGCATTTTTATAATTGTATATTTGATGAGCAATAAAGTGTTATCTATTCTGTTATGTCTCGCAATGTGTCTACCACATCATTATCAATCGGTTCTCTTTCTTTATTTCTTTCAAATATGAATATCTGTATAAATAATTGTGCATACACATGAAAATCTTTGCAAACCGATCTGCATGAATACATCTTTATGATAATACATTCACGAGTCAGTCGAAAGTGAAAGCCCAGCTAAAGTCTGGAAATTTCTACGATCCCTGGGAGTTGGCAAGCAAACAAATAGTGCAATTCCTAAAGAACTCAACATTGACGATTTAAATCGACATTTCTCTGCTACTTCTGACTTTGACATTGTATCTAAGTCTAATACTTTAAATACTCTTTCCGCCCTGCCAACACCCAATTATCCTACTTTCTTATTAAGTCGATTTACTGATAGTGATGTTAAGAGCGCTGTAAAATCCATTACATCGAACGCTGTCGGCAGCGATGGTATTAGTCGCAACATGATACTGCCCATACTGGATGTCATTAATCCTCTCCTCACCCATATATTCAATACCTCTATAGTAACTGGTACCTTTCCAGTCTCCTGGAAGGAAGCCCAGATTATTCCTCTTCCTAAAAAACCCAATCCTGTTTCTTTCTCTCAATTCCGTCCCATATCTATTCTGCCATTCCTTTCTAAAGTCCTGGAACGCCTAGTCCACCAACAATTAAGTGTTTTCCTTAATCGGCATTCTCTCCTTAATCCCTATCAATCTGGTTTCCGTCCTGGCCACAGCACAACTACTGCCCTCGTAAAAATCACCGATGACATCCGTTATGGTATGGATAATGGTTTATTGACTGTGCTATCGCTGCTGGACTTCAGCAGTGCCTTTAACAATGTTAACTTTGAAATATTACTTGGTATTCTAAGCTCTCTTAACATATCTCCTACAGTAATCGACTGGTTTCACAGTTACCTGTATGGCCGCCGGCAGCGGGTTCGCATCGAGGATGATTATTCATCATGGTGTGAACTCACTGCTGGTGTTCCTCAGGGCGGCGTGCTTTCTCCCTTATTGTTCGCTGTTTTTATTAACTCCATCTCTAATAAACTCACTTCAACCTATCACCTCTATGCAGACGATTTACAAATATATACGCAATCACCTGTCGCCACCTTAGACAAAGCGGTTTCAATCATAAACTTTGATTTTGAACGGATTCTGCAGTGGGGCAAGTCTTTTGGGCTTCATGTGAACCCTGAAAAAACTCAAGTCATCGTCATAGGTAGCTCACGGATGCTTAATAAGGTCGACTGGAGTACCATACCTAGTGTGATGTTTGACGGGGCAATCATTCCTTTTAGTGATAAGGTAAAAAACCTTGGCGTTATATTTGACAGTGAGCTGTCTTGGCGACCTCATATCACCGAATTAAGTCGGCGGCTTTATCTCTCATCCAAATCCCTCAGAAGGTTGAGGAATTTCTTACCCACTACCACCAAAATTAAGCTAGCAGAGTCCTTATTACTTCCTATACTTGATTATGCTGACGCCAGCTATCTAAATTTAACCCAAGAACAACTCGATAAACTTGAGCGCCTCCAAAATTTTTGCATAAGGTTCATATTTGGACTACGCAAATATGACCATGTCTCTGAATTCCGAAAAAAACTCAAGTGGTTGCCAATTCGATTTCGCCGGAATACTCACATCCTTGCTCTTCTCTATAGTATTTTATTTGTCCCTAGTACTCCTGATTACCTTAAACAAAGTTTTGAATTTCTTTCTTGCTCTCATAATCTACGCCCTTCTACCAAACTTAAATTGAACACTCCTGCGCATAACTCAAGTTTTTATAACAATTCTTTTACAGTTAAGGCTATACAGCTCTGGAACGCGCTTCCTGTTACAATTAGACAAGCAAAATCGCTAGCGATATTTAAAACTATGATTAAAAAATACTATCTGTCTTTGGAATATGATTTTTAATTTCACTTATAAATATTTATATATTTTGTAGATATGTATTTGTATGGTATGTATATTAAGTATATATCTATGTAATATATAAAATTTATCCATATATTTATATATATATAATTTATGTATTTATTATTAAAATGTAAGTAGTTTGTACTATATGTTACGTATACCACCATCGCCATTATCATATAATTTCATTTCTGGGGTTGTCTGGAAGAGATCGCTTTTAGCGATAAGACCGCCCTTTGTACATAACTAGATATAATTTTAGTCTTAAGTTCATGTTTGTATTGGTGTACAATAAAGAGTTATCTATCTATCTATCTATCTATCATATAGGTACATAGTAAGTGGGAGTCAAAAGACTAAGATCAAACCATAAGGTCACAGTCTTATGGTTCAGGCCTACAATATGGTTTCTCTCCACTATATAGTAATATCATGGAAGAATAGTATTATTTTTCTATGATAGTATCAAAAACCATATTGTGGGCTTTTGCAGTTTCTCGTTAAGTAATGGCCAGACTAGTTCACTTGAACACAAAACCTCCAGGTATATGGCAGATACATGGCAGAATAATTTTCGTAAAGTTTTTACTGTCTAGATTGGGCCCCAAATTGTATATTACTTAAAATACAAGCATAATTTGATCAGCTTGGGATTACACAGTATGTGTGTTCCAGGCAATTTTTCATTATTGTATTTTTTCAAACTTATTAAATAAATAACTTACATAAAAAATTACTTGAGACTAGCAAAGAATATAAAGATTAAGATTGCACAGTAGTTGACAGTTGTTATAGGTATATAAAAACAATATAATAGATTAAGAATAAAGAAAAGATGTCTAAAGATCCCACAATTTCGGAATATTCAGATAGGAAAAAGTGGTTTATTCAAAAACAATTACAAAGTACTGAAATAAAATAATCCGTTTACAAAATATTATGTTTATAAAAGAAGTTATTCACAAATATATATATTTGATATCCATCAATCTATTTTCGATTTGCTTGAAAACGTACAAAACCTGTCGCATTTATTTGCATAAGGGCATAAACGTGGTAGCGGCCAGTGCGATTTGTCGCCAAGTGTCCCAATTTGCCCACGTAGCTGCACGAAATCGTCATTTTACGCTTGTTAAAGCAACATGCAAGCAAGGTACACTGCTTGCATCTTGCTTAGAAAGGGATGAAATTGTGCACTTTTTTCCTTATCAAGGGGAAATCTGGTTGCGGACACACGGAAACTACGGCAAAGCAATGTGGCTGCCAGAATACCCACTAAAACCCCTTGATGTCCTGTCGCCATAAGTCCCCGCCCGGGACATGCACGAGCTTTTGGGTGGGGTGGGTTCACCCTTACGGGCAGGTCTCTCCTGCTTTAATCTGTGATTGAGAGGGGCGTGGTCGGGATACCGACGCGCCCACTACTCAGCGGCTTGAATGCAGGTGATAGTCAAAAATCTCCGCGAGCCGTCACCCGCTGCCGCGGCGCACTTATGGTGGGAGGGCATGAGCCGCTCGGCGAGGAGTCTTTTTTATTGCGGCGGGATAAAAGTGCGGCTGCTCACTCCCTCTCCCGCACCATCGCTTTCTTTGCAGACATAACAGCCTCGCAAAAGATGGCGAGGAGGAAAGGGACGGCATCACAGTTGAGGCATACCCCGAATTAGGGACTACTTGCGGGAGCGACAATTCTACTTCAATAGATGCAACAAGCACACTTGAAGTGCAGCATCGTGTTTTCGACAATTGTAATTGTAGTGGTGGCACCCTGACGATGGTTCACGCCCTATGCGAGACACGTACTCCACGAAACAGCTCGGTCCGGTGAGGACCTGTGTCAGGCGGAATGTCAGAGTGCTGTGTCTCTGGTTAGTCCAGAATTGTATGACAGACTTTACTTTGCCCACGGTGTGGCAACCTCGTATTTGTGTATCATCATGCGTTTGTCGTGCAGCTGTGCACCATGATAAATGTGGAGCACAGAATAACATCTTCATTTACATTGCGATTCTGGCAAATGCTAGACTGCAAGTATCTATTATATTTTGCAATTGAAGATCAGCTTCTTCAAAGATCCTTCTCGAAAACCTCGTTGCGGATGACAGGTAATAGCTGAAGTGTGCATTACCAAAGAAATTCAAGGAATTCATGTTGAAATGAGACTGAAGACACTCATAAGGCAACTAGTTTAGTTTGTTTTAAGCTCATAAGGGCTTAAAGCAAACCAGACTTGACTATGTCATCACAGTTAAAATCTTTTTTAACTATTGATTTCATTAGTTTAGTCTCAATAAATCCTCACAAGTGGTATTTTACAATACTAAGTAAAGACTGCTGCAGATAAACTTTTTGATATGCAGAATAGCTATGTAATGACTGTATATACCTATAATATATATAATGATAATATATTATTGATTTTGAATTGTGGTTATCATTATTGATTGAAGTCAGTATAAGCATGAGAATTCTGATTTTCTGCTCCTACCTGTGTTCTCAATATGTATGTATGTATTGTGCTATGTAGCCCTTTAAAGAAAGGGTTTGATGATAAAAAAGATATAATGTGAAAGCTTAATCAATTAATGCAATGGTGCTCTAACTTGTCCCCATGTATTTGTACTTTCTTGCTCGGAATACTTAGAATGCATAAAACGAACGAAAATTCCTCACCATTTAACTAGAATAAATTGCCAGTGAGAAATTATGTGATTGAAGTTATTTTTTCCTTACACTAAGCACCGATTTTTCAATCATGAGGTAATAGTTGTCAGTGATATAAATTACAACCTGACTGATTTCAAAAGTGATATAATTCGACTGTTATACGCATGCAACAGTCAATTTTAATTTTCTCATGTTGTACTTTATTCTACAAATACCTTTTATCTGGCGATTGAATTTCGGCCGTAATTTTGGTGGTATGCGGAGGATTTAACGATTTAAACGATAAGGTCGTAACCTTTTAATCTACTTTATTGCATGCAAATGAATTCAAGACATTTTGTGCAGTTGTATTGCAAGGAGATACTGGCATCTAGAATGAAAAAGTTAGATTCTCAGCACTCATACGCACTATGCGGCTAGCCGCAGTCCTACTGCCTGCTTCATGCAGGTAAAAAAGCGTATGTAATACTCATTTCTACACGCATTATGCTGCGGCAGCTGTCGAATCGGAGTCCTCGCTCGAATCGCTGGGGCCCCATCGCCCCAGTCAGCTGGACGTTGCTATACGCTCTATGTGGTTCAGTGTTCGCCCAGTACTTAACGTTGCTTTTGTAATTTCGGCTGCCATAATGCGCAATCAACCGCATATTGCAGTCAGACGCCCGATCGCACAGCGATTAGTCTCAATGTGCGTTAATAAAAAAGAAGATTAAAGTCTCACGTTTTATTACACCTTTTCTATTTCTTAATTTAGGTCAGAATCTGTTTGGTATATAACATGCAGCTTTGTATAAAGAAGGCTCGTTATATAACTTAGTACAGTAAAAAGGTGGTTGGCCAAATACCCTCGAGGAGTATAAAGCACTGGTTCAGTTCTCTCAACTAATATTTGGATTTGGATGCTGAATCAGGATGAATCTCTGGTGTAATTCGTAGCCATTGTTATTACCAGAAGCGTGCAAGCATTGGGACATGTCAGGGCGCCATTAATATATTTCCAATTGATTTATTATGTCAGTTGTCATAGGTCTGAGTTGCCAGTGAGTAGCTAAGTCACCTGTGATTTTTTTACTAAGCTTTTACTATAATTTATTTTTCACAGACGTCTTCTGTGGGATATGGCAGTCAACAGCAGCAAACTATGTTTCAAGCGAGTCAATATCAGTACCCCAGCCAAGGCTCCGTGAGTCAGGCTCCTTTGGGCTTCAGGCCCGAGGGGAATTTCAGTAATATGCCTTGGTCTCAGAATCAACAAACTAAGAATCAAAAAAACTATTTTATGCAAGACGACTCTAATAGCAGGCCAGAAAAACGGTCGCTCGACGATCGATCTGGCGATAACTATTCCGAGTTGGCTAAAAAATCAAGATGGGATGATTCATATAAAACTGGGCAGTCAACACATGAGGAAATGTCTCGTTCAGATGATAGGGGCTGGCAAGTCTCAGGTAGAGGTGACGACCGAGGTCGCTCTAATAATGCTTATGATTATGATCACAGAAATAATGACAGGAAGGGCGATGATCGTTCGAACGATACAAATAGCTTTTTCTACCAGTCGGTTGAAAAAGGGTATTATTCCGATCGATCGAATGAACATAATCGGGGATATGATCAACCCGATGATAATAGAGAGGACTTCCCTACATCTGACGAGAACAGGGGCAATTTCGATCGCCATTTTTCAACTGGGAACAATTACGGACAATCTTCTGAGAGAGATGGAAATTTTGATTGCGATAATGGCAATGAAAGAAGTCTTAATAAAGCCGAAAGGTTTTATTACGACGAGGAATCTACACAGGCTTTCAATAAATTCCATTGGCCTCCACTTAACACCGGGACCTCGAACGACTCTCCTTCGAGGTCTTCGGAGCTCTACGGGGGTCAAAATCAAAATAACTCCCGCGATAAAGGTCAAAATCAAAACCAGATACGAATTTGGGAAAACTCTAATCATGCTTTCAACAATCGCTTAGATTCTGATTCCCAAAGCCGTTCCAGAAAATATGGTAATGATGCTCCCAAACCTAATCCAAAAGCGTTGCCAATGCCTACGAAACCTCTTATGCCTGGGCAAGAGATGTCACAGGAAGGGAGTAGTTGGCGCCGCCAAGCGATATCTAGTTTAGCTGATCAGGTGTTGCGCAACGTGGGTTGTGAGGCTCAGGAGGGCACACTTCTGATGAAACGCCTCAAAGAGTCTATTGCCCGAAAAGTTGATATAGTTACGTATAATCAAGAAATGCCCTGTCGCGAGATTGTAAAAAGATATAGAGCTATTCATGTCGCGGCTAATGATCATTTCTTTTTCAAGATAATTCTTACCCAAGTGCAGAAGGAGGAAGCGCCGACGACGGTGCATATAGGTAACATTACTGTTAATCATTTTTAGTTATAGTATAAATACATTTCTTTAGGTCAATTATTAATAGTTTCCGACCGAAACTCTGTTTCGACAGGAACTAGAACTTGTTAAAACTTGGTTTTAAACGCGGTTCTTTATTTGGTAGTTATTCCGACGGTTCGGTCATTTTTCACTGGTCGTGATCACGAATCCAAAGATGACAAGTCTTGATTAGTAATGTCAAAGTTATTGTTAAGCCTACCCTCAACATGTACATTTTAATAATTTATTTTTAAATTTTGTTTATGGTTATTATTTAATCTATGGGAGCCTAATCTAATTTACCACTGCTTGGCAACTTGTTTAAGCTTGAAGAAAAGATGAAATTCTTCAGCAACATGTTTTGCTCTCATCATTTTTATAGAAATTTAAACGGGTGGGAGATAAAATAACAGGAGAAAAGTATATTGATATTGTCCTAATTATATCGATATTGTACTTATCGCTCATATATAGAGAGTTACCTCATTTTAAATGAAATAAAAATAAAAACGTTTTTTTCCGAATTATTATATTATTCGCAAATTTTCGAGTATTACGAAATCATAGTTTGTTATAGACGATGTAATGGAATTTAAATGGTAAACAATAGAAAATTCAGTGGTTTTTCGATAATTCGCGAAATTTTCGAGGTTTTCGGGAATTATCCGAAATAATTCTTTGAATAATTTGATATTTTGGAATTATTCGAAAACTCGAATTACTCGATTCGAACGATATTCGCACACTGATGATCAGTTAAGTTCGCAATGAAATGTGGATCGCCTTAGAAGTGTCCTACTTTTGCTTGCGTTAAGATGCATAAAAAAGAATTACGGAAGGAGTTCTGGGTGCATCCATTTTTAACTACTGTGTTTGTACGATGTGCTAACGCATCACACAACACTTTATGCCGAGACCGGTAAACGTCGGCGACGCCCCTCTGAAAGTTGTGCAGGAATATGTCTACTTTGAACAGAAAATACCGGTAGGCAAGCACAACTTGGAGAGGGAAACCAATATCGGAGCATTCAGTTGGGTTTCTTTAAGGCGGGGAAATGCATTTCGCACAATACCGGGTCCATTGCTAGGGATTGGACCAGAGTTGATTATGGAGGCAATCCCCTATAGGGCTGCCAAACAGTAATCATCCGGATTGTGTGGAGACTCGATACCAAACCTACCAGCCAACTCAATACTCCACTATAACCACCCTCCTCCCATGTGCCCCGCGCTTATGACAGGAAGAGCGTAGTTATGCCCACGATGAGGATTCAGTTGGGTTGGGCAACACTCGGTAAGCGTCGTCAAGTCTTCTCTTCAACTATTCCGCAATCCTCCTCCTTCCGTCCTCCCCGTCCTGATCTACGGGGCCGAGACATGGAAACTGAAGGTAGAATTGATCCACAAGTTCCAAGTCGCTTAACGGACTATGGAGCGAGTTATGTTGGGTGTTTTTCTTATGGATAAAATTAGAAATGAGAATATCCGTAAGAGGACCAAGGTAACCGACATAGCTCGCAAAATTAGCAAGATGAAGCAGACGAATTCTGGAGTGGAGACCGCGTCTCGGTAAACTTAGTGTCGGACGCCCTCCAGCCCGGCGGACCGACGACCTGTTCAAGGTCGCCGGTAGGCGCTTCATGAGTAAGTCAGAGGATTTGGATGAGTGGCGCCATCTTAGGGAGACCTACGTCCAGCAGTAGACTGCCAATGGCTGACGACGACGACTGGACGTAAGTCCCCCTTCATCCAGTATCTACCTTCGACTATACGCAGGGCGTCTGACCGTCGTTTACTGACACTTGGACAAAAAGTACACATAATATTAAGTTTTCTCTGTTTTGTCATTCACATTACGTACCGTTACAATAAACAAATAACTTTCTAACCCAATACTCATTTAATCTTCTTATTTTAATAGTCATTACGGCTGACATTATAGTATTACCACCAGGGTAGAAGAATAATAAT
Organism: Dendrolimus punctatus; assembly: GCA_012273795.1. Lineage (NCBI taxonomy): Eukaryota > Metazoa > Arthropoda > Insecta > Lepidoptera > Lasiocampidae > Dendrolimus > Dendrolimus punctatus. Next base: position 5,719,614 of record CM022553.1, on the reverse strand, counting down.
AATTGTACATGCCCCGATTTCCAAAGAATACTTTAGAAATGTTTCCGGGCATCTGAATAATAACCGCTGGTTAGCAAATAGTCCAACTTTGCGCGTTCGTTGTTGTGTATTCAAACAGTAATAAATATGAATACATATAACTTACATGGCACGTAGATTATTTACGTCCGCGAACACTACACAATCACATAAATACAAGTCGAATAGTTCACTGGGCTCGCCTTTGATATTGTTTTTGTATGTAGGTATGTTTGTTCCGAAGTTTAGAGTATTGAGTGTTGCAGCCGCGCCGTCGCCGCTGCATTTCGCGCGTACTCGGTATTGGGGATGGAGATAGACATATATACACATTACTGTAGTCAGAGAGAGAAGAGTATACTATTTAATGGTATGAAAGTGTAGCCTGCCAACGACGCTTTCGGAAATTTCCGCTTTAATAATAAACAATAATATTTATTTATTTGCTATCAGAACTAAACAATATTACAAATAACTGCTAGAAAATGATCGTAATGGCTAAAAATTAATGAAAGCCTGGTGTCAGTAGACGAAAAATTCTCTATGACTGATCGCATCACAAAAAAATAAAACATACTTATTATTAATCAAAATCAAATATACCCTTCAGAAATAATGTAGCTTTCCACTGGTGAAAGAATTTTCAAAATCGGTTTAGTAGATCCAGAGACTACACCGTACAACGTCACAAACTACCTCTTTATAATATTAGTATAGATTAAATAATCAATAATAATCAGAAAAACAACTTATCCAGTAAACAGACGTGCAATGTGTGATTGTGTAATTAAGGTACGTAAATGTGTGCGAGTGTGAAATGATTTTTTCATTGATCGATAATAAATTTTGTGTAATAAAATGATATTTTTTTTATTCCGGGAGCGGTTTGTAGTGGTTCGGGTGAACGATCAAACTTCATCTGCTACTTTTTTTATGAATGCTTAGATAATGCAAGTGGCCTGTCTCTTTGTGTAGACTTGAGTATGATGTTAAGAATTTTACGTCATTTGGTATTAATAGTACTTTATTAAAAGGTTAGGTACCCGGAATAAAAAGAAAGACAAGCATTTTCATCTCGTCTATTTTAATGATATCCCTTCTCCTTAATTTTTAGAGAAGTTCTAATTCTCTGCAAGCAGGTGTGGCAGGCGGTTAAGCAGTTACTTTACCAATATTATATTTTAATTATTTATTAAATAACTGTAATAAATTAAATGTAATAATTACTGTAAGAATATTATTATTTATTATGTGTAAGAATTTTTATCCGTGCATGAACGAAGAAAGAATACAATTTCCTGTGGCCGGGCGGCCTGTAGGTAGGGCATTTGCCCGACTGGATGGCTGCCACCCATGGTCTAAAGTATATCGCCATAACAACCTTGAATTGTGTTCCGGCATGAGTGACCAGGTTCCAGTCTCCCTTAAGAGGGTGGCAGCGCATGAGTAGCACCTTTGGTGTTGCTAGCATCCATAGGCGATGGTAACCACTTTCTATCAAGTGGGCCGTCTGCTTGTCTGCTGAACTCCAGCAATAAAAAAAGGATGCTGGTTTAGGTAGTACTAACTTTTCTCCTTCTTATATTGTACTTCAGTGACGAGATGACCGCCATTTAACGATTTTATATTTCTTATTATAAAGCATGTTGTACATTTTTTTTTATAGATGTTACAGATCGTATATATGAACTTGAAAAAAGGAATCATAAGGAAAGATGTGCGTTAAAAAAGCAAAGAAATGCGTTACAAGTTGAACGTCGTGAAAGATTACAAGCATTTAGTCTGCCAAAAGCAGCACGCAAGAGACCAGCAAAAAGAACAAAACGATCAAAGGCGTTCCGTGTGGCGGATGGGAACGCTTCGGGTCTATCTTCAAATAAACCGCCCACTGAATCAACAAGTACACAACAAAGTGAACTACCAAGTACACAATCAACTAAACCAACAAGTACACAACAAAGTGAACTACCAAGTACACAATCAACTAAACCAACAAGTACACAACCAAGTGAACCACTAAGCGCACAACTACGTCAACCAACGACTAAACCATCCAATTATACACCACCAAGTATGTTTATTCTACCGAATCATCCTAAAGGAGGTAAGTTCTTTCAAATTCTTTAATTTGCCAAAACATGGTATATAAATACAAGACAATTTGAGCATACAAGGCTGACTGTTCTAGGTATACTCGTTGAAGCGTAGGAAGTCTTCAATGAAACACCTTTAGCTCTAAAAATGCGTGTATTTTAATATTTTGCTATAATTACATTACAATAATTTTTGTTGCGCGTACAATGTTCGTCTTCGTTCCTTAGTGAATTTCCGAATATTATAGTCAATTTTTATATTGCATGAACACACCGACGCGAGCGTACTCATTTCATACTCGGCTAGACCGGCGTGAACGTTCCTTTGATAAATCGTGCCGCGACACTCATAAATTGCTACAATAACGAAATATAATGTAAATAATAAATAAATAAGCACTACCCTACGATAACTCTTTGTAGGCTGTCAAACTTTGGAATGCGTTGCGTCTTGCTGTCAGAGAGGCCAAAACATTATCTACATTTCGGAAATCCCTTCGAAAACACTATCTATCTTTAAATAAATATGTCTAATATATAATATATTTAGGCCCGCTTGCACAACGATCGTCTTTAAATAAAATTAGTTAATTTTATTTAACTCTCTAAACACGTTTAACAGTAAATGCATTTATGTTGTCTTGCATGAGGCACTCTCCCATGTCATTTAGTAAAATGCATTTATGCCATCGGTAAAACAGCCAGATGTGTTTCGTTTCACGTGGCGGTACATTTTATTGTACAATCACCCGAAATTTAGCTTTTATGTTAGTTATTTTCTGCGTAAAAAGGATTTTAGTTGGCCAATCTCAAATTGACATTTGAAATTTTGTTCGTTTGGTTAAGTTTATTTAGGAATTTTTGGCGGCAACCTGAAGAGTGATCGTTTGGTGTGCGGTTTTATTTTCGATTTTATGGGTATTTAGCATTGAGATAAATAAAGCAAATTAAATACGAGTGACGATCTCTAATTGACTTTTTAATCACTTACAATTTCATAAAGAATAATAAATATTAATTTATGAAAACATTTGTTGAAATGTTCTTCAATGCAAAAGATATTGCTTTCCCATCTCACGTTCAGGGTCCTTTTTATAATCAAAGAATTGTAGACAAAGATCATAAGTTTGTCTTCGCTGCTTCCATTATATAGGCGTTCTAGCTCATCGCATACTTCTTTAGCGCTTTTATATCGCATAACTTGTTTTAGAATCTCATCCGTCATGTTTGTCGTCATCAGAGTTGAAACGGCACAGTAATTTTTTAGAAATTGTTGTTCATTTTTTGGCTTTAGCATCTGCACCATCAGATGTTGCAGGCTCGTCGGGCTTTTGAAGTTTTCCTTGCAAAATTTCTTCAGCGCCGGGTATTGCCCTGCACGCTGTCTCAATACGATACCGCCAAGGCTTATAATTTTTACCATCTAGGTGCATTATTTTTACCTTGAAGCCTCTGCGATCGCCTTATCCATTGGGAACGTCAGGTCAAGTACAATGCTAGAATATTGTATTTATTCTTTCCTAGTTTAAATATTTATATTTAATGGATCCAATTTCTTGACTTTATTACTCTGCTACCATGTTAGTTTGTACGAATAATGGGTATCTAGAATTGAGATAAATAATTAAAGCAAATAATATACGAGTGACAATGTTTAAACGCGTTTAAGGCGTTAAATAGCCATTTTTGGATGTTTAACTTTGACAGTTCTGTAAACGTATTTACCGGTAAATTTAGCGTTGTGCAAGACGCTTATCGTATTTAAAGGTGGCTTAAATGACTTTCCTTAATTTTATTTAAGAAACGCTAAACGCATTTACCACCGCAATGATTTATGACATCATCGCCTCATAATCTGTTCCACTAGAGATCATATTTGTAACTTCCGCAAGCAAGTGGAACGGGAAAACCGCAATTTTTCGTGAACGTGATCGTTGTGAGTCCTTTCTGGAACGTAGCCCTAGTAAAATGAGATGAAGAGGCCGATAACATCCGATTCTTGACAATCATTTCCGAACTACAAGTCAAGTTTTGAACCTCATCGCTTTAAATGTACTGCCGCGATACAACGCGTACAAATCCCCTTGCCTCATTTGAAGTGGTACATTGTACTAGTTCAGGGGTCGGCAACCTTTTGAGTCGGAAGAGTCAAAAATACAATTGACTAAGTTTCAAAGTTTTCAAAGAGCCACATTTTTTTTCCTGCTAACAATAAATATTACCTGCATAAATTCTTTGATAGAAACAAACAAGTCTATTAATTCATATATAAGTAGTGTTTTTCACAACAAAAAGATAGTACTTTGTGACTTTATTAGCTAATTATTAATTACTTATTATTAAATAAAAGAATGAAAACAATTAACTAAATAACTTACAAGACTAACTTGTGCTTCAATAATAAACTCAATGAAAGTCATGTCTTTTTTTACATATCGAGAGCTTAATAACATATAGTATACGCAAAAATTCCATTTTTTTTTTGTTTTTTACAAAAATATGTATGTTCCAAATTTAGGAGGTCTTATTAGTATGCAAGTGTACCTAAGAAGGGTATTCCGGATTTCAGCCTCATACGATCAACTAGTTTTGTTTTTTTTCACAATTTTGTCCCTTGGGTAACAATGCACTTTTGTCTGTACGCTCGCGAGCCGCAGGTTGCCGACCCCTGTACTAGTTCAGTGCAAAATGTCATGTAACTTAAAAACTTATTTTATAATCATGTCCTACCCAACACTAAAACAAGCTCACTTAGGATATAATTGGCAATAATAGTAATATAAAAGTTAGCAGTATATTTTTCCTTCTAATGTATATTTTTCTTGTTTCAGATAAACTACTTTTCCACCGTAAGTAACTTTTTTTTAATTAAGATATCACATTGGCAACAAGGACTTTGGTCTCTTACCAAACAAACATACTGAACTGTATGACAACGAAAAATGTACCAATAATAATAACAAAAAATAAGCTGTTTTAGTTTTGACTGCAGTTTTAATTTTTTTTTGTTTGAGACAGAGGATATCGAGTACCATGTAAAAAATTAGCTTATTCCGACAGTTTTCACTGAAACGATAGCTTACCGCGGTTACTCCCGCGTGGTGATGGAAAGCCGTTAATATTTTAGACAATTTACACTATGTACATTATAGACTATTTGTTATTCTAATGTGTTAGCTACATTATTGGAAAGTTTCGTTAAAATCCGTCCAGTAGTTTTTGCGTTAAAGAGTAACAAACATACATCCACTCTTACAAACTTTCGCGTTTATAATATTTATATGGATTGAATGATTTCAGCAGACAGCAGACGGTACACCTGATGAAAAGCGGGCACCATCGCCTATTGAAATTTGTAGTACCAAAGGCGACGTACTCTAACTCAGGGGTGGTGGCCATCCAGACGTGAAAATACCCTCTCATCTGGCCGTGAGTGGTTTTGTCACCTCTTACGACAGACCACCACAACTCAGAAAATTGTATTCTTTATCCCTTGCATGGATAACAAGCAAAAGTTAAAGCAATTTCTACCAGCCAACATGTAATGTCTAATCTGTGCATGAACGGAGAAAGAATCATTTCCTGCGGCCGGGCGGCCTGTCGTAAGAGGCGACAAAACAACCGGCGGCTACCACCCTTGGTCTAGAGCAGGGGTCGGCAACCTTTTCAGTTGGAAGAGTCAAAAATTACAATTTGCGAGTTTCAAAGTTTTTAAAGAGCCACAAGATTTTTTCTTGCAAACAATAAAATATCACTTGTATAATTTAAGTGTTTTGATAAAGAAACAAATCTATTTATTCATATATAAGTAGTGTTTTTCACAATAAAAAGATAATATTCATGTTACGTTATTGGATAATTAATTACTATTAAATTAAAAAATGATAACAAACATTGACTTATGCTTCGATAACCAACAATTGGGCAAATAATTTCAATGAAAGCCTCAGCTTTTTTTACGTATATAACAAAAGAGCCCCAGCTTTACATCCAAAGAGCCACATGTGCTCGCGAGCCGCTGGTTGCCGACCTCTGGTCTAGAGTATACCGCTCTAGCAATCTTGAGTTGTGTTCCGGCATTAGTGACCAGGTTCCAGCCTCCCTTAAGAGAGTGGCAAATGTCCATAGGCGATGGTAACCGCTTTCCATCAAGTGGGCCGTCTGCCTGACTGCTGAATTCCTGCAATAAAAAAATGTATTAATTTAATTGGAACCTTTCAGAAATAAAGAGAAACATGAACCTAGAAACGTCAGGTGGCGGTGAATGCGACTTGCATCCGTTTATGCGGAAAGCTATCGACGAAGAGCTGTATCCATTAGGCCATTTGGTAAGTTCAGTGCCAAGTTTTTATATCTTACTAGCTTGAGCGGGTTAAGCCTGCCGGCTTACCTCACTGCAACGCAAGGCTCTGGGTTCGATTCCTGGTATGGTAAATTCCGGAAACGAATTATCTCTGTTATTTACTATGGTCTGGGTGTCTGGAATCGCCCCAAAATAGTCCGTTGTATATTACACTTACACAAGCGTAACTTGTTTAATTTGGGGATATACAGTGTGTGTATATGTCTGCTGATTTATTGAAAAATTGTTTAAATAAACCCCCGATTTTGAAACATTCTTCATTGGTGCTCCGTTCCTATTGGTCTTAGCGTGATGATATACAGCCTATAACCTTCCTCGATAAATGGGCTATCTAACACTGAAAGAATTTTTCAAATCAGATCAGTAAATCCAGAGATTACCCCTACCAACGTCACAAACTTTCCCTCATTATATATGATATGGGATTTTTCAAGAAGGGCGTTATAAAATTTCGCACAGATCAGCAACGCATTGGCGATACCCCTGGTACCTAATGCAAACGTCCATAGGCAACGGTAACCACTTTCCATCAGGTGGGCCGTCTGCCTGTTTGCCGGCTGCGAGCACAAAAAAAACCGGATGCTAAATAGATTAGAAGTTGGATCAGGTGGTATAATAATTTGTTTTATTTTCAGATGCAAACAGCGAAAATTAGCAATTCGAAAAAATATAATAACATTTTCAAGGAAATCAAAGAAAGCAAGGTTACTCATGAATTCATAAAGGTATCTAGACACTTGAATGACAACATTGTTACATACCTACAAAGAAATGCGCACCTGCTTGTCGTAAAGCGCAGTTTATTACGTCCGCGCATTTAGGAAATCTTTTGTTTAGAATTTGTAATTAAGAAAAACATCCTATTGTTATCGTACTGCTTTTATGGCCGTCATTGGTGTCGAACTAATGCTTGTTGTTATTGCATTGCGTCGAAGCTTGCCAGGTGTGCGGATTAACTCAGTGAACGCGGTCCTTTGTTGTATTATACAGTTTAGTATAAAACAATGCCCGAACGGAGGGGTGGGGCAGTCAAGCGAAGATTACGATACGAGTAAGACGTACCTTCGATGAGCCATACAGTGACGGACTTTAATCGTGTTAAAGAATCGTGCAGTGTGAACTGGTTGTATCCAGTTATATTTGTACCTGTATTGTACGTGTTTGTACGTACAGTTCTAGTAAACTCTATAGTAATTCCAACGGCATTTTAATTCGAGTCCTGTGTAGCTTGTAACAATATGTTGGACCACGAATATTATAGAGCTTCATAACCGCAAGCGAAACTATCCGAAACCTCTAACTGAATCCTATCTTCTTCTTGATATAAAAAAATGAATGTTTGTCTGTATGTCCTTTATAGAATCGTTATCTATACATTTGATGATGTGATGATCTTTATCAAAGTTGTTGTGCATGAGCTAGAAAAGGTTTCTGAGTTGGTTCACAATTGGACCCGGTAGGTGGCGCTGCTGTCGGAATATCGATTGAAGCTTTTGGGACAGCTAGTTTATTCTAAATGCTATTGTTAAATGCTAAAAATACATTTAAATCAATATTTACACGTACATTCTTTCCCGTTTCCAAGTCCTGCTCCCTAGAACGAAACACTTAAAAACAATATGAATATTCCATCGAAGTCTATACGATTTAATCAACCCATCTATCTATCTACCTTTGTTGTTGCTGGCTCCAACACGTTTAGCATTGATTTTGCCAATGTCATAGTAAAAGAGACGGGTGTTAAAAGAGACTCTAATATAGCTGGCAGAATGAAGAAATTTTGGTAGTCGGCAATCTTTTTCCAGAGACCTGAGGACAAGACAGCACAAACAGTTATATTAGACTAACTACTTTATAGGAATATATTGTTAAGTGATAAAAATTTACATAAGATCAATATAAATAAATGTACCTTAGTTTTGCTAATTACAGACAAAACTCATTTCTAGTGCGAGCAAATAATACATACATAACTTCACGCCAGGTCCCTTGCGGGGTAGGCACGAACAACAGAGTGCCATTCCGGCTTATTCTTATACACCTCACTTGCTTCTTTGACATTCATAGCTTTTGTCATGCACGTTCGTCTGTTCTTAAAGCTCCTGACATCACCTTCTGCTAGTACACGATCGATTTGATCATGCAAGGTGTGTCGTGGCCTTCCGTGACTTCTGCATCCATCCACTTTTGCATTGTATATCTGTTTAGTCATTCTTTCATCATACATTCTTTCCACATGCCCGAACCACCGGAGCATTCCTTTCCTTACCTTCACCCCGACATTGTCTTTATTATGATTAATGAATGATTTAAATAATGTAAGTAAATACGATGACATCGACCCATTTGCAATCAGTATTTCAGGAGCCAAGCGGTGTCTAAGCCTTAAATTTTTTTACAGTGACTAAACACTTCGGTGCGATTTTCACGTCTGCATGTTAATTTTAAACAATAGCTAATCCGTGAAAACCTGTCATTGGCTCTCTTTTGTTAATTATAGTTATCTAATCAAATGTATCTAGCTGTAGGTTTTCCATAAATAAATAATTATTTCCAGGCGCTTGGGAGACAAATAAGCATGCGCCAATGGTACAGGGGCCCGGTATCACTGCGGATATTTGCCAGACCCAGGATGCCGAACAAGACGAAGCTGTCGCAATACCTTGATCAGTTCGGTGTCATCAGTTTGAAGGCCCCAAAGAAACCTGGAATCATGTTGGCCTTTTGCAAAAACTATCAGTGCTATGATAATTTGTTGAATACAAAAGATGCTGTTTGTGGTAAGGTTTAAATTTTTTACCTCTATATTGACGGAATTGATGGTAAAATTATGTTTAATACAAGCGTTGGTGCAGTGACACATCTGCCGAATGTACTCTGCCGAAATTTCGGCGAATGAATTATCGGTCTCAGTCGAGCAAAATTTTAACTTGAAGTTTTACAGACAATTTTTCAAATTGGACAAGTACATTAACAATCTGCCTGTCAATGTTTAAATTGTCAAAATTTTATTGCCATTCGTTTTTACACTTTTCTTTGGAAGTTTCACTTTACTATGTGTCCCAGCACACATTACGGTTTTTCGCAATTTTACTAGGGATGGGCTGAATGTGGTTTGAACCGAATACGAACTTCGGCCGAACATTCGGTTAAAACAAAAAAATTCGGCCGAACTTCGGTTTAATTTCGATACGCTTTTTTTAAGAGCAACACATTTTGTTGCGTCACCGAATTTTTGGCTTTTTTACACCATAACCTGCTTCTAGTAAATTTGAAGTATGAATACGTGGATAAAAGAATAAATTTTTAGACCCTTGATTGAAAAAACAAATCGCCATTTCATAATTCTAAATTCATAATGTTTAATTCGTAGAAAGTGATTTCAGACAACGTTTACAAGTGCTTTTATTGTAATTCAAGTTACTCATTATAATTAAGCAGTTGCATTACTTACTACTTCTTATGCATTACTTACTACTTCTTAGAGGAATAATAAGTTTACTTTATTTTTGATTTAATTCGGCAAAAACTCAATCAAGAACTAATTTTATTTATTTTTACGCATTGCACGTTAAGGGTTACATGTTCCGAACTAAAATAAATGAACATGACTGTGTAGATGCTAATTTTTATATTACGGTTATGATAGATATGATTTCTATTAACTTCACTCAAAATAGTGCAAGTAGGTATTTCACTTTTTCCTTGCACCGAATGTTCGGCATTTCGGCCGAATGCCGAAGTTCGACTCAAGCTGCCGAAATTCCGTCAAACCGAATGTAAATCGAATTTCAGCCCATCCCTAAAGTTTACTGCAAATTATGATTTGGTTAGGTTAGGTACATTTCGACGGGTGCAAAGTAAATAAAGTTATCTACAAAATGATGATTTTTAGTTTATTGTACAATCATTTTAATAAAACAATTCTTTACAATATGACATTATTTGTTTTGCATATATATCACATTATTTCAATAAATTTTCGTACGTAAAAAAAGGCCAGCTACGTATGTTCTTTCAAATACTACGAAGTTAATACGACCATCTTTTCTATTCTAGCTATTTTGCAGATATCTCTTTTTACTTTGCACCCGTCGATTTTAATTAATACATTTTTTGTTCAGACATATTTTATTTTATTTTATCATACAAAAAAAATAAATTCGCTCCGGAATCAAAAACGCATCCATAGTCTAATCTAAACTTATGCCGCACCTCCACCCGACCGCAACGCTTTCTCGTGGCAGAAAAATCCTAAGACCCCGTCTAAATAGAAGTTTCACTTCAAAGATACTGCGAGCGTATTTAGAGCTCTATACTTTCTTCGGTAGGTGTGTCGCTAGCCCAAAGTTATACCAGAAAAGAGATGGATGAATTGTGCAAAGGATGACATAATGACTTGTAATGTACAGAGGAATATCCTCTGGACCTTGCAATCAGGACTCTTTCATTCCGCACACTTCAACGCGTGCGCCTGTAATATCAGCATAATATAGTAGTCGTGCAATGAAGAGAGAGAGATAACACTTTATTGCACACCAAAAAATACAATTACATAAACAGACCATATTCACAATATTTTGTAGGCAATATTGCTCAAAGCGATCTCTTCCAGGCAACCTGAAAGAATAAATGAATCAGGTGAAATAGGTGGTGCAGCAAAAAGGCAGTAGATACATAAAATACTCAAACTAATTTAAGAAATAATCATATACAAGTCATATACAAAAAAAAACATGTGTTCGTGTACTAGTGTACACACGTCAGAAGTAATACTTCGTAATGACCTTGTCTTTCGAAAAATGATCTTACTATATACAAGTTTACAGAAATTGGTTAAATAAAGTTAAATTATAATTTTGCTGATCACTTTAATATAGATAGATAGTTGATAGTAGATGGATTGTAAAAAAATGTGACGGTAATTTTTTTTTCCAACGCCGATAAAGAAATTACACTTCAATGATACATAGTCATTATATTACATACATGTGTAATGATTATATTCCGTAAATCCGATGGCTATTTGTGGACAAATTCTGAGCAAATTTCTAAATGTTTTTCAAATTGACATATGTTTTGATCTACATAAACCGTTAATCATTCATCTTCAAGCATTAATCTACAGTCCACTAAAGCACAACCGGAGCCTCAATAGGCTCAAGTCTTTACAATCCTTTCTGGTATACACTTCTTCCTCATACCCACACACAATATATTTTATTATTGTAGCATTCGATTGCTCTGCGAAGGCGATCGGATACTACTCTGGGTCAATTTTAGATTGATTCGACGCTCAAGGTCCTAGATCCAGCAGTAACGATATAAGCACTGTACTCACCTGAGTCTGCTAGCACCTTTTCTACCCGATGGCGAGATTTGGATGATATTCACTTAAGTTTATGCGCGCGCGTTTTTTGGTCGTACGTATCGGTCGGGTCTCGTTATTGCACTGGTGTTGCCACTCTCTGCTTTGATCAGTTCGTTCGTGCTGACAGTCGAAAGATTTATGCCTCGATATTGCTAGAGAGCCACAACACATGAGCATCGATACAACCAAAAATCGTTACCTTATGGTGACGATACAATTATACTATTTCCATTTATTTATTTTCTCGATGACAATTCTAATTCTGATAGTTGTAGTGTTGTGACCAAATAAGTAATGATATCGATCGCATATAATGGCCCGCCGCCATTTTGTGTTTGTTTTAATCTGTCACTCGCAATAAGACGGTCGTGCTATATAGTCACTACATTTCTGGTCGCTGATTTTTTTTCACATTATCCGTACGTTACGTTGTGTATTTTGTGTTCCTCCGTGTTGATTTCTGCCCAGCTTTCATATATCAAAATGCCTAAAGGATCTGCTCTGAAAAGGCAGGCGAGAGAACTGGTGATCAAGATCCCAAAACATTATAGCGTCGGATTGGGAAATTCATGTGGCATTCGATAATATAGAAGCACAGGAACTTATAATATGTTGGGGAGAATCATCAAGTGACAGTAACGATTCATCAGATTTTGATTAAATTAAATAAATAATCAAGATAATATAATTACATCTTGTAATGAAATGTAATATTATATAATAAATTTGTACAAAATTATCCGGCAATAGTTTAGTTTCTTACACTTTGTAAAAAAATATCGGGTCTGTTATCGTGTTACATTTATTGATAGCTCCATCCTTATCAGTTTCTCCTATGCTCTGCTATGACCTTGAACGTGCGTAAGCGTCATATTTTTATTAATTAATGTATAAATAATGTAAAAAAGACGCTCGTCCAAGTTTCCACAGGAGCTGTCATCGAAAAAATAAAGAAATGGAAATAGTATAGTCTATAATATTATATTTAAATTACTTACAGATGGTTCGACACTAATATTCAAACCTATGAAACTAGTAGCGTCCAATAAGAAAGTACAAATCGGAGATATAAATAGATTTCGCCGTTATTACATTACAAGTCAAATTGATGAAAGCAATATCAATATTTTAAGGAATAATGCCGGTAAACCATATGTTCTCATGGGTAAAGGTGCAAAACAGGGACATAATGTTAATAAAGACAAAACTAAGACCAAAAAAAATAAAAAAGCGGCTCAAGAAAGTCATGACACAGCTGATGATGAAGTGACAATAAATGAGGGAGCAGTACAAAGCAGTGCTATGAAAGAAGAAGACATAAAGGATGATGGTAATTATGATTTGTTGAGTACTGATTACTTAGCAACTTACGTACCTTAAGTTTTATATAAAAAATGATTTACAAATGTAATGTTTGGGGCCATCCATAAATGACGTCACGTTAATGGGTCGATGAGGTTGTGACAAGGGGTGGGAGAGGTCATATATATACCCATAGCCCTGGCATAAGGTGAAGGACGGGACACCCAGGGCTTTTAGTGGATATCCCTAACTGGGGAGTGGCAATAGCATGTCACCCGTTCTGACTGGGCATGCTGGTGCCACCCCCGATCTGGCGAATCCCACACTAGGTCGTGAACTTTCCCCCCAAGGTTCTGCCCTTGTCGCGGCTTAGTCCTCAATCGGATTTGCCCTGGTAAAAAAGGGGGTAGGAGGGGCACCAGGATGGGACGCCGTCTCCTTCTGCGAGCTCGTCATGTTTGTGAAGGAGGCGGAGCGGTAGAGTGAGGGGATTCTGCTCCGCTCCCGCCAAAGTAGGTTCGGCCACCATAAGCTACCCCTTGGAGTATAGGGGTTCTCACTTACCTGCAGATGCAGTCGAGATGATGTCGGTCTCATAGAAGTCCCCCGGCAAGGAAGAGGCCTCTGTGTGAGGCCCACGTCTGCCAGGGCATGGGAAGCTGGAAATCCCATTTACCAGTAGCCCTGGCATAAGGCGCAGGACGGAACACAGGTTTTTGTGGGTATGCCTGACTGGGGAAAACAATCAGACACATGGGTCGCAAATTATCCCAACAGGTTTCTGTACCTGTCGCGGCTTAGTCCTCAGACGAATTTCCCTGGCTAAAAAACTAAAAGGGGTGGGAGGGTCCTAAATTTCGTGAAGTCACAAAATTCAAAATCTACCTTTAAAACACGAATTTGAACTATTAACAAAAAACCTCAAATAATTTAAGTTGTAACCAAACTAATTACGATACTGCTATTTTAATTTATTAATTTGTTGATGTATAATTGCAAGGAAGGAGTCTCAGGCCGGGGGAGGGGTCTATATATCATGAAATTCGTGTGGCGTAATATTTGGATGGCCCTTTTCCGATGATTTGCGTGTGTGTAATTTTGACAACGGCAATGAACGCAGTATCTTTTTTTCATTTTCATTGAAAATCGATAATTAATTAATTAATATAGAATTCAGTTTAGAAACTTAGCAAGTGAAGTATATAAGGGAAATTGTACTAATGCTGGCAACCCAGTATAATGATGATTGGGATAATACATACATTAGGAAATCATATTGTTAAAGTGATAATTTCTTATGAAAGGGTAAACCGCTTCGTTACGTAACGCGCTGCGGCGCTAGTCTTTTTTAATAATATTTTCTAGCCATAATGGTAATAATAACATTATTATATGCCTACAAGATAAAGCATATTAAGTATATATAGTTTACCCTAATTTATTTGCAGAATCAAATATAAATAAATTTTGACATTTAATCAGACTGTCAAAGTTAATTATAATGTAATTTTAAATTCTCGTTAATGTGTCATACTGAAGTTACAAAATAATTAATATTTGGAAGATGCTCATTCAATAGGCCACTAAAGAGTCCTGACAATAAGTCCTGTACAATATTAATTTAAATTGTAATGCATTATTATCATACAGGTAACATATCTCAATTGACAGAAGAAACAACAATTGACCCTAAAGCAGATTGTGAAACTAAAGATGACAAAGAACCAACTTTAAAGGTTGGATCCAACACAAATGAAACATCTGTTTTAATTAATAAAACACATGAAGAACCAGCCGAAAACAAAAATCAAGCAAAGAAAATATTAAACGATAATAATTCTGCTAACCCTGGAACTACAGAGCATAAAAATAAACCTGATCATGCTACAAAGAATGAAGCTAATGTTGTCATTCTTGAAGATGATGAGAATGATGATGGAGCTAGTGGTGTTGATTTAGATTTAAATGAAGTCGATGATGATGAATTAGAAGATTACTAATGTATTTTTAGCAGCTAATTTGTGTTAGGTAGGTTTATTTTAGAATATATTATTACTATCATAAAACATGTCTTACATTATAATAAGTTCTTTAAAAATATTTTTCATAGTGTCTTTTACAGATAACTGCTATTAAAGATACCATTTTTGTGAATTTATAAAAATTCAGTTTTTAGCATTTAAGTTTTATATAATGTTGTCCAATAAAGTATTATCTGTCTATATTTGTTTTATTGTGTCTTAAATGACTTATTATAATAATATGAACTCTACCATAGAAAAAATTGCTATAAAATATATTCGGCTAATAAAAGTACTTTAGCTCTATATATGCTCCCAAATCCAAAATTTCCAGAGGCTGTCAACCATTGTCAACAACTTAACCAACATTATTTAAAATATTTAGTAATTTTTTACATAATAGATTTAGTAACAAAATATTTTAATGAAGAATTAGAGGCTAATCTCATTGTTGGAAGACAGAAACGACATGACACCATGGCTATGTTCCAGAAGGGACTCACAATTATAAACTAGTGGACGGTTATTTGACTCGCCTCTTGTTATGGGTCGTCGTTATTATTGCGTGATCACAATTTATGCTGGCATTAGTGACGTTTTCGCCACGACCATAACGACCACGGTCGCCAGGTGGAACGGCAAATACCTCGAATATGTTTTTGGATACACTAATTTTATAGAAAACCATAGAGTATTTATGTATTTCAAAGTTCCTTTTTTCTATATATAGTGTATCATCTATGGTTCCTTTGCCTGTTATTGTGGAAATTGTACTAAGCCGTGTTTTTATCCAGGAATATCAAAATTTATAATTAGTTTACATTTAATTTTAGTGTACTTAACTTCACTTTATATGGCTCTGTGCAATATATTTGAATAAATACATCGCGCTGACGCGATATTAAAGGCATAAACGAAACCACAAATTATGGTCGTATTTGGTGAATTTATGTCTAGTTCTGAATATTTATGCTATTATTTAGAACTTTAAACATAAATATTCAAATAAAATATTAATGTCCAAAGTCAAAAATAACATCAATCTTCCCAAGTATGGAAAAATATCGATATTTCCATAAAATCATTAATATATTATTATAAGGAAGGAAACATATTTTTGTTTTTTATTGAAAGTTTAAAATTATCATTCATTATACCAAGGGCTTTCACAAATATTGAAAAATATTGATATTCCGGAAAAGCATAAATATGTTATTCGTAATTATGAACGATAGTTATGAATTATGAATATTCCCGTAAAAATTTTGGACATTTTATAATAATGTGTTTCAGATATCACCTTTATCAAAGTCGTTCGTAAAACATCGTTATGTAGAAAACATTCTTCATAAAACACCACGTAGGTGCTGAATGTGCCTTCTAAATATAGATTATAACTATATAAGAAAATAAGATATAATCATGGGGTATAAACTTAAAACAAATGAAGGTGAAAAAAAATTTAAAAAAATCGCTATTAACTTATAGATTTATGAATGTTTTCAATTTCCTGTTAGTGCTTAGATCTTTCGGTCCTTTTCATTTAGTCAGGTTATTCGTAGAATGATTAAAACTTTACATGACAGATAGCACTGCTAGCATCCTTAAGTTTTTGCTTCACATATATTTGTTTTCTAAGTTATTAATATATAAGTAAACATTTATAAAAACATAAATATTTATAAGAAATAAATATTTTTAATATATATTTAATATATGTTTGAATACATTTAATTAAGACTCTTTATAACTAACCAAAGTAAATGGAGTCATTGAAAAAAAAAGTGCCAAATTACGACAGTGTCAATACTTGTTAATGTAGTTAGGGATGGCTTATTATGATCTTATTAAATTGAGTTAATCGATACCTTGACGATTAATGTATCGACAAACGCCACGTAAATAGTTTTTAAATGGAGTAAAGTATTCTTTACAATGATATGTGCATTAACTTATGTAATGTACACATTGGTTGCGTCTGCATGGGTAACAAATGTTCCCAATGCAAACTATTTCAACGTTATTACATATTTATGTGCTATATTTTATGGACTAAGATGTATCAATAAAATAATCTATTTGTTATATTAAGACATAAATTGGATTTTTTTAACAACAACAACAAATCATAATGCACAAATATTCTTACCAATTTAAACATTGAAAGTTGTGCAACTTTTTTTAAATTATACTGTAGTTTAAATTATTACTTAGAAAATCTAAGAACTTAATCAAATATAAAAACACAATTTAAAACAATAAGTTATTAGCAAGTTTACTGTTTGGATCCAACAAACAGAGGAGATAGTAAGGGTCCGAACCAACTCCGACATAGAAAACCTCGTGGCCGAGCCTAAAATAATTGAAGAGAGAAAGGCTCAATATCTCCGCTAGCTCGGTCACGTAGAACGGATGGAGGAGGATTGGAATATGAGGAAAGCATACTTGGGGCGACCAGTTAGTATCACTAGAAAGATAAGAGTGGATCACGTAAACGAACGTCAAAACTGAGAAGTCTAGACACTGTTCAGAACAGAGGAAAGTGGCGCGCTTAACATACTTAAGCATATATTTGTATATGACATGTGTCGCTGCTGAGCAAAAGGAGTAGTACAGTTCTATAGAGCGAATGAGCTATATCCCTCTTTACATTTTAATAAGCCGTTTTGCAGAAATTAGCCGTTTTGTAGAAAAGAGCGGACGTAGGACTTGGGTCCGCTACTTCGGAGACTTCTGCATCTCATCCTTGCGATGGCAAATCTTCATATAGTTTCATATTACAAAATCGCCTTCCTTTAGATTTTAATATGGGAGATTCCGTCTAGCTGTTGTTAGTCATAAGATACCAATGCCTATAATTATCCTTAAAATTTACAAATATCTGACAGGATTTATTTTATCGATTATTCGATACTGAAATGGGTTCTCTATTATGCAGTATTTACATGGTGGATAATAAACTCTTTGTACCTGCCATAGACTGCAGCTCGTTGCTTAGCATTATTTTGTTATTAATGACATTATCAAAAAAACTCAAATGAAAACCATTTTTATTTAATCAAATATAATAATATTTAATATTTCTAAATAAACATGCATATTCAAATCATGTGCCGAC
This sequence comes from Dendrolimus punctatus, assembly GCA_012273795.1. Classification (NCBI taxonomy): domain Eukaryota; kingdom Metazoa; phylum Arthropoda; class Insecta; order Lepidoptera; family Lasiocampidae; genus Dendrolimus; species Dendrolimus punctatus. Next base: position 5,701,328 of record CM022553.1, on the reverse strand, counting down.
TTTCGTCATATTTTCAACTTATATATATTAACATCTGGGATAGTTTTCTGTTTGTTTTATGAAGTGGATTATTATTAACGATCTATATGTAGTTTTGGACTCTGGCGAATCTATTAAGGAAAACTGCTTTTGGATATCGAAGTTACTGATTTATGTTATGTGACCTGTGAATCTGTTTAATGATGATTTGATGTGCAGTGATATGTATTAATTAAAATTATATACAATTTATAAATAATATGAAATTTTATTTTAAATACAGTTGGAATTCCTGGTGGAAGAAATCTCCATACCTAAGCATACAATATATAGAATATCGGTCTTATTCATAGACAGAGTAAGTATGAACGCTTCTTTAGAAACCATGAGCGTTCAAACTTACTCTGTCTATGAATAAGACAAAGTATACACAAACCCGCTATACGTACACACACACACACACATATGCACACACACACACACACATATACACACACACACACACACACACACACATGCATATATTAGGTACGTTCATATACGAGTTAGCGCCATTAATATTCGCTAGATGTGCTAGTTGCACGATTCTCTCGACTGAAGACTCTATCTCCATATATTCAATATACTCTTTGGATATAATTTTGTGGTAAAAATTATATTGACAGGCAAAAAGATGACAAGAAGCAAATATATAAAAATGGAACAAGTCAGTACAATAAATAATAAAAACTGGTGGTCAAAAAAAAAGGTTATATACATAGGTAGCATGTTCTAACACACCATTTAGGGAAAATCATTTATTTAAAAGACCGATATATTGGTCTATATAAAAAAACCGATATAAAAATATCGATATTAAATATCGGTTACAACAGTCATGTAATATCGATATTTTATGAACGATGTTTTAAATTAGCGAAATATCGTATGCATTAGGGATATACTGTAGCACCATCTAGTGGTATATATTGGAATATAGTACTAGTTGTAGCGCCATCTATCGGACCGGACATATATTTGATATTATTTCGGAGAGGTTCATCAATTTTGTATATAGTGTATTATCTATTATGTTAATAAGCACAGAGTACTTTATATGTACGGGTATAGAGTTAACAGCACAGAGTACCTTATATATACGGGTATAGAGTTAACGGTCATAATATATATACTAACTCACTCTATCGGTATACAACACTATTCAACGGCAAAAACCGTCCAGGGAGTCTAGCATTATTTTGGTTTTTATATTAGACTTTGGAAATTGCGGTAGTTTATAATTTAACTCCTGCAAATCCCAAAAGCCTTTACAAAAAATGTTTATTTGTTAGAAAATAAAACAACAATTTAGCGGAAGCGTGATTTATTATTTTTCCTTTTATTAAAATATTCAAAGGCATACATTTTCATAACATCATTTGTATCCACATCTAATCTGGTGCCGTTAGGATGATTTACTTACAAGTTTTACCGCATCTGGGCACAACAACCTCTTTCAGAAGAAGCCACAATCCAAGTCATCAGAGAACAAATCGTTAGGCAAATCGGTGTTCAGAGTACATGCGTAAGTTCAACGTGATCACAGAACACTAGTAAACGTGATAAGCAAAGTCTTCGGAGTCCAAGAATCAAACAAAGTTATCGAAAACTAATCAAAAAACAAACAAAGTACTTTATGAGTGTAACTCGTATCGAATCTTTGAAATAAGTTTTTGGTAAATCAATTCATCAAAAATCCAGTAATTAAAGTTAAAAAGAGCTTTATAATTTGAAAAAGGTTAGGAATAGAACTTATACACTTTAAAATATATTGATTAGCTGATATGGCTTGCAAAAACATATCAAATATTTTTTAAACAAGTATTAAAACAAATGCGTATAAAGAAAAATATTATTTTCTTTCATTTGCACAGAGTACTTTGTATATACTGGTAGTGTTCAATTTGACAAAAGTGACATCTACTGCAATAACTACCTACTAATAGAACGCAAAAAACCTCAAAGAAAAATTAATTATACTGACTGTTATGACACTGTTAATAAAACTGCATTGTAGCGATGCGCAAACTAAATCACCAATGAGATCAGTGATTTATAAATCTTTTTCCATAAAAGATGCAAATCACTCCTTTAAATCTTTAACTCTTTTGAATCTTTGGTTTCGAATGATATAATTTATTCAGTTGACCGGTTTTAAGCTTTACAGTAACGCCACAGAGTTTAATTTACTGTGTATCATCATTGTATTTCTTAGAGTGCGCATGTTATCTCTTTTCAATTCACAATATCCTGTATCTATTGTCTCATACTACATCTAAGTATCTGATTTGTTAGTTTTCATCATTCCATGTGACTAAAATCAATCTTAACGTAGTGAGTTAAGGATGTATTTTCCAAACCAAAGATTTAAAGAGTGATTTCGAATTTTGAAAGATTATACATCTTTTAAATCAATCACTCCTGAGTTACACACCTTTACTGCATTGTGTCTATTGTGGAGCCGTGGAGCATACACTGTTCTTTATTTGTTGTTTCCATTAAAGAGAAAATAATACTTAATTACGTTAGAATTGAGATCGTAATATCGTTACTTATATGAACAGTTAAATTGAAAAACATTAATCTATAACCTTGTTCCTTAAAATGTCTATTGTAGCGATTGAAGGGGTGCCGTCGAAGGTAATTTTTAATATATTTGTTTGTTTATCACAATTTTTCATTCTTTTGCGTCAACTGTGTAAAAGAATAAATATAATTCATAGAGCTACACAATACAATACATCACAAAAATCTCACCGGCTACTTCTTTTTGGTTACTTTCTTTTAGTTGACTTGAGCACAGATTAATACTGTGAATTGTATATCATCTTTTATCTGCAGAAGAATACTAATTACAAGACATTATATTATCACTATAATTGATACATGTAATTTCTATATGTGACTCTGGTACACAGGAGGGATTTAAGAAGTATGTATTTGAAATGTCTCTTATATATCAAAAACTTCCAAAATCAACCCTTAGATAAAATACTATTTTATTTGCAAGCACAAATTTTCATTTAAGGTAAGAATCCACATGACCATTTACAATTTTGTATGATATCTATCTATTTTGTTTTATAAAATTTAAGTATTCTGCGGTAACTCTACAATGTCAATGAACTATTTAAACATCAAAAAACGGTGCATACGAACCATGTTTAATCCTAAACGAAGAGAGACATGCAAACGTTAAAAAAATACAAGATATAAAAAACCATAATTCTATATTTTTGAAACTAGTGTTCATTAATTCTAAGCCTGACTTAATTCATCAGCTTTCCCATGTCACGATGATTCAACACAAAGTCTATGATAACCCATCTTTGAAGCCGCAATGAACAAAAGTCCCTGAGGACTTTCGAGTAAATAAATTGACTATATAGTAAATGAATATATTAATGACAAAGACAAGATTCAACAAATAAAATCTTATATTATATAAATAAACAGGACATAATTATATTATTACTTTTCATGATCATTATTATTATATGATATTGACATTTTGACAATATTTTTTTAATTTTCTTTACTACTTCATTCATTCGCTCATTTACCACACATTGTAACATTTGATGGTAATGCAATAATTGGAAGACCTATTTATGCTACATACTACATAACAACTCCATATACATTTTATCTGTGCAGGAATGGAAAAAGAATACAATTTCCAGTGGCCAGGCAGCCTGTCATAAGAGGCGACCAAACAACCCACATCCAAGTGGTAGGGCATATGCCCGACTGGTTTACCCCTGGTCTAAAGTATGTCACCATAACAACCTTGAGGTTTGTTCTGGCATTGGTGACCAGGTTCCAGTCTCCCTTAAGAGAGCAGCAGCGCATTTGTAGCACCTTTGTTGTTGCAAATGTCTGTAGGCGATTGTAACCATTTTCCATCGAGCGAGCTGTCTGTCTATTTGCTGAACTTCTGCAATAAAAAATAATTCTGTTCTATTAAATAAAATCTCCAGCTTATCTACTGTAATTTCTTAATATATATTTTTTTTATAGTGCTCACCCGGTAAGCTCCTTGCGACCTTGTCAAGAGCGTCACAGGAATACTATAATGACTTTGAAATGTTAAACTTTGGACCAAATTTGAAGAGGACAGAGTACATAGGTGGGGCTGGAGTTTACTCTAAGGTGGCTTATGTCCGGTTATCTGAGACTTTGGATCCTGTCAAAGTAGTTGAAACATTTAACAGTGAATCAAGTGTGGCACCTATGACAGCTTTCATACCCGACCATGTACCTGACGTAAGTATGATATTCTGTCATATTTTACTCATATATATATTGGCCCCCCGAGTGTGCTTCCCTCCCTTACCTCGAAATTTGAACTCTCTCTCTCTCTATTCTTTCACCATGTCACAATTAATTCGGGGTCGGCACAATGTATTTTTTCCTTCCACACTCCTTTATTCTGACATAAATCTTCTGTCACACCACAAATTATCATATCATCCTTCACACAATCCATCTTATAGTTTAACATTCTTTTTGTCACCTTTCATCTCCATTATATGCCCATACCAACTTAGTCTTGTTTCTCTATATTTTTCAGTCACAGGTGCAACTATCAAAGATCCCCTTATGTATTAATTTGAAATTTGAACTATGTATATATAAAAAGTACTTTTGAGGAAAATTAGCTTTCATCAGGTAATCGCGAGATAAGGGAATATTTTCAGTCTGTAGCAGTGCCAAATATAGAGTTTGTTAGTCAGTTCTATGGTACCCAATATTCTGTGTCGCCGTGATACTCACCTGACGTCTACTATTGCTATTTGATTTGTTAACTTTTTTACAGCTGCCACCAAAAAAGAGGCTGAAATTTCTAGCGAAAAATGCAGGTCATGTATGTATCCATATTCTATTTTTATTATCAACATGACTGTTTATGTAAATGGATGTTTGTGGTTCTTTCATACAAAAACTATTAAACAATGGAATTTGATGAAAATTTATAGTAATATACTTAAAATCTATACTTAATTATTTTTCCTAAAATATAGACACTTTTTTTGTACACAAAATTTTAATAAAAACGCCTTTTTCTCAAAACTGTCAGTATGTGGGTTGGTTCCGTTTTGCATAAGTAGGTCCAATTACAAACTCGAACAGTAATTATATTATACATTTTGATTAGCTTCTAGTGTTATTTATAATAATAAAAAATTGTGTGTTTTCAGCGCTTAGGTTTAGTTCACAGAGAGATATTGATTGAGATGCAGTCCAAATATGCGGGCCTATTCAATCTCAGCAAAAAGACTGACCACAAGTTACTGAAACAACTGAGTATTGTAAGTATTTCTAAACACATATTACAGTATTTTACTATATTATCGGAAACAATTAGAGTGAAGAGTGCAGAAAAAAATGCCGCGAATACAGATCTTACATAAAAACATTAGTGAAATTTAAAATTGACTCACTCAAATCACGACGTGAATGTAAGGAACTACTTTGTTTATTTAAGCTCTTAAATGGCTCAATTGACTGTCCAGACATACTTTCCTTCATTAATTTTAACACTAGATACAAAAGTCGTAATCCTTCGCCTGGACTTTTTTCCATTCAAGTTTTTAAAAATAACACATCCTTTTATAATGCAATCACAAGAATGTGCAGGCTTTATAATGAGATTGCAAGCACAAATATATCCATTGATATTTTTAATTCCACCTTCTTTAAATTTAAACGCGAAATTCGAGCTATTATTTGCACCAATACTTCTGGCATAATCTTATATGTCTTATATATATAAAAATCTTGTGTCACGATGATGTTGCCAATAAACTTCAAAACTACCAAACCGATTTCAATCAAATTTGCACACCGTGTGCAGTTTAATCCAACTTAAAAGATAGGATACTTTTTATCCCGTTGGAACCGGTAGGTGGCGCTGAGATCGTGTTCTAGAATCCTCCTAATCACCTGGACCGATTTTGGTGTTTTTTTTTGTGTGTTTGATTGGGTCTCCGGATGGTTTAAATCCACAATTGGAACCGGTAGGTGGCGCTGGGATCGGGTCCTAGATTTTATTATCTATATATATAAAAGAAATTCGTGTTAGTTACACTATTTATGACTCGAGAATGGCTGTATCGGTTTGGCTGAAAATTATTGGGGAGGTAGCTTAGAACTAGGAGACGGACATAGGATACTTTTTATCTCGTTGGAACCGGTAGGTGGCGCTGAAATAGGGTTCTACAATCCTCCATATCACCGGGAGCGATTTTTGTGATTTTGTTTTTGTGTGTTTGAGTGGGCTCCCAAATAATTTCGATTCGCAATTAGAACCGGTAGGTGGCGCTGAGATCGGGTTCTAGAATCCTCCTGATCACCCGGAGCTATTTTGGTGATTTTGTTTTTGTGTGTTTGAGTGGGCTTCCGAATAATTTCGATTCGCAATTAGAACCGGTAGGTGGCGCTGAGATCGGGCTCTAGAATCCTCCTGATCACCCGGAGCTATTTTGGTGATTTTGTTTTTGTGTGGGTTTCCGAATAATTTCGATTCGCAATTAGAACCGGTAGGTGGCGCTGAGATCGGGTTCTAGAATCCTCCTGATCACCCGGAGCTATTTTGGTGATTTTGTTTTTGTGTGTTTGAGTGGGCTTCCGAATAATTTCGATTCGCAATTAGAACCGGTAGGTGGCGCTGAGATCGGGCTCTAGAATCCTCCTGATCACCCGGAGCTATTTTGGTGATTTTGTTTTTGTGTGGGTTTCCGAATAATTTCGATTCGCAATTAGAACCGGTAGGTGGCGCTGAGATCGGGTTCTAGAATCCTCCTGATCACCTGGACCGATTATGGTGATTTTGTATTTGTGTCATAAAACAAAGTCTTTTAGGAATTCAAAAAATATGGCGGTACGAAGTTCGCCGGGTCAGCTAGTTACATAATAATTTTGTTGCCTCATCACTGTAAAACTTACATTATAATAAGTAAATACTAACCCCTAGATATCTTGTCAACATGTTTAGAATTACACCTTAGACCTGATAATTTATATATAATATGAAATTTGTAATTTTAACTGTATCTTGTTTTGTGTGCCAAATAAATAAATAATTTAAATATGTGTAAATAAAGTTAATTATTGCCATAAGAAATAGAGACGTTAAGCGTTATTCATAAACATTGATTAGTTTTTAAGTAATATTTTAAACAGTTATTTAAAGAAAATTGTAGCTATAAACACTATACAAACATGTATAACACAGGTACAAATATAACCGAACACAACAAGTCCAAACGTTATGCAGAAGGCTGTAATTCAATAAAACGCGCAAAGTCCATCAATAAAAGATTCCCGATTGTAGTACACACATCTTGCTTCTCTCGTGGCTATCGCTCGACTGACTCCTCCTCCCATTAGGACATTGTTTTATACTGCAGACCTGCAACATCCCCGTATGTAAGTCGACTTAATCCGACCTTGCTAATTACTGCCATCAAATATTACAATATAATAATGGGTTGTTTTCTAATCACAAATGTTAAACACAAAGTAAACAAAAGAAGACGACCATTAGTTCAAATGCGGACGGGTAATGAATGTGCTTTGTTTCAGATATGCAGGTGGATTTTGTTATTGTCGGAACCTGAGTTGTAACAATAAAAATATGTGAATAATAATAATAATGAGAGGAGCCTTGGCCGCCACCTTGAAAGGCTCTCGCTTGGTATCTGGTTGAAGAGTCGGATGCAGAAAGCAGCTCTCTTGTCTCACGGCCCGTATTTTGAGGAGATTTCTGTGTCTGGAGCCTTAACAAACGGTAGTCTGGACCCTAGGCCCCACTGCCGGCGAATATCAGTTTTTTTTATAAATACATGTATTTTTTTTGTAAGATATTTATAAGAAAAATGTAAAAGATTTGGACAATAAAATATATATGTGAACTAGAGTTTACCTTAATACGTGTCTCTTGTTTATAGAGCAAGCGCTGCTGGTTATATTATATTCAATTTTTATGTATTTGTCCACGGAAGATTCACTTCATTTTATATCGCTAATTATACCATCCCCCGTCTATCTGTAAACAACATAATTACAAAACTTGACCTAAAAGGCCAAAATAATCAAAATGGTCAAAATGACCAAAAAGGCCAATATGAAAAGTATGCCTTGTCCACCTTCAGTATTTAATTTACATACGTACCGATTTCAGCCAAATCGGCCCATTAGTTCTTCCGTAAAAGCATAACAAACAGAAAGACAAATATATTTTTATCCCGGAAACTATCCCATTTTACGGGATAAAAAGCATCCTATGTTCATTCTCGGCAACGAAAACATATATATATACAGAGTTTCAGCCAAATCGGTCCAGTAGTTTTTACGTGAAAACGGAACAGACAGACAGAGTTACTTTCGCATTTATAATATTAATAAGGATATCCAGAGTGTTTTGTTGTTAGAAATTGTTCGAACGCCTGAAGACGTTGAAGGCGTCGCTGAGCAAAGGGGAGTCGTCCTGCCTCGAGTTCAGCCGGAGCTACCGCAAGACGTACCCGCACTTCGGCGACTTCCAGCTGATCCTGTCCACGCTGCACGCGCTGCAGGACGCGTGTGGGGCGCCGCGCTCGCAGATCGCCGAGCAGCAGCTCAAGGCTCAACACTATCATCCCAACAGTGAGTTTGATCTCTGCCTTAAAGGACTAGTTGCCGAGCCGTAAATATATAAAAAAGGGAGTTTGATCTCTCGCTTGAAGGCCTAGTTACCAAGCCATAAATATTTAAAAAGTGAGTTTGATCTCTGGCTTAAAGACCTAGTTGCCAAGCCATAAATATTTAAAAAGTTAGTTTGATCTCTGGCTTAAAGGCCTAGTTACCAAGCCATAAATATTTAAAAAGTGAGTTTGATCTCTGGCTTAAAGGCCTACTTGCCAAGCCATAAATATTAAAAAAGTGAGTTAGATCTCTTGCCAGGTGGTAAGGTATTTGCTCGACTGGATGGCTACCACCCCTGGTCTAAAGTATGCCGCCATATCAACCTCGAGTTGTATTCCAGCATTAGTGACCAGGTTCCAGTCTCCCTTAAGAGAGCAACAGTGCATTTTCAGTAAAATACGCTACCTCTACTTGGCGAGAAGAAGGTCCATGTAAAATTTCAAGTCTATGGGTATTACAGTTCATGAGATATCGCGTTGAGTCACTATATACGTGGATTTCAATCTTATATTAATGTATAAAGCTGACGAGGCGTTTGTTTGATTGAACGCTCTAATCTCAGGTACTGGTCTGATTTGAAGAATTCTTTCAGTGTTGGATATCGCATTTATCGAGGAAGGCTATAGGCTATATATAGAGGATTTCATGACATACAGACTTATACGCAAAAATGGTATTTCTATGCATTTTACAATTTAGAATGTCTTACCAGTATGCAAGTGTGCCTAAAATGAAGGGTATTCCAAATTTCAGCCTTATACAATCACTATTTTTGTTTTATTCACAATTTTGGCCCTTATGCAAAACAGCACATGTCTGTACGCCAATTGGGATTGTTTACTTTTTTTCAATCTAGCTATTTGAAAAACCATTTCGAGGAATAGGGTCCCTAATCATTTCTGTCTAGTTTAAATTCCCCCTAATCATTTCTGTCTAGTTTAAATTCCAAAAAAAGTACGATCTTCTTGTATTTGTAAGAAATGCGTTTGACCTTTATTTGACCTTACTAAATCCAATCAGGTGGGCCGTCTGCCTGTTTGCCTGGTTTAGGTGTATAAAAAAATCTAGCTGTACATTATTTGATTTAAGTTCTGTAACATGTATTTTTCCCCTAAAGATCACTTTCAAACATTTAACGATAACTATAGAAAATAATAATGGTTGAACACGAAAAATTACAAGACTAGCGACAAAAAACACTAAAATGATCACGATACGTAATGAGAAATAAATAATGACAGTGACATTTAAATAGTAGCACAGATTACTATGTTTATATTTAGATAAAACTTATTTTTATTTTCTAGGTAAAGAAACCAATGTAAACTTGTCCCTTATGACGTTATCGGAGAAATAATTTTAAAATCAAATTTAAAAAAAACTAACGCTTAAAATACAAAAATATTCAAATTAGTATCTTAAAAAACCCTATTTTACGCAATAAAAATATAAAATCAGAGGGTAATTTTTTGTGAACAAGCCCCATATGTCGATATCATCACGCTAAGACCGAATACCAATACCAACGGAGCGGAATACCAATGAAGAATGTTTCAAAAAAAAGTATATATATATATATATATATATATATATATATATATATATGTCGGAGGGAACCTATAATTATTGGATGTATTGTTGACTGGATGTATAACGCACAATATCATTTGTTTACATTTTAATTACTTCTAAAATTCTTAATTTAATTTAATTTAATTTGATTTGTTAAATGTTTCTATAACTTAAAGATCGTTCTAACCTAATAAAAGTTATGAATATTGTAATTTAATAAACGATTAATGAGAGCAGAGCATGTCTTGAGCGGGGTCAGCGCCCTCTATACTTTGAGTAATATGTTAAAAGCCTTGCAGAGATTTAGGTAAGAAAGTACCGAAGGTACCAAATATTAACTATTTGGGCAGGGTTTCCCCTTATTGTCCAGCTTTTGGTGTGACTATTCACACCACACAGTAAGCAATGAACCCCGTCTACACGCCTCACCGCCTTTTTATACGAAAATACTACGAAACTACCCTACCAAATAATAATATTACAACATTGCTATAAACAGCAACTATATCATAGTGTTGCCAGGATCATATTATCTATGACGATTGTCTATGTGATATTAATATAATCTATGACTGCTGTGATAGACATCGCGTAACAAATATCTACTTGGGTAGACTGAGGAGTTTTTGTGACGCATTTGGTTGATGGCAATAGGTCGAGTTGGACCATGGAGTATTTTAAAGAAAGTATTGTAGTTGGAAGTATGAACGGTGCCCTGAACCCGCTGCTCGGTCTAAACTATGTTAAAATGTCTTTTAAATCTAAATTAAAAGTGTATAAACCGTGGCTGTCGTGTTTTATGCTCGCATTTTATCCTGATGACGCCCTCTAAACCTGCAATAACTAAAGGAGATGTCGTGAGAACGAGGCCTTCTCACAGATTACACTGGTCTGCAATGAAATCCTCCTTTAAATTTTTTTGTCATCAATGTGACGATTCAAATGTTCTGAATCTATCCCCGATGGCCGATTTTTTCCATTACGTCTAGATTTCTTGATATGATTTTTTAATTTCAAAAAATTGTTTTTTTTTTAATTGCACGTCAATGTTACAAACAGTGTATTTACAAACAGTGTATTTACAAACAGTCTATTTACAAACAGTGTATGTACAAAATAAGTTTTAGCGAGTTGTAAGAGAAAGAAGGGAAGTGTTATTTTTTAGTGTGACTGCTATATAATATAGATTTGTTATCGTACTATTTCAGTGGCTGGAGAAATTTCCAATGGCAAGATTCAAACAGCTTGCAAGCAGTATTCGGAAGTGATTTCGAAAAAGGTGAGTTTTGTCCATTTCTACAATATTTTTTTCATATTCGCCAGTACATCTCCGATATTCTTGAATCAATTAATCAGTCTTTATTTGCAAAAACATACGTACATGAATAGGTGTTACATAATATAAAGTTTCCAGTATGTTTTGTCACTTACATGACGTGCAAATACGCTCGCATAACCCTGAACTGATGTTTACAAATTAATTTAAGTAAATATACATGTCAAAAAAATAAAAATAAATCTTCGGGGTCGCGATAGTCTATGTATGTACAGGGTGGTCAGAAGAGTGAGATTCAAAAGAAAATTTAGTTAGTTTATATGTAGGCATCAACAATCAACAACAAGTATGTTTTATCGCTATTTTGTAAAGGCTTTTAATATTATTTATTTTATTTTTTGGTATGTTCATTTATATATAACTACGTATTCATCCGTGCAGGAACGGAGAAGGAATACAATTTCCTGCGGCCGGGCGACCTGTCGTAACAGGCGACAAAACAATCCACAGCCTGGTTATTTGCCCGACTGGATAGCTACCACCCTTGGTCTAGAGCAGTGTTTTACGACCTTTTTCATGACAAGACCCCTTTACTATGAAGAAATATCCCCCCCCCCCTACCTGTTTCTTTTTTTTTCATGTATTTTATTTTGTGATAAATATTCAATCCAACATATTTATTCATTTTCATAATAAGGGTTCGACTAAATACATCATTAAGTACGTAAAACACATTTTTTACATCGAATGCGTCGTCGATAGATAACGCAATTAACGCACATACGTACGACCACGTCTGATGCCGGCAGCCCCGCCCCATCCCCACATAAATGAGAAAGCGTTGCTATCCAGTAGCTCTTCTTGTATCTAAATCAGAAAAACCCAATGCTATTGCCAAAAGTTTGATTTTACCAGCGGCATTAGATATGGCGGACGTTATGTTTCGCAAACACGAGGTCGAAAAACTCAAAAGTAGACCTCTGTCTGGCAGTACCATTCAATATGGCGACTGATGTTCGTGATCAAGTCATAGTAAAAATAAAAGAAAATGTTTGTGTCCTTACAATTTGGTGAATCTACGGATATTGCAAACTTTACTGCAGTAGCTTTCCCAACCTTTTGTAACTCCGCTACAGAAACTTCGCGACCCCCTTAAGGAGGCTTGGCGACCCCCTAGGGGGTCGCGACCCACACGTTGAAAAACGCTGGTCCAAAGTATGTCGCCATAACAACCTTGGGTTGTGTTCCGGCATTAGTGACCAGGTTCCAGTCTCTCCCTTAAGAGAGCAGGAGCTCATTTGTAGCACCTTTGGTGTTGCAAATATGGCTGTCAGTCGATCAGGCCATTTTTGAGTAGCGAGACCAACGAACATCATTTGATACCTTATTTATCCACTGTTGCCGCGTATGTGCATAGTTTTTTTAACGTTTATCGTGTAAACTCCAGGCGTGCATCGGAGCTGATACATAAGTTTATATTTCATCTTTAGCCGACTTCAAAACAAGAAGTGTTCAATTTGTACTGTAATGATTAGTTTTTATATTATATTTAGTTGTAATTTTGTTTTATGTTTGTACTATGCTTTTGTGTTGGTTCTTTGAGTAATTGTTATTAATGAATAATTTCAGATGGCAGACTACATAAACTCTTTGGACAGTGAAGTGTACGCAGGAGATTCGGAAGAAGAAGTTGCCAGAAAGAAGGTGCGCGTGGAGTTGAAGAAAATCGCGCCGTTCATAGAACCGGTGAGATAGATAGATATATAGTGATTCTTTTATTGCAGGAGTTCAGCAGACAGACAGACAGACGGCCCACTGATGGAAAGCGGTTACCATCGCCTATGGACATTTGCAACACCATAGGTGCTACAAAAGCGTCGCTGCTCTCTTAAGGGAGACTGGAACCTGGTCACCAATGTCGGAACACAAATCAAATTTGTTATGGCGGCATATTTAGGACCAGGGGTGGTAGCCATCCAGTCGGACAGATGCCCTTCCATCGGGCTGTGGGTTGTTTTGTCGCTTCCTACGACAGGCCGCCCGGCCGCAGGAAATTGTATTCTTTCTCCGAACGGATAAAATGAAGTATTGTAAACTAAGACATGCATTATTGCGTATGACTAACTGATTTCTGAGTGAATTTTTAAATATGGGCAAAGAGTTCCAACTTAATCACCTACAAGAGCGGACGGCATGCTACCCAGATCGACTACCTACTCACCAGGAGACACCACATCGGCAAAGTAGCCAACTGCAAGGTCATACCCGGAGAGAGTCTCACTGCACAACACCGTCTCCTTGTTATGGACCTCTGCGTTAAACCCAAAGACAAACCCGTTGAGCATTGTCGACGCCAAATTAGATGGTGGCTGCTTGATGAAGGCAAATCCCAGGAGTTCGCTTCAGCATCCGTCGAGATGTGTGTCGGAGCTGACAGCGAATTAGTCCAGAGCCACTGGGATAAGATCCAAGCAGCCATTACTAAAGCGGCGAACGCAGTGCTGGGTGTGTCTAAGGGTGGTCGCAAGTGTGACAAGGAAACTTGGTGGTGGAACGACACAGTCCAGAGGGAGGTTAGGGTGAAGAAAACCCTCTTTAAAAAGTGGCAAGCGTCTAGATCTCCTGAAGATCGCGATGCATACAGGGCCGCAAAACGTGCCACTAAAAGAGCTGTAGCCAGAGCCAGACGAGACCACTTTCGATCGTTGTACGATAAGTTGGAATCGTCTGAGGGGCAGAAGCTCATTTATAAGTTGGCACGTTCAAGGATCAAAGCGGCACAGGACATTTCCAAGTGCCGCTGTGTTAAAGATCCTGGCGGCAACCTGTTATGCGAGGACCTCGCGCGGTGAAGGAGAGATGGCGCTCTTACTTCTACGAACTGCTGAATAAGCAGCACAAAGAAGTACAGCCACCGAACCTCCCTCCGAATCAAGGACTAGTGCCACTGATAACGCCTGATGAAGTCCATAGGGCTCTTCGCCGCATGAGGAATCGGAAAGCTGTCGGAGCCGATGGAGTCCCCATCGAAGCCTGGAAGGCGATGGGTCCTCGTGGTGTGGGCATTTTACAAACCTTTTTAACCGCATACTCCACACCGGAAACATCCCGAGCCAATGGAGACTGAGTGTTATCACTCCAGTCTTCAAAGGTAAGGGATCGGTGCAGGAGTGCGAAAACTACCGCGGAATAAAGGTAATGTCCCACACCATGAAGCTCTTTGAGCGCATAATCGACTCTCGGATCCGGCAGGAGTGCACTGTCTCGGGATGTCAATATGGTTTTCGTCCTGGGCATGGAACTATGGACCCTGTTTTTGCCCTAAGGATCATCATGGAGAAATACAGGACGAAGAATACGCCTCTGCATTTCCTGTTTTTGGATCTGCAGAAGGCCTTTGACTGTGTTCCTCGCGTGATGATCTGGTGGGCACTGAGGTCCAAAGGGGTGCCAGAAACCTATATTGACGTTATCCGGGATATGTACCGTGATTCCGATTCCATAGTTCGGACCGCTGTTGGCGACACCACACCCTTCCCCATTACAGTAGGCGTGCACCAAGGATCGGTCCTTAGTCCGATTCTGTTCAGCGTGATATTAGACGAACTGTCGAACAGCATCAGGGATGCGCATGCTGACGATATCGCGCTGGCAGATTCGGACAGGGGGCGCCTGGTGGGACGTGTAAATGCGTGGAAGAGATCGCTAGAGAACGGCGGTTTGAAACTAAATGTGGCGAAGACTGAGTACTTGGCCTGCAACACTACAGATCCCACATCCGTGCGCATAGGCGAAGATACGGTCGAGCGCACGGATCAGTTTAAGTACTTGGGATCTGTCCTTAGTGCGTCCGGGGATATCGACCTCGACGTTAAGGCCCGTATCACAGCAGCTTGGGCCAAGTGGCGTGAGGTAACAGGTGTCATTTGTGACCCCAAAATGCCGGTCAAATTAAAAGGACAGGTCTATAAATCCATCATTAGACCTGTCCTTTTGTATGGCAGTGAAGCGTGGCCAGTACTTGAGCGACACAAGCAAGAGCTGCGTGTCACGGAGATGAATATGCTGCGATGGATGTGTGGAGTGACGCGGAAAGACCGGGTCAGGAACTCCCGCATCCGCGGCAGTCTTCATGTCCGTAACATAGCAGACAAACTGCAAGAGTGTCGCTTACGCTGGTACGGCCACGTTTTACGCAGACCGGCTAATTACGTGGGGAACAAATGTCTAGCCATGCCGCCTCCGCCAGGTCCCGGTCGAAGGGGAAGGCCCAAGAAATGCTGGCTTGACGTCGTGAAGGATGACATGCGTGCCAATGGTCTCAAAACGGGGGATGCTGAAGACCGCGCGAAGTGGAGTAGAAAAAGTAGGAAAGCGGACCCTGGGCGTCGGAGTGAACGCTCCGAACGCAACCGGGATTTAATGCTCGGATGATGATGATGATGAGTTCCAAAGGACCATGCAGGGTCATGGCGAAGGAAGAAGAAGACTGTTATGAATTATCTTTTTTTATGGCGCATTTGTCACAATAACCCAAGGGGAACGGTTACTCGACCCACCTTTTGACATGGGTCGTTGTGAGCTTTGTGTGATCTACAATGATGACGTCATTAGTGACGTCTTCGCCACGATCATAATGACCCCGGTCGCCCTGTGGAACAGTTAACGGAGCATTTTTGGCGTTGTGAGCTCCTAATCGAACGCCCTGTATGTGTCTTTGGTGTAATTTATTTTATTTAGGTTTATGGCTTGGCAGCTAGGCCTTTAAGCCAGATCTTAGATTACAATATAGTTTTACCATTTTCTTAAGCCTATGTATAGCTCAGCTGAACTGTAGGTAATCAACTAGTGCCATTCAACGGAGTTCTTATGACAACTCCAAAGGCCACATTTGACTACACAGTTCACATTTCTCACAAAACACATAATTACTTCTCAAAAACTATAAATATCCTACAACTATTGTTCATTTTAGAGTAATTTTACACCATTCTAGAAAGTAAAACTGCACAGCACAACATCTCCTTTCAGTTCCCGCCAAAAACTCTCTTTGGTGTAAATTTCGATAGTAAATGTAAGTAAATATTATCGTTTCAGATGGTGCAACAAATTTCCTTAAAGCATTTCGCGCCCATAAAGCCACGATACATTAGGATTTCGGTGAGTTGCTGTTTCAGCTTATATTTTTGGAGGGCAGCAGACTAGCTGTGATGGAAAGTGGTTATCGTCGCCTATAGACATTAGCAACACTAAAGGTGCTACCTGGCCACTGATGCCGGATACTCAAGGTTGTTAGGGCGGCCTGCTCTAGACCAGGGGTGGTAGCAATCCAGTCCACTACCACCCCAACAAGGTGCAAGACTCGAAGAATATAGGACACCAATCATTGTAAATTATCTCCCAGAGGACTGACTCCTTTAAAGATTTTATATTGATTCCCAAATTGACATGAATTGAATTTAATGAATTGAAATTGACTAAAACATGACTATATACTAGAATGATGACGACTCAGCTTTTATTGTTAAATGGGAAATTGGTAATAATTCCTCGCTTTTGCTCCTATTTTTGACTGTCTTTATATTAATTAATATGTGCTCCAAAAACCACAGCAAAAACTTTGAACCCCTTTTTACGAAAATTGCGCGGACTGTGGAGTATGAAATTTCGCACAAATATTGTTTATGTAGAGGAGTGCAAAATGCTAATATTAAAAAAGAAAAATGCATAAAAATATATTAAATCAATAAAAAATCATTATAAAAGTGCGTTTGAACGGTTTTAAGCACGGTTATTTATTTGATTTTTGTTATTCTGACGTTTCGGCCACTTTTCGGTGGTCGTCTTACGTGATCACGGCCATTGTTTTTTTATATATTTGTTTTTTTATTCTGTCACCTAAGAACGTATCCCCGTAATCCTATATAAATTACAATTTCGTATTCAGGGTTTCTGTTTTCGTGGTATATTTATGGAACATATACAACGCGAATAAAGAGCTTTTACTGTATATGAATGTAAGCGTATTGCAAAAAAAATCTGGCTGTAGGTTGTTTAGTCGCCTCTTACGACAGGCCGCCCCGGATAAAACTCAAAATATAACCAACTACCCTCAAGAGTATTACACTCTACAGCAGTTGTTGAATAAAGTTAACTGAAATTATTTTTAATGGGGATTGTTCACTTTTTTTCAATCTGGCTATTTGAAAAACCATTTCGAGGAATAGTGTCCCTAATAATTTCTGTCTAGTTAAATTCCAAAAAACGTACGATCTTCTTGTATTTTGTAAGAAATGCGTTTGACCTTTATTTGACCTTACTAAATTCAATCAGGTGGGCCGTCTGCCTGTTTGCCTTCTTCAGGTGTAAAAAAAATCTAGCTGTACATTATTTGATTTAAGTTATGTAACATGGACTTTCCCTAAAGACCACTTTAAAAAAATTAACGATAACTATAGAAAATAATAAGGGTTGAACACGAAAAATTATAAGCCTAGCGACAAAATACACTAAAATGATCACGATACGTAATGAGTAATGATAGTGATATTTAAATAAGTAGCATAGATTACTATGATTAGATATAGATAAAACTTGCTTTTATTATTTTTGTTTTCCGGGCAAAGAAATCAATGTAAACTTCTGCCTTATGAAGTCGTCGGAGAAATAACTTTAAAATCGAATTATAAAAAAACTAACGCTTAAAATACAAAAATATTCAAATTAGTATCATAAAATACCCTATTTTACGTAATAAAAATATAAAATCAGAGGGTATTTTTTTGTGAACAATTCCCATTAGACCTGGCTTAAAGGCCTAGTTGCCAGGCCATAAATATTAAAAAAGACAGCAGTTGTTTGTCACTTGCGCTAATGGTTTAGAGTGGTATGTCAGATGTACGGCGAGCACTTCCTGCCGCCGAAGGAGGTGATGTGGCCGTTCCTGAAGCGCTTCCGCGTGCTGCACTCGCACCGCTCGCAGTGGCTCTACAACCTGCTGCACTTCAGCGTGCCGCCGCAGTACTACGGCGCGCTCATGGCCATGGACGGCACCGTCATCAGTCAGTGTTGCCAGCACATTCTAAACACCTATCCCGGGTGACCTGAGGGCCCTCACCTACGGCGACTTTGTGGCAATGCAGTAGCGATGCCGTCAATTCAGTAACGGCACTAAAATACCTGCGATTGCTACAGTTGCAAGACGGACTCCGTTAAGTACGTCAACATAAGTCACGTTGTCTTTGGAGTAGAGATGTGTAACTCAGGAGTGATTGATTTAAAAGATGTATAATCTTTCAAAATTCGAAAGCACTCTCTAAATCTTTGATTTTAAAAATACATCTTTAACTCACTACGTTAAGATTGATTTTAGTCACGTGGAATGATGAAAACTAACAAATCAGATACTTGGATGTAGTTTGAGACAGTAGACACAGCATATTGTGAATTGAAATGAGATAACATGCGCACTCTAAGAAATACAATGATGATACACAGTTAATTAGACTCTATGGTTAGTTTAAAGCTTAAAATTAAAACCGGTCAACTGAATGAATTATCTCATTCGAAACTAAAGATTTAAAAGAGCGATTTAATTCTTTCAGGGAAAAAGATTTATAAATCACTAATCTCATTGGTGATTTAGTTTGCGCATCGCTATAATACGCATTAGTAGCGATGATGACGCGACAGCATGGCTATAAAAAGTCGCCGTCGGCGAGGGCCTTAAATTGCACAAGCAGTAAATACTTACTTGACTACATGTATTAGTTTACAAACAATAGTGTGTTTAATTAGGACAGAGCGCCATCTAGTTTTCTACCGACTGCACTAAGTGTGGCGCTGTCTTCGACAACACCCGTCGATACTTGATAATGGCCGATGATACCTGTGCACCCCTGATTATACGATTTTTTTTTAATTTTAACAAAAAAATATTGCATCGCTTATATAATCAATTACAGTTGTTTTTTTTTTAATAGCTTCAATGTACATACACAGCATATTTAGAATTTTGTAATATTACTAGCTGATACCCGGCCGCTTCGCGTGCCGTAAAATCCGTTCTTAGCTGACCTCTACTTGGCACATACATGTCTGGACACAGCCAGTACTAACTGCACGATTCAATAACATGAGCAAGGTCTGTCACTATATCGCTCATCGAATGTACGTCTTACTCGTATCGTAGTCGTCACTTGACTGCCCCAACCTTCGACGCAATACAATAACAACGAGGATTAGTTCGACACTAATGACGGCCATAAAACAAGTTCAATAACAATATAATGTTTTTCTTCATTGCAAATTAAAGACGTGAGTGGATGAAGGTGATATGTCGCATATTCGGTTTTTTGCTTTTTTTGCGTAGATGAATGTTATAAGTCGATACCAAATGACTACAGACCTTAGACCATAGATATAAGGAATATTAAAAAAATAAAAAGTTGCTAAAGGTGTTACGTTCAGTTCAGTTTCAAATAAAAGTAAAACCTTTATCTCAATTTACTCAGAATTGGAATTATGCGACTTATCACCTTCATCCACTCATGTCTTCAATTGTAAACACAAAGTAAACAAAATGCAATCCGAATGCAGGAAGGGTAATAAACGGCGCATTTCACTGTCGGTATGTAACAATGATTATATTAGATAGAGAACACGATGCTTTTTTCTCATGTTTCTTTCTGGTCTGTTTGTTTGGGATTCACGTAAAAACTACTGGGCCGATTTCGATGCAGTTTTCGTTGGTCGACAATAGATTCCTAGACTGAAAATCTGTTCCTCCTTTCTAGGAGACCCGCGGGAAATTTTCTGGGAATGGTAATAATAAAATAGCCGCATTGAAAAAAAAAACGATATGTGTGCTGCGGTATATATTAGAAGTTAAACTTCAACGGACAATTGGAAAAACGAATCTCAACAGACAATTTTAACTTGAGTAACACTTCAAGTTAAAATTTGCAGATTGCTAATGTACCTGTGCAATTTGAAAACAACGAGTTGTTGATAGAAATGTGACGTGACGCGTAACCGAAAAATGTGACGGTAATTTTTTTCCAACGTCGATAAAGAAGTTTCACTTCAAAAAAAGCGAAAGCGATTTTTTCACTGATCGATAGCAAAGCTTACATAATGAAACGAGTGATACTTTTTATCCCGGGAATCCCGCGGAAATTTCAAGCCAATCGTCGCGGGTATATCCTTGTAAATAAATAAAAATATTTGCCTGTTGCAGACGGCGCCAAGTTAGTGATACGTTCGACAGATATACCCAAGTACCAGGTGCCGCTTAACGTGCTGAAACAGTTCTTGGGCAAATCAGCCGTCGAGTTCTTCAAAATTTGCGAGAGCAATGACGATTTCTTCGACGATGACGGTTCGCATTATGGGCCCGACGAGCAGATGGACGACGACGACGAATTCGACGACGACGAATTCGACGGTTGACCTGTTGAATAAAATCATTTCATAAATGATAAATAAAGTTATTTCGATAAAATATTCGATTTTTAGTTCAACTGTTCAAATTTCAAAACCACAACCGATGTTGTTTTTGAAATGAAAAACCTCCATTATTTTGTGGGAACTGAATGAGGCTTTACCGTCACGCGTTACGCTCGGCTATGTAACCCTCGTTCGGGTAAAATCGGCTTGCGTCGACTTACGGAGTGAGAGAGACAATATTGCCTTTTATTTAGGCATTTCAATTTAATGCATACTATATCTATAATATAAAAAAGAGTTAAAGTTTGTGTGTTTGTGACATTGTAGGAGTTAATCTGTAGATCTACTGAACCGATTTTGAAAATTATTTTTCTTTTGTGTTGCCAGCAGTCACTACAAAATATCATTCAAAGAAAGTGGATTCCCCGAATTCGTCACTAGTTCAATCGGTCGAGATAAAAATATGAAATGGTTCAAATGTTTATATTATTTGTTGTAAAAATTTGCCGCCCCCCAAAAAGGTTTAGCCAACGCGTCACTGCTATACTCACTCCGCGAGTGTTACCAGTCTTTATAAAGTTTTTCGATGGATTTGTTTTTGTATTGTGTGTTTGCTAAAATATGTAGAAATATGTTTGTCGCCATACGCTTATTAGATAGGTTTGAAATTGAAAATTTTAGAAGTTGAGGATTTTTTTGTGCTATAGTGTAACAATATTTTGAATGCACTTGCTAGGTTTTGAAATTGAAGAGCTGAGCTGAGAAAGAATTAAAGAGTTTGACCTAATTTTTGTCTCAATTATCTCAAGGCTATGCAGTAATCTTTTGTATAAAAAAATGATACCAAATGAAGGTGAGAATAATTAAAATTTCCTTTCAAAATCTTTAAGATGCATTGAACAAGTGATAGCTTAGTGGTTAACATACTTACTATTACTATAAAGCGTGAATTCTGGCCGGAATTTTCACATTGCCTAGTTACGCACTGTTACAACCCTATTCGGTATGCACTTATTGCTTAGTCGAACATTTCTATTGACATATAAGTAGTTCCAAAATGTCGATCAGCAATAATTGCCTATAAATACCAAATCTTTTTCCAAATTCGCAGAGTTCTCTTGGTTATTAGCCACAGCTCTACAGCAACGGACCTGGTTTATGCCTGCCGGCTGGATTGCTTAAACTAAACCCATATCGGTCCGGTAGACCTTTGAGGTCCCGTATATTGAGATCCAAGTTACTTATTATTCATAATACTAAAATAAAAGGGTCCTGAAAGCCAAAATTGTTTTTATTTTTTAAACATAAGTGCTCGGGACTAACAGCACGTTACTTTGCAGATGGCAGCTAGACGAAAAAGTATTAACTGCAATGAAAAATGCTGACCGCTGTGTGTATGCCCCTTTACGACATCTGTGGATTCTGCGCGATACGACTATACTTGTTGGTTGTACACTTATCCATATTTGTTAACAATTTTTTAGACGTTTTAGGAATCTTTAAGGCTCTTAGGAGAACTTCGTTCCAACTTGGTGTCTCAAAGACACTTCATTACATTTTCCAAAGTTATTAAGTAGGTCTTCCACTTGAAATTTGCGCCCCTGGCGATGTGGGTGAACAGTACAGAGAACAACATAAAAGAGATAAAAAATAAAACTCTTATGTATGATTAAATGAAAAATATTTATTTCAGATCTCACGTCTTCCAATTATCAAATCATAATCATCGTCATAAATAAAAATAAATTGCAGAGAAATGCAGTTGAGTGCAAAATAAATTATACACTTTACATTTAACAATTATGTATATAAAAAAAATATTATAAAATGAAATTTAATGAACAATGCATTCGACTTGTTATTGTCGACTTTAGGCTGAAATCGCACAGTACATGACGTTTAACAAATAAAGATATACGCACATTGGAATGGCTTATCGGTGGATACAAAAATACTGTTCTCTTACAAATCTATACTATGAAAAAGCCTTTTGCAAACTTGCAGATTAAATGCGAAATTATCTTCACTTTTCTGTTATAGGGGAAATATTTTTATGACAAAAACATACACTAGAAAGTATAGATTGAAATAAAAAAAATCATGAAAACAAAATCTTCCTGAATTAAGAAAATCACATTACTTATCTCATTTACAGGGAGACATCGCAATTACTAACATGAAATTTACTAATAATTTGGTGCATTTACTATAAATTTAAAGTATTTCTTCTGTTTAACATAACTCTATTGAATATTTGTGAATATCTTTCGCATTACCACTGCAAATCTGGTCAAAATCAATATTATATGAGTATACAATGTTTTGTGATTAATCATATTTTTAATTGCATCAATTTTGTCAAAGATGGCAACTCCTAGAAATAACTAATTTAGCACCATTTGGACTATAAACAAGTAAAATATACAAACTATGTTTTTCTTAAAAGAAAAATCAACATTTTTAAACTAAACTTCTTGTTGTTTTTGTTTAAATCAATATCATAATTTTTGGGAGTTACATTCTTTGAAATCCTAGCTTACAACTACACAAAAATGAGAAAAGGCATTTTCGAAAAATATTTGTTATTTGATTCAAATAATTTATTAGTGGACAACAATGAGACGTGAAAATACCCGTATTCGAGATTTTAGACAATTAAATATTATTATAATAAAGTCACAACATTAATATTATACTTGAGTGTTAATATTTTTTAAAATTATATTTGTGACTTAGATTCACGAATCTCTTTAAGAGATAAAAAGACTACATACACACATTTGCTAAAAATATCGTAAATATGAGCAATTGCCGCAAGTTATAAATCCATATATCCATATATTGATTGGTTAAATATATTACTATAATTTAAATTATTATTATTATATGATTTCAGTAAAATTTAACATGGGTCATTATTTTTGCAAGTGTGTGTACGTTAAAAATCAAATACTAAAAGAAGTTGAGATTTTCATATTTTGTAGATTAAAATTTAACAATAACCATTATAAGGCCTTAGTATATTCAATATGCGAGATATAGATTAAGCTCTTAAACTTTTAAACCACCTAGATGAACGACCAAATTCAATGAAAAACAAAGAGATTTTTTTGACCATTTTGTCAGAAACTTCGTTTGTGTTTTGGCTTGTTAAGGCGCGGTCTAATTATGTGATAATATAAAAAGATATATCTGGATGATAATTTTTTAAAGGACCACATAGAAACGGACTTCATCAAACACTGCATTGCTGAGGACCGAATTAATCTGCTTTTAAAATTATATTAACTCTGATGGTTTTGTATAAAACGAAATATATAAATCAAATAACATGTGTACTATTGTAGAACATTAGAGTGATTAATTTCTTAAAAATGTGCGATTTTATTGAACATGCAATTTTTTTGGCTAAACCTTTAATAATTTTCTCCTGCTAGGAAAAAAACTGAGTATTTTACTACCCTCTGTTTGTGTTTAGTCCGCGCCTTAAGATGTCTTAGGCGGTTCTCAAGTATTAATAGCATTAAGGCATTATGAGATTTGTTCAACATCTATGAGTAAACTGTGCGATTCAACCATTCCTCGAGGGAGAACGTGGCGTATTCACCGCCCGACGATCTTCCTTTGAAGGTATCTGAAAATATTAAAAATGTTTAAGAAAAAAAAAATAACTGGCGCGGTTTTTAGACATTTAGTAAGCTCGGTTAGTGCGAAGTGAAGGCCTCTTACAATACTTTTGTTTCCGGGAATGTAAGTTATCTACAGAGACATATGATGTATTATGTGTATTATATATTTTAAAACTGTTACCCAACAATTTTGCACCAATGTGTTAAAAGATTTTTCTTAATGGATGTTTAATAAATGTTTGGCATGTAAAAGACCTTGATGTTTAAGAAGGAATATTGTCTGCGGATAGCAATGCTTCTACAAAAAATAAACATTAATTTTAATGCATATTTTGATAATTAACTATCTCTACAGCTGCCGCAAACAATACATATTTGAAATATTAAGATAAATGGAATTCGTCATATATACTAAAGTAAATATTTTTTTAAATACATTTTTCATAAAGAGTGATGAAATAACTTAGCATCATATCAATATGAAACCTAATAATTAAATATTACCTAATGCTTTTTTAAAGAGATTTTATTACAATGCAAGTTTTAAGTAAGAATTGTGTTTAGTGAATATGGCTTTACTAGTTGCTCCAGACTTCATTAATAAAAAGTGGGATAAAAGAAATCCCTGTACGTAAACTAAGACCGTTTATTCATAGCTGGTAGACTGTTATTTCTGTTAACTATAAATTTTATTAAAGACTACCAGTGAAACTTAGCCATAGTTAAACAGCTACAATAGTTTTAATAATTGAATTAATTTATTTTAAATATAACATTTAAAAATTTTACTATCAGATAATAAAATTCTAAACAACAAAATCTATTTAAAAATAAATGTATCGATATATCAGAAATCAGAGTTATAAAAAACAAAACTTTATCGATATCTCAGAAATTCAATTTATAACAAAAAAAACAAACTTTGGAAATTTGATATAAAAAAAACAAAACTGATACGATATCTAGGAAATTCGATTTATATAAAAAAAACAAACTGTATCTATATTTCGGAAATTCTATTTATAAAAAAACTGTATGGATTATATCGGCATTTTTTTTAAACTAGTCATTTCACACTCTTAATAAACGTTCAAAATTAGAATAGTTTCAAATGTAAAATTCCATTTATCGTAACGTAATATGGCGTAGTGACATGTCGCAGCAACGCGTGTGACGATAATCATTTATCCGTTATATATAATATATACTTGTGTTCGTGGGAGGAAGTTCGGGCCCCGCTTCACGCGTTCCACTGCAACTCGCGTTCGAGATTCTCGAGCGGCTCGTTGTTCGCTGTGTTTTGGGTATTTTTAATTACTAAATGCTACTTTACAATATATAAATTACATCTTAATATGCATGCAGATACATGTTACAATAAATTCTAATATTTAAACATAAAAAAGAACATCTCTTCATTTAACTATTAATATATCTTTTTTATTTTCAAACAATAAATACAATTCGCTTGACTCATTTGACTCGTATCTATTTATATAACATTATTAGATATATTTTTTATTGTGAAGCTAGCAAAAAGACAGACGGCTCTGCTCATGCATGAAAAGTGTTTAGCGTCGTCCATAGACATTTGCAACACGAGTTGCCAGCCTTTAAGATGGGATAGGAGAATAAGATATAGAGGACGGGATATGGGATTGGAATAGGGGAACGAGGGAAGTGGACAATCGGAATTCGGAATGAATAAACAGATTATATTGAAGAAATGTTTTTCTTATATTTACGCATTTTATAATCATGAATATTAAAAGTTGACAATCTTGGTAGTGCATATAAATAAGACTGACACTGTTAGAGGACGATACCTACTATTCTGACAAAGACACAATACACATTTTCTTTAAAGAATGTTTTTTTAAACATTTTTTTTAAATAATGTTGTTTCCAAAAATTTCATAAAAAAACGTTTAAGCAATATTAATAGTATTGAATACAGGTTAATAGTGTTTAATATTGTATGGTTGAAACTCACCGATCATGGTCTTCAACCGCACAGCACACATAATAAAGTCGTCGAACTGTATGTAGCCTTGAGATGTACCGTATCTGAAAATTATTAAATTAATTTTAAAGTAATATTTCACATGCAAATAAAAATATGCAACAAAATGCGAACTCATTTTGTTGCGTCTCCAAACAGTTATCGATATCGACTACTGCTTTTGGTAATAACGACACATCACTAGATAATTTTCATCTTGACCTGTCGGCAGTTTCAAACAAAATATGTGCGATTATGAATTTTTTTGATTAAAAGTCCAAAACGACTACTGAAATTTATACGGAACCATTCTGAAACTATAGTCAATCGAACGTAAGGAGAATGAACAAAATTGGTTTAGAAATAAAACAAAATATGGCTGAAAAACCACAAAAGGAATTTTCTGCTATATGTTCGGTAACGAAAGTCCTTTGTCAGTAAAATTTTCAGACCATTTCGAAGCTTCACTGGTGGATTCATCCAACGCAAAAATAATCAACAAAGTCAATTCGGAAGCAAAAAGTTATGACTGAAAGACATAGAGAAATATTTACACGACGAGTTGAGAACCTCCTCCTTTTTTGAAGTCGGTTAAAAAACATTACCTATGTAATAATATTTTTATATTATTATTTCGACGCTTCGGCCACTTTTCAATGAGTATTGCTGAAGTTTTATTTAATCTACCGGCTTACCT
The DNA here is from genome assembly GCA_012273795.1 of Dendrolimus punctatus. Classification (NCBI taxonomy): domain Eukaryota; kingdom Metazoa; phylum Arthropoda; class Insecta; order Lepidoptera; family Lasiocampidae; genus Dendrolimus; species Dendrolimus punctatus. Next base: position 5,673,999 of record CM022553.1, on the reverse strand, counting down.
TACCTCAATTTAACAATATTTGTCTTTCGTGATCACGGCTACTGAAATGTTGCCAAAACATCGCAATAATAATGGTGGTGCGGTTGGCAAAGGTAGATGTAGTTGGTGATGTAACTTCTGTCAAGTCGAGATAGAGACGGTCAGGAAGCGGGAAACCGCTTGCTGCCTCGTCGACTGGTCTCGTGACCTCGAACACCCTGCGGCCGGCGGCTTTACGGTGGACGCAATCAGGCCACAACTGGAGGAATGGGTTAACCGCACTAGCGGTACCCTCACCTTCAGGACGACGCAGATACTGACCGGACACGGTTGTTTCGATCAGTATCTGTTTCGCATTGTGGGCTGCTTGCCTTCTCCGGATTGCCGACAGTGTGGCGCACCCGATACGGCGTTTCATACGCTTGTCGAGTGCGCTGCCTGGGCGCCGCAGCGTTTCGAGCTCGAGACAAAAGTAGGAGCCGTACGATCGCTCGGCGACTTGGTAACGGCCATGTTGCAGAGCGACGACCGCTGGGATGCTGCGGTTTCTTTTTGTGAGGCAGTTATGTCTCTGAAAGAGGCCGCAGAAAGGGATAGGGAGCGAAGTCCTAGGGCGCGTGCTACGGTCTCTTCTCGAGGTCGCCGGCCTTCAGCCGGCACCCGGAGAGGCAGGTACGCGCATTACTTCCCTCCCTGAGTTAGGATCCGGAACGATGGGGGCCCTTAGCTACTAGGTAAAGCAAGGGACTTAACAACTACCCCCGTTTCGTAGTGGAGTGTGTTCTCCCAGGGCACACTTCAAGCACTTTATGCGCTGGATCGACTGCTGCGTAACTATGTTCTACATCTCAGTCTTTCCTTCACATCAAAGCGCAGGGCCGCGAAGGGAGGAGGGGGTTTTTAGTGGGTATTGAGGTTGCTCGCCCGTGCGGCATCGCTCGGAGTCTGCACACTCCTCTGTGTAGTCCATAGCGGACGGAGCGCAAGTAGAGCATACAATTGCTAGCGTTACCGCCCCCCGTGGATTCGTGCCGTTTCCTAGTGACGGCCCAGAGAGTGCGTAAATCGGTTAGTCATTTTCCCTCGCCTCAAAAAAAAAAAAAGTTGGTGATGTAAGGAGGGAAAAATCCACAGTCGGCTCTAAATTAAAGTGGCGCTCACCTGCTGATCCCCAATCCTCGTACCTATAGACTCGTGTCGGGACGTCTTCAGATTAAGCGTCTGATCAATGAAGATTGTTCACAAAAAATTACCCTCTGATTTTATATTTTTATTACGTAAAATAGGGTATTTTATGATACTAATTTGAATATTTTCGTATTTTAAGCGTTAGTTTTTTTATAATTCGATTTTAAAATTATTTCTCCGATGATGTCATAAGGGACAAGTTTACATTGATTTCTTTGCCTAGAAAACAAAAATAATAAAACTTACTAACCGTAGTAATCTGTGCTACAACTATTTTAGTGTTTGTTGTCGCTAGGCTTATAATTTTTCGTGCAACATTATTATTTTCTATTGTTATCATTACATATTTTACAGTGATCTTTAGGGAAAATCCATGTTACAGAATATAAATCAAATAATCTACAGCTAGAATTTTTTTTACACCTGAAGCAGGCAAACAGGCAGATGGCCCACCTGATTGGAGTTAGTAAGGTCAAATAAAGGTCAAACACATTTCTTACAAAATACAAGAAGATCGTACGTTTTTTGGAATTTTAACTAGACATAAATGATTAGGGACACTATTCCTCGAAATGGTTTTTGAAATAGCTAGATTAAAAAAAAGTGAACAATCCCAATTCATCACAAGAGATCACATACGTACCACTAACAGGAAGCGGTTTTATTAATAAAAATCGAAATGTATGCTAGGACACATACTAGAAATGAAACTTCAGCGGACAAGTAGAAAAACGAATGGCAACGGATAAGTGGAAAAACTAATTGCAAGGACAAGTGGCAAAACGAAACGCAAAATTTTAACTTGAAGTTTTACGGGCAGATTTTTAATGTACTTGTCCAATTTGAAAAACTGCCCGTGAAAGATTTGCGGAAAGATAGGAATACAAGGCGCCTAGCTAAATAATAAAAAAAATCAAATAAATTACCTTGCTCAAAACCGTTAAAACGTAGTCTTGTGTATTACTAGTCGCGAAAACGTAAGAGTGTAAATATGTGAACCTTACCTATGTGCCAGTACGTTGAGTGTTTGCGCGTTGACAGTGTACCCGGCCGAGTGCAGCGCGTCGCGGAGGTTGTGCGCGGGGATGGCGCCGCGGCCCTCAGTGTCGTACAGCCGGAACACGGACTGGCAACGAGACGGCGCGTTTAGAGCCGACGGCCTAAGGCTCCGGGTTCGATTCCCGGTATGGTCAGTTTAATACAATGCAAAAGTGGATGGATGCAGAAGTCGCGGAAGGCCACGACACACCTTCCATGATCAAATTGATCCGTATACGAGCAGAAGGTGATGTCAGGAGCCTTAAGAACAGGCGAGCGTGCATGACAAGAGCCATGAATGTCAAAGAGGCAAGTGAGGTGTGTAAGAATAAGCCTGTATGGCGCTCTGTTGTTCGTGCCTACCCCGCAAGGGACCTGGCGTGAAGTTATGTATGTATGTATGCGTGTGTGTAAATTTCGGAAACGAACTTTCTATTATTTAATAGAATAGAATAATAATTTATTGCTAGAGATGTGTGTGTACATGTGTTTTTTTTGTTGTTGACATTGTCTCAATACATTTTGCCTTATTAGGCGTACAATTTTCAGATCTTTTAACTAAAACTAAATTGGAACTTAATTATAATAATAATGAAATAAATTGGATAATAATATTAAATGTCAAGCAAAGCATTTATTAAATAAGAATACTCTCTAATTTTCGTGTCACAGTGTTTGTAACCAAACTCCTCCGGAACGGCTTGTCCGAGATTTTTATTACATTATTTGTGTGTATTAAAAAAATATTTTACGGCACACGAAGCGGACCGGTATCAGCTAGTAATTTATATAGCAACAATGTTTGCCGGGTCAGCTATATATATATATATATATATATATATATATATATATATATATATATATATATATATATATATATATATATGTGTGTGTGTGTGTGTGTGTGTATATATTACACTTACCCTCCAGTTACGCAGATCGATCCACAAGGCCTTGAACTCTTCGAATCCCAAACCACCAGAGTTATCTTTGTCCAACATAGCGATCATACTGCGGCATACGTCCTTCGAGAATCCTTGGTGGTTTAATTCTGGAATATTTAACGAGAGTTTAGAATGTGTGCGACGGACAGACGGCTAGCTGGAAAATGACGTGACACTGAATCTCAAAAATCAAAATTTTATATATCTCCTATATAAACCTGTACTTTATATATGTAATAAGTATTCATTTCATGACGCACTCTCCGAATCTACTATTTTGAAAAAATGTCTGTTTGTATGTATATCCTTCGAATACTAAAGAATGGTTTGACCGTTTTTAATGAAACTTAGTAGGTATATGACCCGATCGAAGGGGAAGGTCCAAGGAATGGTGGCTTAACGCCGTGAAGAATGAAATGCGTACCAATGCTAATGAAGTAGAGAAGAAATGTACGAAAGCGGACCCTGGGTGTCGAAGCGAACGCTCCAAACGCAACCGGGCTTTAAACAACGCGGATGATGATAATAACGATGTATATTGATAGTGTAAATGTATATTTAAATTGTAAAATCCTATCTTCCAGCTCCACCTACATCGTCAGATTAGTTAAGAGTTTCTTTTAAGTTAGGTTGCCTGGAAGAGATCGCTTTTACCGATAAGGCCGCCTGTTGTTTTGCCAAGAAGTATTGTAATTATGCATTTTGTTTCTGTATTTTCGTGAACAATAGTGTTATCTATCTGTCTGTTGATATGTCTATTTGTGATTTCCAAATAAATGCCATAATTTAAATGGAAACTGCTATTTATATGAGGCAAACAATAGCAATCACTTTTCACGGCAGTCGCCTTTTAGTTTGTTTCGACAGCTCTATGCATTTGCCAAAAATATTACTATTTCTTACATTGTCTTTATAGCACCACAGACGAATCCGACGACAAAATGGCGACTTTTTCCATATAATAAGGCAAAATTTGGGGGGAGAGAGATAGATATACATACATACTATTATAAAAAAGGAGAAGGAATATGTATGTATCAAGGATGTGTATTGTGGTTTGAACATGAGATGGCGGTACCATGCCTTGAAAACCATAGTTCAACATTAAATAAACAATGACTTATTCTTCTAATAATCTTCTGCTTACGATAAAGCAGGTAGTTGATATTTAAATTTAAAAATATATTGTTTGGGTAGTGATGTAGAGAAGACAACAGTTTGGGTGGTGAAGTAAAGAAAGAACACAGTTTGGCTCTTAAAGTAATGTAAATACCACCGAAGAATTGAAATAATGATAAATAATAATGATGTTTGTTTGAAATAATAACGTCTTGTAGAATAGATAAGACTTATATGCTGCCTTAAGATTAATGAGGAATAATAAATTCAAAAATGTTGTATTTTGGGATTTAGTGCCACGTTTTAAATTAATAATTTTATGGAAATGGAGGTGACTTATACAGCGCACTTATAATTAATTGATATATATTCTATATTTACGTAATATTTGAAAAGTTTAAAGTACAAATAACATATTTAATTTTCTTTAAAATGCCCATTTTTGCATACTCTCATGTGACGTCAAAACAAAATAAGATTCATGCTGACAAAAAGCAGTTCCAAACGCGTAAATTCCCAAAATATTTTGAAAATGTACACGTTTCAAGTGTTAGTGGCAACGTTAAGCGAATATTCCGATTTTGAAATAATATTTCACATAAAATAATGTAAAATATTATTTCACTTGAATTCTTAAATACAATTAAATTTCACTTAAACGTTCTTTGAATATTGTAAGCGTTCAAAGAATATTTATTTGATTTTTTTGTATTAAGAAAGTAAATATAAACTAGGTAAAATAGAAAAATTCCGTAGACCTGTAAAATAAGTGCAAATAAAGAACATACAGAAACATTCAAGTGTGAAAATACTTATAATCTAATAAAGAAAAATAGACATTTTAAAATAGTGCCTCCATTTCGATAAAAAAAAGACAAAGTGTATTTATAACATTATGTTGCATGCATCGAAGTATCTGGGTCCTGTAAAAAATATCTGAATTAATTAATTAAAACTTCATTATTAAGAACAAAACATAAAATTATTTTCAATAGAAATATCTATAATAATAGATATTTGATTAAACTGTATTTTAGAATAACACGTATATGCACCACATTAATACAGAAAACCTATAATAATTTGTTATGAAATTATTTTATCACCTCGAATAATAAACAATATACTATTTTGTAATGCTAGTTATTATATTATAGTAATTGCAATAGTTAAATAAAAAACTTTACTTCAGCCCTGATAACAATATCTACCATGGTCCATGGTATTATCATAAATGGTCCTGCGAACCGGATATTTAAGGCAATAAGACAAATTGCTATGATCTTCTATTTCTGATCAAAATAAGACGTAATAAGGCGTAACTACCTATAAGCTTATTATTATGGCCAGAAACTTAAGTATAATTATTTACGAAAATATTATTTAGAATATCCAAAAGCTGATTGAAAAAGTTGACATTTTTTTCACATCATTCAATGAGGTAACAGACAAATGGGTTCTACTTGAACATTACTAACATATTTCTATTTATTTTTGGTTATACTCATGTGCAAAAATGATCCCGCTTATCCTCTTTATTTAAAATAGGGAACTGCCCCAGCGACCAGTAAGTGTTTGAGCTGAATGTAATCTTTGTTACCATCGTTACGCACATGAATTTTATGAAATATACGTATTTGTATAATCTTATACCACGAATATAAAGTATTAAATATATATTGTATGATAATAAATAAATAAATATTAAATATATACATAATATCCACATTGTACCATGAATACTCTGTAACAGCATTGTCTAGAGTTTATTACTTAAGAATCGATTTTCATATAAGGCCCCCCGCTAATGGAAATTTTATAGTGAAATTTTCGAGTTAATTCAAAAGCGTTACGTTTTTTATTTATTTTAAACCACCCCTGTATTACAACGAACCAAACAAAAGAAACATTCAAATCTGTCAGGCCGAGTTTAAGTGCGACTAACAGCGTTAACTTATTACACGGCTGGAGTAAACTCCAGTCGCGCGTCGGAGTTGACACGGACAAGTTTCATTTAATCACTATAGAACTGCTCCCAGGCCCCCGAACATTACCTGCTCCCTGCACTTGGGGCTGCGGCTGCGGCTGGGTGAGGTGCACTTGCTCCGGGGCGTTCTGTTGCTGCATCTGTTGCAGATCGACGCCGATCTCTTTACAGATCGGCGTGCACAGTGCGCAGAGCAGTTGCTCGAGGCAGCTCTGCTCCTGGGGCGGGGAGAGCGTCGTCCCCCCGCCCGCGCCCCCGCCCCCGCCGCCGTCGTACGCCCCGCCGCGGCGCATTGCCAGCTCTATTCGGTGAGATACAGTGATACGCTCATGTAGTGAGTGTCAAGTGTATATGCGTTATATACACGACGGTGAAATAAAAATTATCGATATGTTTTGGATATGACTTATTCAAGGTGAAGATGTCGCGTGCTGGCAATATTTATTCCACACACTGTTTTAAATTAAAATTCTTATTTATTCATTAAATGCGGCCAAAGTCAACGATCTGAAACCCATACACTGTTTGTTCTATTTTATCCGACCTATATTTAATTTATTTTAATAATATAAAATGTTAAAAATGCATAACTTTAATTACCGTCTAAGTATATTAGTTAGTTTAATATGTCAATGTCTCTTCTAGAATTTCGTAGCCAAAAAGCAAAAAAAACCTTAAAGGTTTTAATATATGAGCTCACGTCAAAGTCACCTTGCATATTCATATTTCACTCATGTAATCTTATTATACACATATCAAAAAGTGATTGTTATATATTTACATTAAGAAACAAACAAGTGGCCACATGTGTTTGATATCATACAAAGTATCGATTTTATTTATTAATGTAATTTTTTTATGAATATTCGCATTTGTAATATTTACGAGTATTTTTTGGCATTTTATAATACAAATTTACATATTTAAAAATTATATCAAATAAAAATTTGAAAAATGCAAACCAAAAATATTAAAGCAAGTGCCACAAAAAATCTTTTACAAAAAATCAATATAAATGAAAGGCATTTTCAAAATACATATATTGGATGAAAAACATTGAAACTTTATTCATAATAATTAATTTTGTAATAGATATTTATACATGAAAAAAACTCAAGTTGATTATTTAAACATTATTTAATAAAATAATAAAAATTATGTTAAATCTAAATGAGATGAAACTAAATGCTATGGAAGTACAAAAAATATATTTTATAAAAAGCTGTAAAAACACTACGAAATCATAATTAAACATATAGGTACTTCATTAGTTACTTACATACAAAATTCTTTCTCGCGGAGAGCGAACGAAATGTACAAAGCGTTTAAACAACACACAGAAAAGCATTTGTCTTCGACATATAAAGCTTAAAAATGGGCATTTTTGAAGAAAATAAATATTTAAAACAACAGAAAAAATATTTCCTTTATATAAATTAATTATTTTAGCGCACCTGTTATGTTTACACAGATTAAATAAAAAAAATAATAATATCAAATTATTTTATTTAAATGATTTATCTATATAATTTTGAAAAATTCTTTAACCTGTTTCTTCTTTACAGCAGAACCGATTTCAATGAAATTTGAGAGTTGTATATTACAATCACCATTTTGGTCCTTAAATTCATAATAAGCAGAAAAGGCTTGGAAGAAATTAGAAAAATATTTTTTTCAATATGCTAGAGAGCTGTGGTGTATCATAACTACATCGTCTATAAGAACGGGAGAATAGAAGCGATCTCATTGATTAAAAAGCACATTTCAATCTATGTGTTACAAGTTTTAAAATAAAACCCAATTAATCACAGAACCGTATTAGACTATTTATATTTGCATTAACACAATATGCAATAAATTATTCAATTGTTAACAATATAAAATAATATTAATATCACTTTATGGATCTTTTGGTTATACGGTCGAAGAATAAACGAGGACCACTTTGTGAAATTAGATTTGTCTCTTCCAGGGAACTCGTTAGGGCCCTTTCCCACGGCTGTCCAGTTCTGCGGGAACAGATTTTTACTGAATCCCGCAAAAATCACTGGTGTGTGAACAAACAGTTTGCATCCTGCTTTTTGAGGTAGGGCAACGAACGAGCGGGATGGATTGGGCAAGACTTCATCTAGTAAAAATTCGAATATATCGGTTTTTTCCAGCTATTTCAAACCGGATATCATATGACTGCTAATATTGAAACATGTACACTACTAAACGGGTTCATGCAAAAAAACCGTATGTGTTAAAAAACGCACTGTTCCCGTGGGAAAGGGCACTTATAGTTCGCGCCAATTGTCTCTCTAGATCCAAAAGGTTGTACGATAAATGATTTTATATGAAAAATCGTCTATTACGCAGCTACCTATTGCTCATAATCATTATTATATTATTGACTTGTAAATAATACGCGATTAAAGTACTAAATACTTTGCCCTGCAGACTAGTGGCATCACCGCTGAATTAATATAACAGAAAATGTATAGGAATATATATATATCGTTACGCTAAGTATTGTGTTATTCACATACATTTTCATTCTATTTGTTTAGTGCTAATATCACTTGTCTACAAGGCATGGTTCGAAACCATTACACACAGTGACAATATTTTATGCCCAAATTTAATTTACCTAGCTCTGCCTTAAAAAAAAATCCCCAAAAAAAAAAATTGTTCTCCCAAAAATTGAGTGATATAACCCCAGTCAGGTGACACAAACGAGGCTAACTTCACTCGACACGCATTTAAGATTCGAGTGCACACTGCCAAAGTTTCGAAAGATACGTAGATTAAAGATTCTTCTATGAACCAAAAGTCCATCCCTCCCTTCCCTGTTAAATACTGGAATAAAGCACATACCTTCCCTCATGGCGTAGTCGAGGATCTCCTTCAGCTCCTGCCAGTCCACTTCGCCGTCATCTCCCGCTAAACGGTTGAAGAAGTCGCGCACTGGATCCGCGGGCTCCGGGTTCGGTGTCAACTCTTTCACCTGAAATATATAAGATACTAGTATATTACAATAATTAAAATTTTAATACAAAAAAAATCTTAGCTTTCCGTGACTAGTATACACATAATTAAAATTAACAAATTTGATTTTTGTTTCGACGTTTCTGCCGCTTTTCAGTAGCTGTGATCACGGAAGACCAAAATGTAAAGTGTCAGTTTTTTAACCGACTTCGAAAAAAGGAGGAGGTTCTCAATTCGTCGGGATCTTTTTTTGTTGCTTTTTTATGTATGTTCGCCGATTACTCCGTGGTTTATGATTCGATTTACGTGATCCTTTTTTTGTTCGACGCGGAATAGCTTCCAATTGGTCCCTTAAAAATTTTACATAGTTTGGCCCAGTAGTTTTCATTTTATGAATTTTTTTGCTCCCGTTTTTTGGGACCTATATTTCTTAAGAAGCGCGGCACCATTCGTAAGTCCACCTATACATAGCTAGACACTAAAAAGTAACAAATAAACAAAACATCTTGAAGTCGGTGCAAAATAAAACAATAAAAATTACTATATTTTGCAAATTACTAAGCAACCGACTTTAAGATGTTTTAGATAATATATATTAATAATAATAGCTTTAGAAATAAGTTATTTTATACATTTTAGTTTTTGAAGTCGGTTTTTTTAAACGAAGGTTTTTTTTTTTTTAAATTTAAAGTTTTTTAAAATATAAATTGCGGCTTTTGAAATATATCCAACTTATACTCAGGGCGTTACATTAGTAGTTCACAACGCTCAAAATGCTCAGTTGGCTGTTCCACAGGGCGACTGCGGTCGTTGTGGTCGTGGCGAAACCGTCACCAATGAGGTCATCATTTTCGATCACACAACGCTCACAACGAACCATGTCAGGAGGTGGGTTCCACTTGGGTTTACGATTGTAACGACGGCAAGCAAGTGGAACGGGAAAAATCGCGGTCGTTGTGAGTCCCTAATGGAACGTAGCAACTATAAGTTATGTTGTTAGGTTAGATTAGGGTCAACCATATTTAGGGATGAATTATTATCCGCTATATTGTTACAATGCCTTGCTTGCCTCATGATGTTTAAAAATGGTTAACTAATGGCAATTGTATTAAAATGCACATCAGGTCGAGAAAAACCGCTAAAACAGTGCATTCTTCTCAGCCAGTACTCCCATTATTAGAAAAAGAAGTTCATGCCTTAGCCACTAAACCACCTCGACTTTTATATTGAAAACTTCACTTACCCTATCATCTACATCGCCCATTCCAACGTCTTCATCATTTTCACTGAAATAAAAAGAACTTATATGAAATTTAATATTTTTTATCTTATTAACATCATGGAAGATTAATACTATGGGCGGTTTAAAAATTCGCTTCGAGAAAATTAGCTTATAAAACTAGATACAATTTTGTGTGAAATTATACATTGTTGTAATGACAAAAATATTAAAAAATATAGTCATTCTCATGTCTCACACGATACATCACCCACTTCGAGATGTTGGAAATTAACCTACATACTGCACATTTTCTTATTTATTTTGAGTTTTTTTTGCTGACGAATAATCAGAGTACAATGCCAATAATCATGAAATTTACGATAGTTAACATTTAATTTTGAATTTTGTATGGAATCACTTAAGCTATTCTTAATCTAACACAAAATGAATTATCAAAATCGGTCCAGTGCTTTTTGGATCCACTTGAAGTAGGCTTCTTTCAGGCTTTTATCAAAATAAAAGTTTTTATATAAATAATGCTAGTCGATTCTTTTCTGATAGAAGTTTTTGTATAAACAATGCTAGTCGATTCTTTTTTGATTTTTTTTTATATAAATAATGCTAGTCAATTATTTTTGATTAAAGTTTTTATATAAATAATGGTAGCCGATTCTTTTTTGATAAAAAATTTATACAGATAATGCTAGTCAATTCTTTTTTGACAAAAGTTTTATATAAATAATGTTAGTCGACTCTTTTTTGATAAAAGTTTTTATATGAATTATTGTAATCGATAAAAAGAGCTTACGTCATGTTGTTATCTTTCTCGGAGAAGACTCGCACCATGAATTCGCCCTCCTCGCCAGGCTCGAAGGTAGATGGCACTATCACGTAGCTACCGGGTTCGAATTTGAACCTGAACGGGAAGATGAAGTGTTTTAGGAAAATAATCATTAAGGTACATAGGTATTTTTTTATTACCATGAGTTCAACAAACAAGTCACCTGATATGGAAAGCGGTTACCGGCCTATGAACATTGTGATAGCAATGTGCTGCCTCCCTCTAAATGGAGACTGGAATCTAGCCAATAATGAAGGAACGCAACTCAAGGTTGTTATTGAATAACACGCGCAAAGTCCGTCACTATATAGCATATCAATGTACACGTCTTGCTCGTATCGTAATCGTCGCTTGACTGCCTCATCCCTCCGTTCCGGCATTGTTTTATACTAAACTGTACAATACAGCACAATGGATTGCGTGGACTGAGTTATTTCTCCAACAAAACGTAATTTGTACAGCTGGTTAATTATTCCTGCGAACGGCCATAAAGGTTTAAAAGGTTTAAGGTAAGGTTTCTACAAAGGTAATAAGCTGTGTTTTATGACAGGCAGGTGTGCCTTCACCTTTGCCGGCATATAACAGTATTCTAGCTCCGTTTTATTTTATTTTATTGCAGTAGTTCAGCAGACAGGCAGACGGCCCACTTGATGGAAAGCGGTTACCATCGCCTATGGACATTTGCAACAGCAATGGTGCTAAAAATGCGCTGCTGCTCTCTTAAAGGAGACTGGAACCTGGTCACTAAAGCCGGAACGCAACATAAGATTGTTTTTGCGGCATACTTTAGACCAGGGGTGGTAGCCATCATGTCGGGCAAATGCCCTAACACCTGGCTGTGGGTTGTTTTGTCGCCTTTTACGACAGACAGAGACAGGGCCGCCCGGCCGCAGGATATTGTATTCTGTCTCCGTTCCTGCACGGATAGAATTAAGCCTAAACTCTTAGGGGAATCGTAAAGAGCATGAAAGTGATGGACTCACCTGGCACTGACCTCCCTGAGGTTGATGAAGGCCTGCGACCTGCCCACGGAGGCGTTGTACTTGAAGAAGTTGGTGTCCAGGGGCTTGGGCACGTGCCCGTAGTCCGGCAGCCGGTACACCGCGAACCCGATCGTGAGGCACTCCAGCCCCTGGTGGCGCTGCGAGCGACGGTTCTTCTGCATCAGCGCCACTATTATCTGCCAACAGGAGTCGAAGTTCCTTATCGCACGTTGCTCGGAACGCGAAAGTTTAACCGCAACGAAAAATGCTGACCGCTGTATAATATATGCCTTTAACGCCATCTGTGGGTTCTGCGCGATACTACTGTATTTCGATGTTGGTTAGTTGTCGGTTTGGATATGAATAATGTGTATAAACATTATTCATATCCAAACCGACAAGAAAAAATGCATCATGTTCTCCATCGTTTATATAGTCTATTCCAGTTGTTTTTTTTTAATAATTTCAATGTGCAGACACGCATGTTTAGAATTAATAACATTATAGATAATAATATTATATATTTAGACAGAAGTTAGAGTAACATAGTGTTGTGCTATCTCTCCTCATATTTTTGGAAAAAGATTATCGATCGTCAAAATTTCTTCAATATATAACACTAGCTATAATAGCATACATATTGTTACAAGTTGCGAGACTCGAATTAAAATGCCGTTAGAATTATTATAAAGCTTATTATAACTATACAAACACGTATAATACAGACACAAATATAAATGTACACAACAAGTCCAAACGTAATGCAGAAGGTCGTAATACAATAAAACGCGCAAAGTCCGTTACCATTCCCGACTGCCTCTTTCCTCAATCGGGCCATTGTTTTATACTGCACAAAGCAATATGCCCGCCCGGCAACGGGGACCGAGATTCCTTGAATCAGCTTGTACTTTAAAATCCGTAACACCTGGCTAATGATTACAATACAACAATAGGCCGTATTCCAATAAATAAGTAAACAAAAGAAAACGATCATAAAATAATTACAATAGTTTCATTGTTATGAGTTTTCTTTTTATTTTGTTCAATTTTGATCTAATGTAAATTAAACACACATTTAATGTAATTTTCGTATAATTACATTTCTTTTTTTTGTAATTAACTGTTTGAGCCAATTTTTATTTTTATTATATAAATTATTTTATAGTGGAAACTTGATTGATATATGTATTCATTTTGTGTTTTATATTAAGATTCTTAAATAAATAAATAATTATTGTATGTTTCCCAAAAATAATATAATAAATAAATAAATTAGTTCAAATGCCGACCGGTAATGAAATTCAGATATGTAGGTGTGTTTTGTTTTTGTCGAGACCTGAGTTGTAACAGTATATTAAAAATTACCTTTTTTAATTTTGATATAAGGCTTTAGAATCAACACCAACGAGAATAGAATAGACTTTGAGAAAGATTTGCTATTGATAAAAGAATACTTACGGTACATTTGTTCTCGTCATCTCCCTCGTCGATGTCCGTGAGGGTGACCGTGTATTGCGGATTAGTCCAGAAGGTCTCGAGGTAATTCCGGCAACCACCCGCAGTCACACCTAAAAATAATTTCAATTAATATTAATACAAGCATTGCTCACAAAATCTTGTGTGGTTATATCATGGAGGCTATAAGGAGAACCATCTCAGTATATTAAAAAGTGTCCACTGAAGGGCAGCAAATTAAGATGGCGCCACAAGGGCAAGTATATAAAAATAGCGCCACAAATAATTAGAGTAGGATACTATATTAAAGAAGAAAAGTAAGACTTCCTCTTTGTCACCGCGCATTTTACGAAAATGTAACGATTGCATTTATATACATATATCTCAATACGAGAAAGTCTCAATACTTTTCCAAATTATAATTTTAAATTTTTCAACCCCGCGCACTTTACTTCGTTTATAACTTCTAAATTCATATAATTTTCTTTTTCCTACACTAGCGCTATTTTGACGAGTTTTTAACCATAATTTGCTGTTTACAGGTGGACACTTTTTCCAACCTCCTCCTTACCTCTACCCTCCATAGGCTATATGGTATTGTATGGTGTATGGTGTGGTTTAGAAGTAAAATAAATGCTGGAGAATCAGTCCAAAGTATTTTTTATGTCAAATATTCTACTTGTGACCCTAAAACACAATGGTTGTAACAAAAATTTGACAAAGAAAATTTAGTAAAAAGGTCTTGCACTGACGCCGATGGTATATTATGGTCTATAACGTTGTTCCATAGGCTCGTATATAATATAAAATACCACATGTTTTTGTTTTCCATTTATGCTAGTTTTCTTTAAATTTAATATTTAATTATGTATTTTTTTCAAATAAAATCAATTTATTACACGGTATATTAAAAAATGTACAAATAATATGACTAGTATAATATATCAAAATTTAAAAAAAAGAAAATAAAATAGAAAGATTTTTTAAGCTTTATTACTTTGACTATTTTTTAATGCAGTATTTAATACTTTATATTTAAAGAGTTCAAGGGCAGGGAAAAGTTTAAATAAATAATGCTTTTTGAATTACCTCTGACCCACCCTCCCTCAAAGACCGACATCTTCCATTTCTTGGTGCATCCCTCTGGACACTCTTCAGGGTCCAAAGAGTCGGGGTTCAAGTTGCAAATCTCCACTCTGAAATAAATAATATAATATGAGACTATGAGAATGAAATTGGCCAGAGTAACGTATTTTTCATAAATCGAAATTTTTTTTGGGCCTACTTAAGGAGTTTTCTACCTCACTTAGCACATTTTTAGAGATAGAAATTAATAAAATTAAGGTTCTGGGTTCGATTACTGGCACGGTGAATCTCGTGTATAAACATTCCGTTATTTACTACAGTCTGAGAGTCTGGGATCAGCCCCAGAGTGAACTGTTGTATAATAATATTCCCATAACACTAGCACAACATGCTTAGCTCGGGGATATACAATTTGTTAGTCTGTAGATTTAAAAAAAAATTAAGACGAATTCTAACAATAAAGTTACGATTATTTCAGGGAAATTTGATTTATATATACTTCTATATATAAAAAACCTTCTTTTGAAAAAATAATTGTTTTTTAAAGATTTTTAGATACAAGCTTTTGAGATCCTGGATATCATGAAGCAGTAGAGTGCTAGACAAGACAAGTAAAACGAGCCCAAACACGACGGGTCTATCTTGTTTAGTACAGGGGTTCCTATGGCCACCTTCCGACTCCATCATCAGATCAGCTCCATTGTACCATATTATTGAATTGTCACGCGATATACATATGCGTGCAAAGTTTCAGCTCAATCGGAAACCGGGAAGTTGGTCAAATTTAACTTGCAAGATTCCACCCGAACATACATTACATACATCGATTGCAAGTTAAATAAAATCTTATAAAAAAGGAATTAAACCTTGTTTGAAACAAAATATTTTCTGTGAAATATTCGTGTTTGCCAAACGCCTGGTATCCCTAAAAGAAATTATACTCACCTAGAAAAGTGAGAGACGAAATCCTTGAAGGCCATCCAAAATTCGCCATCATCATCGAAGGTCAAACCGAGTTCTTCCTTCTCAGATTCCGGTATGAAACGCCATTCAGGTGATCTGAAAAAGATTAATTCAAACGTCTGAATCATAGGTTGGCGTGATTTCGGTATTCTGTTAATTCCAATGGCATGCCAGTCTTCATAAATATTTATTTATAAGCGAAAACTCGCAAAATAATTAGTTAAATTCTTAATTTTCTAGGAATTACTTAATATAGCCAGACTGAATAAATAATAGGATTTTATTTACAGAAAAAACCAACAGCGTATAACAATAATATAAACAACAACAAAAAAAAGCTTATAATGTAGGGCTAATAACAGGTTTTTCTAAATCTAATTGTGAGCAAACGTTTATACCTTATATATATAAAAATCTTGTGTCACGATGTATGTTGCCAATTAACTCCAAAACTAATGAACCGATTTCAATCAAATTTGTACACTGTGCAGTTTGATCCAACTTAAAAGATAGGATAGCTTACATCTGAATGGACCCTGTAGATGGCGCTGCAATCGGGTTCTAAATTTTATTTCTCCAGGGCAGGAGAACGTCTGCCGGGACAGCTAGTAATATTATAGTTTAAGAATGCAATATATGTATAAGTGAAATAAGTATATATTTACACACATACATACATAAATGAATAATAATAAATAATTAAAATAAATCTAAATAAAATACATTGATAGATATATATAAGCATATATATGTTATACAATAACATTTATCGCGGAGAGCGGTTCGAATTTGTTCCAGTGCATAAAATTTAGCTTATTTCGATACAATTTTCAGGTGGGAATATCAAATCAGGAGTGTATAAATGTCGCGAGCATATCGTACTTATGTATGGACATGTTGCACTTACTTGTCACTCCATGCTCCGTTCCACTCGGCTTCGTTGCCCCAAGGGTTTCTCAGCCTCAACAGGGGGATCTTGCCAGAACGCCCCGGGGTCTCTATGTCCACATACTTCACACGGGTGATCGAGTATGCGTGACCACGGATCAAACCAGCCGGGGTCTCGGCTTCAAGGATGTTCGGGTCTGGCTGTTGTGTATAAGAAAAAACAACAGTTTACTATCAAAAGCTAGGAACATCCAAAATATGGCATCAGAAGTCAATGGAAAGAATAAATTTGAACGAGAAGACTAATGAAGAATAGGGGTGTGCGAATATAATTCGAAACGAATGAAATCGAATATTAATATTCGATCCGGAATTCGAATCGAATAATTCGAATTTTAGAATTATTCCAAATTCGACGAATCGAAAAAAAATCGAACAATTCGCGAGTTATCGATATCATTAGATTTTCAATTGTTTCCAATTTGAATCCCATTACATGATGTATCAAAATATTCTACTTACGAATAATATACTTTTTGAGTAAAAATCAATTAGCCAGAGAAAACAATTGCTCAATTTCAATATATGTTCATTTCTGTCAGTAACATAAAAATCTATATATAAATATTGGCAAGAGATATTTTCAATTCATTTTGGTTTTTATAATTAATAATTCGGAACGAATAATTTGTAAGTTCGAATTATTATTATACACCCCTAAGTTATTGACACACATAGCATGTTAGAATCAAACCGTTACTAAATGAAATTTATCATGTTTTAGAAGGAGCATTAAAAGTTGTCAAAAGACCTATTGCAAAAATATATGAAATATAAAAATGTTATTTTGCATTCTGTTTGATTACTTGGTAGTCCAGCTTTAATTCTAACATCAGCATTGTTGTCAAAGAGTGCATTTACCGCCATTACCGCGACTATGGGCGCGTTCCTTTTGTATCTCACAACGTCCAAAATGCTCCGTTTGCCGTTCCACTAGGCGACCGTGATCGTTATGGTCGTGGCGAAAACGGCACTAATGATGTCATCATTTGTAATGTAAATAAACAATAGTTTCACTACATGGCGGCAATAGCTTGTTTTTGACAAATTTTGCATTGTAATAAGAGTGCGCTATTAAACGACAAGCGCAATAAAAAATCATAAACCATAGAAAAAGGGCGACAAAGAATTTTTGGGCATTTACTACGATAAAACACTAATGCCGGAACACAGAAGGTTGTCATGGCGGCATATTGTAGAGAAAGGGTGGTGGTAGCCATCCAGACGGGCAAATACGCTACCACCAGGCCGCCCAGCCGAAGGAAATATTTTCCCTCCGTTCCTGCATGGATAGATGGTGAAACCCACATGTTGCCAGTTGCTTTAGGATCGAACCAAGAGGATGGGACAAGGGGATGAAATAAAGGGATCACAAGGGAGAACGAGGATAGAAGGGTTGGGATGTGGGACTGGAGCAGGTGGAGGTGGAAGTGGGTCATCGGAACTCTCACTGACAAGTCACTCAAGAAACACGGTTAGCTCAAGACCATAACCGATAAATGTGTGTGTGTATTTGTGTTTGTGTGTAGGTGCGATTAAGTTTTTGTATGTGTCTTGTATTCTTTCAAAAACAGCACTTATGAACAGAAGCATAATTTGTATGGCTCCAATCATTTTCAATAAATTACCTAAAGACTGGAGAGATTTAAAGCGTGACATATTTAAACAAAAATTAAGGACATTCCTATTAAATAAATGCTATTATGAATTATTGGATTTTATAAATGCATTTTAGTCTCTTTTATAATGTGATATTATTATAATATATCAAGAAAATAATTATTGTAGACATTTCGTTGGTATTGTAATTATTTTTTTTAATGTCATTTATTTAGTTTTTATAATATCATGTGATTTTATTTATTATTCTAATTTTTCTATGCCTAACTGGCCAAACATGACGCACATTTATTTTGTTACCATCGTGCACACTCTTATATGTAAATACTCATGTTTAAGAAATAAATAAATTTCGACTTTGACTTTCAAAGTATTGTACACTACCATCTTTTCGTTCGTGGATAATGTAGTTGGATAAGCACTGTCTTTATACTATATACCTTTTTATTATGTAAATTTTGTGTAATCTGTTTATTATCCTTAATAAATTTAAAAAAAAATTAACCGTCTCACGTCGTTATTCTGTGAGAGCTTGGTATCATACCGATCGAGGTCCCGTGTAACTCACCTCAATGCTGCAGCCCATCAGGGAGTTCCTCTCGTACGCCTTCAGGAGTATGGTGTAGAAGTTCGGCGGCAGTTCTGTCATCTCGTACATCTCGGTGACTCCACCGGTGAAGTCCTCCATCGCTTCGCACGTCGAGCCACCCTTCAGGGCCTCATACGAACCGTGCAATCTGGAAAGTTATTAATATATATAAATAATGAATCATAGACATTTCTGTACGTGCATAACTTGCGAACTTTACCGATTTTAATGAAATTTTGTGTGTGTTTTTAAATGGGTCCCAGGATTATTCATATTCAAAATTGGGACCGGTAGGTGGCGCTGGGTAATAAGGGTCCTATAATATTTTCTTAAGTTTTCGCGACTTGTACACATAATAAAACTACGTTTTAACGGTTTTAAGCGCGGTAATTTATTTGATTTTGGTTTATCATATATCACTCTTTTATATCCTTTAACTCTATCTTTACAGTGAATAGTGTCAGTGTTAATTGCAAGATGCAAGATGAGTTATTATCTGTGAGTGATATACTGGCAGAGCCAACACGCGTACCTGTGGCAATGCAAAATATCTGACATTTAAATAACATACACGCCATTTAGATGGCCTTTAACTTTTAGTAAATATTACAAAATTACACCATAAAACTACAGTGTTATGATTTATTTTGGCTTCCTATTATATTCAGGTCCTCGTTCACTTACTACGCATGCGCAGTGCGCATCGCGTGGAATAGGTATGAACTAAAGAGTTAAAGATATAAAGACACATTTTGAACGCAAGTGATATACAGATCTTATCACTTTTGAGTTAATCACTCAGGAGTTACTTACCGTTAATTTGAAATGTTATTTAGGCCCTGCTAAGCAGCAAGGGCTTTTATTAATAAAGATAAAAAAAATCTTTTCAAGAAATACTGAAACAACTCACTTGGCATAAGCCTTCTCGAGCAAGGCACTCCAGAACTCGTTGTTCTCGGAAGAATGAAGGAAGACCAATTTCCCCCTGTAGGTTGGGAGACGGTCGTCTATCACCACATCGACCCAGCGGCCGTATTGCCAGAATCTGAAACACACATTTCTCAATCATGGCCGGTTCCTATATTTTACTATTCATTCAACTGCCTTAGCGTCGGTTGTATTTTAACATTACTAGTATGGAGCTTATGTCAAATTTTATAGAAACATACAAAATATAGAAACCAAGGCATTAATCTAAATCCGGAAAAATGTTACTGAAGGAGGTGACATTTCATCCTTACTAATATTATAAAGGCGAAAGTCTGTAGGAATAGATGTATGGATGTACGGACGTATGTTTGTTACTCTTTCACTCACGCAAAAACTACTGAATGATTTCTTTTTATTGCAGGATCTCAGCAAACAGGCAGACGGCCCACTTGATGGAAAGCGGTTACCATCGCTTATGGACATTTGCAACAGCAAAGGTGTTACAAATGCGCTGCTGCTCTCTTAAGGAAGACTAGAACCTGGTCACTAATGCCGGAACACATCTCAAGGGTGTTATGGCGACATACTTTAGACCAGGGGTGGTAGCCATCCAGTCGGGCAAATGTCCCCCCCCCCCTCCTCCCACCTGGCAAAATTTTTATGAAACTACAATAATATAGCTTACACATCAGAATATACCTGGGCTATAATTTATAAAGATATAGTGTGAATTATCCAAAATATAACGATTTTCCATCACCACGCGGGTGAAACCGCGGCCGCAGCTAGTTTGTTCATAATAGGGGAGCGGAAAGTCAAATTAAGTTTTTATAAACTTAAACATCGAAGGCTCATAGATTTTTGTTTAAACGTAGGTAGGTACCTACTTATGTCGTCATAAGTAGGTACAAGTTAAGGGAGTCAAAAATCACATTAATTATTATTTTAAAAGTCATAATATTTTAAAAGTTAGATGGTAAAACGTTATTTTAACGCTTTATATGTAAATGTGTCCGCATCCCTATTTCTGACAGAGTTTCCTACCGTGTATAGAGATATAAAAATTATTATCACCTGAAATGGAAAACACCGGCGTACTCCTCATCGAAGCTCTGGTCGTCCGGTACAACTTGGAAGAACAATCTGTAAATAACAAAACATCATTTAAAATAGTCGAAGCCCAGTTTCTATATAATACGGCCGGTGTATCTTGGCGAATGTGAACATAGGCTCTGCGAACTTTAGCGCATGTAAACTTGTGAAGAAAATACACTGACCAATTAGTACAAAGCAATAAAAAATACAGGGGTGAAGGGCGACCAATTGTATTCACTGACGAGTCGTAGCCCACTCATCACACTAGTGTACATGCTCTAAAGTTCGCAGAGCCTATGTTCACATTTGCCAAGACGCCGGCCGTATTATAATACTGTATATTCTTTTACCTTACCAAGCTTCTTATTCGCGCTTCCTTCATTCGCGTTTTCACCATGCACGGATTATTAAAATGCGATCCAATTCGTATATTCGCGGCTGAAAATTTCTTTATTCGCGGATTTAATAAGTACATACATAATAATAAAAGGATTCCAATAGGTATCCAATCCAATATCCTTTGTAAACGCCGTTAAATGGACTTATAAAAAAAAGTAAAATAGATCTTATTACAACTTTGCCACTTATGTTTTTAAATGATATCGCCGAGGACATTGACATAAGTCGCCTTCGGCCGCGATCGGTGTTTTTGAGAATGAAAGCTCCTTCAAAAACTGCCACGCAAGAGAAAATTACAAAATTCTTTAAACTATTGCCCAAGCCTTAAAATAATTAATAAAAATGTTCAAAAACTTCAATTAAATTGATTTTTTTATATATTTGTTCTTTTTTTTGTCACCTAGGAACGTATCCAATCTAATCCCATATAAATTACCATTACATACCATATTTATGGAACATATACACCGCGAATAAAGAGCTTTTACTGTATTATAGCGAGACCCGACTGCAAGAGTACTACATCCACGTGTTATTTAATTCAAATATAGTTTTTGTATATAATTATATATGGGGAAGGGTTGGGTTGCCTGGAAGAGATGCTACAAACGATAAGGCCGCCCATTATTCTAATGCAAAATATGTATACATATCAATTGTCTAGATTTAAGTTTATGGTGAACAATAAAGAGTTTTCGGAATATATATTTGCTAGGTTGCCTATAAAAATGTGGCCGCTAGTATTACAGTTTATTAGAACTAAACAAACACGTATAACACAGGTACAAATATAACCGAACACAACAAATCCAAACGTGACGTAGAAGGTCGTAATTCAATAAAACGCGCAAAGTCTGTCACTATGGTTCCCGATTGTACACACTTCTAGCCTTGACTCGACTGCCCCCTCCCTCCGGTTAGCTATCGTTTTATACTGCACAAATGCAACGTGCCCGTCCGGCAACGTGGACCGAACATACTACAATCAGCTTGTACTTTAAAATCCGTAACACCTGACTAATGACCAGAGCCGCAAACGGGTGTAAACGATTACAATAGATCAATAGGCCGTATGCCAATATATTAGTTAACAAAAGAAGACGATACTAAAAGAATTACAATCGTTTCAATGTTATTAGCTATTAGTTCAAATGCCGACGGGTAACAAATGCGCTTTTACAAATCTGTACGTGGAACCTGTCTTTGTCGGCGCCTAGGTTGTAACAATAACTTGAGAAACGGTAAAATAAATGATATAAAATATTTTAATAATGTGATTATTTATCCAAATGTAAATTAAAGGAAAACGGATATGCTTAATCTATATTATTATCATGTTAATAGGTAATAAGGTCAGTTTGGACTCGTTGATATATTATTTAACAAAATCGGTCAAGTGCGTGATATAATATAAGTAATTCAAACGACGTTTTAACGGTTTTAAAACGCGGCATTTTATTTGATATTTATATTGACGTTTCAGTCACCTTTCAGTAGCCGTGATCACTAATCACTTAAGGCAAAGATGTCAAGTGTCAATGAGTAATGTCTAAGTTCTTAATTTTAATTATTAAATTTTACTTTTTGTTTATGGTTGTTATTTATAAGAATATAATGGAAGCCAAACAAACACTAGGAAAACAACTATGGAGTCTGCGAAAATGTAATTTTAATGATCTTAGATGGGAATGTTATTTTCGTTGTTGATTACAACATAGCAACTAAAAGTTTTTTTTAATTACAAACACCGTAAAGAACAAGCTCTAAGGTAGCCGTCGTTAAAACCCATATCTTAAAAAATTTAAAATAGATATCCTCTACTTGTGCCAATTGTTGTTGAAATTATTAGAGGCTCTATCTACATTGTTAATTTTTTTTAATTCTTTACTTCATAATAGAAAAGTATTCCACGAGAACGACATAATTTTGATATTCACTCACTTTCTATGTAGCGTTAAATTGGCCACCGCAGCCAGCAGCCAGCAGTCTCCAAGTTCGCCCTGCTGCACGTCGAAACGACTGTACCCTTCTACGAAAAGCTGAGGGTCATCAGCAATCTCCTGTCGGGTGAAAAACTTGTTACAATAAAATCTGTTACTATTTCTGATACTTAGATGAGTAAACAACGCGTTTCCAATTCGAGGATATTCATGAATTTTACGAAATAGAAATCATTAAATTAGATTTAAGTTTGAATTAAACAAAATGCAAACCAATTTCAAGAGTTACTAAAAAGCAAAAAAAAATTTTTTCTGCGTTTTGATATATTTTGCAAATTTTGTTGTTTGGACAGATCATGAAGTTATATAAGAACTCACGCCAGGTCTAAGCCAAGTGATCGGCCTATCCAGCCTCTCCTTGTAGTAGAGACTGCGGTCTATGGCCGGGAACTCGGGGTCTTCGAAGAGCCTGCCGTCGGCTAAGCATTGCTTCCTGATCTCCTTGAAGTCCTGGTAAGTCGCTGGACCGAAGCTAGATGGACGAGTCTCGCCTAGCTGTGGATGGAAAATACTGATTAATAAAATAATTATTTAAATTTGATCAAATAGTTCCCTTCGAAATTACAAATGTGTGAAAGAGCCGCCATATTCATTAAAAATATCAGTAAATGTCTTAAAGAAGAGCATGCCAGTGCACGTCACGTAAATAAAATAAACAATATCATAACTAACAATAAATTTAGGGCCGTTCAAGTTTCACCTCAACTACGAGCAGGACAAATTTCCGAAAAAGGTGTGTAAGTAGGGTTTAGAATTTGGTAACTAAAGAATCTTTTGCGTTCACTCACTCAGTATATCTGACGCAGCTGATTACGCGCTTTGAGTCAAATCGAAATTGCGTCATAAAGAAGAAAAACTATACGCGTCGAGAGCCGTTAAGCGCAGACACTCGCACACTGCGCCCGATGGCTTTCAACGCAGGCAATGTAGTAGCGGTGTAGGTTACTACGATAAAGTGACTTCAGAGCATATTTCAAATAGGTAGACATATCCGACTCTTTGAAATGTATCGGCGCAATTGCGCTGCGAGACAGTGTAACCCATCCTAGTAAGGTTGACGACTATACCAAAATTGTTATGTATTGACAACTCTAAAACCAGTTACGTGTGCTTATAATTTACGGATGTAAACACAATGATTGAAAAGCGCATGTTATATCTGTGCAAATATAAGGCAAACATTAAAAAAATCTATGAAAAAATTCATCATAGTGATAGAATCGATAAAGGTTTCCAAATAATGCGATAATTTGTGCAATCAGAGATAAAATCGATAACAAACCCAAAACAGGCGTTCCCCTGTCGGCATGAACATTTTGCTCCCATTGTAATACGGAGGCATTCTCAAACTGTACTCTTTACATACTTCTACAGTGGAGAGCCTTTTCGCTGGCGACGGTTTAACCTTCGCAGCGTTGATTTTTGGACCTTTCTTCCCGAATATACTGCTTCTAATAACAGAGGCATTATTTCTTTCAAGATAGGCAACTTTCTTGACGCCAGACTCTACTGGATCATTTTTCTTTTTAGCCTCGTCTGTAGGCTGTGCTACTTTTGTAGCCCAAAATGGTTTATACGAACTATGACTTCGCACTTTTGATGGTTGATAGGTGAAATCAGAAACCTTTGCCTTTTTAAAATCTTCGAAGAGTCTAGTGAAGAATCCAGGCTCTCTATTAGAAACATTTTGATCTTTATTCGAACTTTTACGTCGTATAGAAATTCGACCGGATTTTGGGGAAATAATCGACACTGATTTTTTTTTCCAAGTCTCAGCTGCATTAACTACATTCGTTGTAGCATAAAATGCTTTTAGGTATTTCACTTCATCCTTTGACCACTTCAAACAAGCTTCTTCATTCACTTCTTTAGGCATTTTGTCCGCTTACAATTTACACTGTTCAACTGCAAGGTCTCCTTAGTTATCCTTCTTTATCGATGTCCAATATTGAACTAAACTGATGTAAATATCAGTTACTGTTTAAATAACTGTGAAATCATTTAGTTCGTAGTACTTCCTTGCCGATTTAGTTCAAGGTTTCCAGATTGATGCGTTACTACTTTATGTTTCTGTAGGGCCTAACATAACGCCTAATTTAGTTTATTATTTATTTCGTTGATGCTATTATTAGAAATTCGAATGTTTTGGGTTTGCTACTAAAAGTGATTAATTTATCTAGCAAGTAAATTAAGTAGTCGCATTGATTTAAGTAGTATTACAAACTTTTTACCTTTGTCTCTGATAGGGCATGAAGTGTCCGAGAGGTCTATAAATTAGAATTTAATATTATGATTTTTTCATTACCAGTACATTTTAGTGTATTGATAAATTTTTATTGTGATTTAAAGATTAAACTATTATTTATATTTGATTTCTTACAATTATCACTAATGCTACCTATATCTTACAGACCGTTAGTTTGCCTTACTTTCGGTTATAATTTGACATAAGCTCCATACAAGAAACGTCAAAATTCAACCGATGGTAGTGTAAGTGATAAAAATGAAGCAATTGATGTTTTGTAATACAGAAATTACTGTATTACGTATCTTGAATTAGAATATTGGAATATTTACGGCGTTGTCCGCCCTTGAACAAATTACATATCGATTTTCATACGTTACTACTAAATAACGCTCTTTAAATGACACTATATAATATTTAAAAGCAAACGAACTATTCAAATTAGCTCAGCTTTAAGCTAATGACTATTGTTGGAGTAATGTTTCATTTGGCACCAGAACAGAGAAAACAAATATATTTTATGTTCCACTTAAAATGTCATGAGGAATAAGTTTAGGTATTTCATTGTTTTTCCTTAACAATTTTCCTTGGATATTTCCCTTTGTATTTTTTACCTTATGTCACAAATAGGGTATTTAATGCGGTTTCTCTTGCGTTAATTTAGAATTTACATTTTCTAGCGTATATTTTTAAAACTTTTTGCAATATTTTTAAAAGCTTCTTCGCCAAACTGCAATGTTTTTTGTCCCCTATATCCTATATTCCTATATCTCTACTAAACTTCTGCTCACAAATATAAAAAATCTACCCGCTTATATAGGTTATAGTACAAATATGGTTTTGTATTAAAAACATGTTATATTTAATTTTTTTAGACGTCTGGTAGACGTCACACGCGACCAGAAGGCTGGCGTCTATTTTACGAGAAAATTCCTATTTTGATCCGTAAGATTTTCATTGAAATCCGCCCAGTCGTTTGGGAGTCTACTCTATACATACTTTTAGACAGACACAGAAAAAAGCATCTGAGAACGTTCATTTATGGTTAAGCATCGCATAAATAGCAGTTGTTGCTCAAATTTCAATCAAAATCAAAAGCGTTTCGCTTCATCTTTTCTGGTGCGCACTGCAGAAGAGTGGAATAATTTGCCGAAGCCTGTTTTCCTGACAAATACAATCTTCAAGTCTTCAAGTCACGAGTGAATAGACATCTTCTAGGGAAGCGTGCTCCATCCAAGACTGTGTCTTCACTCACCATCAGATGACAGTGGTCAAACGCAAACCTATACTTTCATAAAAAATGGAATTTATTTTTTAAACCACAGAGAGATTAAAAAAATTATACTATAAAAATTAATTGAAAATGTAACTGATACAAAGTTTTCGTTTAGAGACTGGGGATATGGGGTCCCGACGCTCATCGCCTTTATCGAGATCTATCATTATAGTTGGAACAAGTCTCACACGACTAGAAGGCTTGCCTTTATTTAAGAGCAACGAATGAGCGTTGCTATGCAGCGTGGAAACGTTTCCAACAGTACGATCTGGGACCTAAATTGTATTCATAACTTTATTCTTTGCGTATATATTATTTATATTTAAGCATTATTTTAATATGTAATTTAGTTTATATTTAAATATCATTTATTATTAACAGTTTAGTCATTAACAGTAATTTGAATAATTATTATTATTATAGACCACTTCTCATTAATTATTTAAGTAAACACTAAAAACTTGCAAAACGTTCACATAACACACGCTAAAATAAAATGACACCACAGTATTATCTAGTTTAGATTATTACGGTTTTTGATGTAATATTTTTTTTGTAAATTACATATATTTATTTCCAACGTAGAATAAATGTTAACATGTGTCCAGTCACACATGAAAACGACTATTGACTGTCGTTCTATATACTGATAACGGTCTATATTAAATGCAGTAATATACAAACGTATGTATGGGGGAAACCTATGGGGAAATTGCTCTTTGTGAAATTAACAGCTCGCAAATGGTCAAGGCGTAATTGGTTAGGGCGAGTTTCTTTGTCATTCTTTTTAATACTTGATATTTATTTTAATCTATGTTCTCTATCTACTAATACATTAAATCTGTAGGGGCTTCGAGTACGTATTATCCCCGCAAATTGCTAATGCGCTGGAACCTTGTCAAATTAAAATTCACGTGACGTCATCCGGAACTCGATATGTACGCGTGCTCGCCGGCCAGTGATGCTAACGGTATATTGAGTGTTTGGCTACGGTTACGTCACCAAAATGGCGTCCAGGCGCAATAGCAATTTGCGGGGATAATACAGGGTATAAATTCATAAGATACAATAAAATTGAAGTGTCTGTTTGCAATGTGTGTGAAAGTATAGATAGATAACACTTTATCATGCACCAGTACAAAAATGAACTTAAAGACTAAAATTATATCTAGGGGTCCCGGCAGACGTTGTGCTGAGCAGAAAAAATAAAAATATAGGACCCGATCCCAGAGCCACCTACCGGTTCCAATTGTGGATTTAAACCAGGATTTAAACCATCCGGGGGGACCCACTCAACGCACAGAAAAACAAAATCGGTCCAGGTGATTAGGAGGGTTCTAGAACCCGATCTCAGCGGCACCTACCGGTTCCAACGGGATAAAAAGTCATTCTATGTCCGCCTCCTAGTTCTAAACCACCTCCGCACTAATTTTCAGTCAAATTGGTACAGCCGTTCTTGAGTTATAAATAGTGTAACTAACACGACTTTCTTTATAGGTAAATAGATGTTCTTATCGCTAAAAAGCGATCTGTTCCAGACAACCCCAAGAATGAATTGAGATGATAATGGCGATGGTGGTATACGTTGTCTGTTCGGATGTTCCCGCTAATCTCTGAAACGGCTGGACCGATTTTAACGTAACTTTCACTGGCAGATAGTTGATGTTATGAAGAGTAACTTAGGCTACTTTTTTCAGGGCTCCGCGAAAAAAAATCCACGCGGACGTAGTACTGGGCACCGGTAGTGTTCTATATAAATAAAAATGAATCGCAGAAATGTACGTACGCGCATAACGATTTTACCGATTTTGATGACATTTTTTGTATGTGTTTAAGTGAGTCCCCGGACGGTTTACAATAGTTTACATTCACAATTGGAACCGGTAGGTGCTGACGCTGGGTTCTAGAGTTTTGTTTTTTAATTAGGATAGATTAAAAAATTTGTCCGTCTGATAGAGTAACATGTGAAAACTGCTGAATGTATTTAAATATAACTCGATACAGAGTTAGATTATATTCCAGGTAAGACTTAGGAAACCTTGTCATTTCCGTGGGATAAACAAATATAGCGAAAAAGATAGCGCTGCGGTCGAGTACTTCTTTTTTTTATTTGGAGCCGCCATTGCAGTTCACTAACAGAGACGTAGTCGTCGTCGTCGTCGTCACGTCACGGCAACGCGGACGAAGTTTCGCCAGTACATGCTAGCAAGTATCTACCGAAAAACTTAATATGACCAGTGACCATCTAATTTTTAATTTCACTACAGTATTAAACTATAAAAACTCCAAAACTTTACTCTATAAATTCTTGCCAAATACTGCAACACGTAGAGTGATTATATTCATCAAATAAATTTATGCAACAACTGTCACTTGACACGGACTAGCATGCAGACGAAACCCATTAAACTGTATACACAACCCTACAAATAATTGAATTAACTAGTTGCCAACATCAAAAAAATCTAATTAATAAATAGGTATGAAAGATGGGTCCTCAGGGTGAACCTTGCGATAGGACCATTCAACAGGTGTGGCTAATTTCAATTATAACTTTCTTTGAGTAATTAGCAACAAAAAAACATCGTAGCTTACATAGTGAGTAACGCAATCGCGTCCCAAACTGCAGTGAAGTGGGTTCGAATCTTGCATGCAAATCAAAGTAATTTTTAGACCTAATAGAAAACATAGTGATGAAACCAGCTAAGCCAACTTGTACTAGCATAGCAGATATCCAACCGTTCCTTCTAAAAAAATGAGGACATTGTCTAAAATGGAAAACCTTATAGGGTATTCCCTTACAGTACTTCTTAAGGAAGTTTTTTGGGTTGATCGACACATGTTAGGATTGTAATGCATCAATCAATATCAAGTTATCACAAAACAGGCAACGTGTATCCTAACCTGATAAGATAGCGCGAATGAAATCATATACTATGAATACAGCTGAGTAATTAAATATTACCTACCTATATGTTACACCTAAAATTATAAATGCGAAAGTAACGGCAATACCTAACACGATACCGATTTAGCTGAAATTTGGTAGTATGTAGTCTTAATACCGAGGCTGAACAGAGGAAATTTGATATTCTAGAAAATTAGTAATTTTCGTGGGTCCGACTGAAATTTTGTGCGAATATATAGCGCCAGATAAAAATTTAATACAATGTACCCTGTGTTAAGTCTGCTCTAAAAATAAACTAGGATAGGCAAAACCACAGTTGTCTATAATGTCTACTAGAAACTAATAATAATAAGTATAGTACTTTTCAGTTAAATGTGACAACATGGTCAGATTTTAGGACGAGGACCAACTTTATTTGCAATTTGAAAGAGACCAACGGATCTCAATAACAAAAAATATTAGGAATTAACACATCTCATTGAAGTTAAGGGAGCTGCATACGTCTAGTCATCGCAGCGGACAACATATATTAATAGTTGCTCTATCTCGCTCGCACATCATCCATCCCGCTCACACACTGTGCTATACATTGTTTTTTTTATTGCAGGAGTTCAGCAGACAGGCAGATAGCCCACTTGATGGAAAGCGGTTACCATCGCGTATGAAGATTTGCAACACCAAAGTTGCTATAAATGCGCTGCTGCACTCTTAAGGGAGACTGGAACCTGGTCATTAATGCCGAAACACAACTCAAGGTTGCTATGGCGACATACTTTTGACAAAGGGTGGTAGCCATACAGTCGGGCAAATGCCCTACCACCTGGCTTTAGGTTGTTTTGTCGCCTCTTACAACAGGCCGCCCGGCCGCAGGAAATTGTATTCTTTCTCCGTTCTTGCACGGATACAAGCACTAGCATAGCAGTACGACTTGTTTACATTTGTACTTAAGGTTGCCGTTTCCAAAATAAATCAGTTCACTTCAATTTACATCAGCACTCGACAGTAAATACTACACTCTGCCACCTGAAGTATTATTTAGCCTCTACTTCTCGCTGCTACAAAGCATAACACTGCCATGACAAGATGGCGCCACATTTGATTTTTCTCTGACTTGTTGACTCTTAATTACCAATTTATTAGACAATGTAAAGATTGAAATAAACCTATTAAGAGTTTCAAGTGCTAAATTTCGAACAGCAACATTGATATTAATTCGGCGTACACCTGGAGTTATGCTCGCATAAGACTATGCGCGTACTACGATTTGTCAATACCGGACTCATCTTTTCACAGTCGAGTCGAAACGACGTGTGCGCTTAGCCTTTCAAGCTTACACCTCAGGCAATGAAAAATACCATAAGTGTACAGGAAGAGAAACTTCATAGTTCGCTGACGTCGCTGGATAACGTCATTTCGTTGTACCTGGATCGAATTGAATTGTTGCCAAAACTACGAGTATAAACTGAACAACATCAGGAAAAGTAAAATTTACAATTTTCATCTGTACTGAAAGTGACAAGGAAACGGCTTTGTTTCGTCGCACTTAATAGGATTCCACGAAATTTTGTAAATATGTGAATTGAATTGAATATGTGACTAAGACACATTAAATTTCTTTTGAGAGAAAATATACAGAAGTTTTCTGTACAAAATTATATAGAAACACTGTTTCATAAAGTCCGACAAGTGTCTATGGGTCCACGCACAACGAAGGCTTCCACAGCGGTGACTAGTGAGTGTTATATCTATTCTTCTAACCAATATTCTCTAAAAGTATTTTTCTAAGTATAGCCCATAACCTTCTAGAATTTTCCATTTCATAATTCAAAAAATAAGAGTGAACACACCGAAATTTCAATACGAAACTTTTATGATGTCAAGCTTTAAATCATTTTATTAACACAAATCACAAACTAAACGATCGTTTGATACAAGAATGACTAATAATCGAAGAATAAGAGATCAATACAAGGGTCGCTCTCAAAGGTTGTCGGCTGTCTAGACGGGGTTCCCCTCGCGTCTGGTTTCCTTGGATTCTGCACTTAGGATGTCTTAATGTACACTGTATACATATTAATCATGTTTGTGTTCGTTTTGTACTACGTGAAATATCGCTTGGATAGATGCCAAAGTGTTGAAATGTGCTGAGATTAAAATTTTGTCTGATCCCTATATCTTCAACTGAGGAACTACGGCATAAAATGATATTGTTGGTTTAACGTTAGTAGTGCTAATTCTGAAACAATCTTGGTATAAGACAGCGTGAGTTAAAATACCATGTTTTCATTGTATTTTAAAATATCAAGACGATAATGTTCAAAGGACAATTAACTCGCTATTTGACTTCTTAAAGACATGACGTCATAACTTGCTACGCTTGTACAAAATCTAGGCAGTTTCGGCGCTTTGTAAGATGAATAAAAGTATTTCAATTCATTTAAATATCAACTACGCATATCTATTATATACGGAATGGTTAATTTTTTTATTATAATATTATAAACTCTAAACATGGCGTGTCTGTACATTTAAGCTATTAAAAAAACTCACTTGAATAGACTATATAAGCGATAGAGAATACGATTCAAATTTCATTTTTTATATCTTGTCTGTTTGTTCGGGATTTATGTAAAACTACTGGCCCGACTTTGATGCGGTTTTCGCTGCTCATCAGCAAATTTTTAGACCTAAAATCTGCGCCACTTTTTATCCTGGGAATCCCGTGGATTTTTCTAGGAATGATTAAAAGTGGCCTGATTAAAAAATGAAATCGAATTCCAATATGATTTTTTAATAATAGATAGCAAATTTTTTGTAATTTTGTTTGTGATATTTTTTAATCGCGGGACTCCTGCGGTTTTTTTTTCCAGGAGCGGTGTAGTTATCCGGGTGCATAAATTCCAACGGTGTTTACTAAAACGATAGCTGCGGTACTTTGTGTCCCGGGAATCGCGCGGGCGTTTCAAATCTAGCGTGGACGATGTCGCGGCCATTTCTTAGTATTATGTAAGCGTTCAGTGAATCATTACTTATCTAATTCAATTAATTGATGGTGAAAACCGCTTCAAAATCCGATAAGTGGTTTAGGAAGAGTTAATAAATATACAGACAGATGCGGAAAGCAACATATTTCTATGTAAAGAAGATATAATTTTTAATTAGTATCTTCTATAGACTCAAAATTAACTGTGGCATTAATTGTACGTAAGCGTCATCGCGATACCGGGCGCCGTGTCGTAAACATGTGGTAAGACTAAAATATCTGCTATAGGTATATCACGAGACGCGCTGTGTATCGAGTTTCATTCATCAGGACGCTTGGAAATTTCATTTACTACTATTATTTGAATATCTATATTAGTAAAATTTAAGTGTCTACGATTTCAAAATAAAGTTTACTATAATTTCGTGGAGCGAAGCTCTTTATGAAAAGTCCAGGAAACCTTTAAAAGCTAAACAAGTTTAAAAAATTAATACAGCGTCGTCTGTGAAAGAAGATTAATATATGACGAAAATTTTTGTATATGACGGCACCGAAAGGAATAATGCAATCGCTATATCAAGCTCCTTCAATAGTTATTCATACAAATTACTTTGTTAAACCTTGTATGAGACCAAAATTTATTAAAAAAGCCAGGACTGTAATACACATAATTATAAATGATAAACTATATTACAGATCATACCAGTAAAGTCGTGGTAGCGTAATGTCTAGCGCACGCGTCGCAAACATAAAGGGTGCAGATTCGACCCTGGCCGGAACGCGTGCACCACTTAGACAGTTTTCTGACCTAATGTGCATATTATTACAATCACCACGTGCGAACAATGGCGAAGGAAAACATCGTGATGCACCTGCACATCGAGATAACCGATGTGTCAAACCTGCGAAGCCGCTTTGGACAAGTGTGGCGGGTATACTGTCCGGTCCCCCTATAATGGGAGGCCCGAGCCCTCCAGTAAGACATTTACGGGCTGATATTATTATTTATATTATAACTTGCTGTCCCAGCAGACGTCGTCCTGCCTGGAAAAGCTTCAATCGATATGCCGACAGCAGCGCCACCTACCGGGTCCAATTGAGAACCAACTCGGAAACCTTTGGCTCATGCACAACAACTTTGCTAAAGATCATCACATGATCAAATGTATTATTTACGATTCTATAAAGGACATACAGACAAACATTCATTTTTATATAAAGAAGAAGAAGATATGTTGCCCGAGAGTTTGCTACACTGCTTTTTCTCCTTTAACAGCAACTTAAATCGCTTTGGAAGCGGTGGTAGAGTCATGACTAGTAAGATAAGTAATACGAGTAGTATAGAAAAGAATACAATTCTTCTTCCAACATATAAGATTCCATTTTGAAATAAATACATTAATATTTAAAATATATGCCAAAATTAAAGAACTGCTTAAATGACTCTTAATCATAAATTTAAATGAATATTTAAATTTTCTGCCCCTGTCTGTTTGAAAGTTTCTCCATTAGATTAAAATAAACAGAAACTTGTTACGTTTGCCATGTAGTCAGAAACCTAACGCCCAGACCATCACAAATAAGGAGTTTTCCAAATAATTAAATATTTATTGAACAACAACTAAATGTTTTATCAGTCCCTTTATTGCAGTTTCGATTAACCTAGTGACCAACTATTGAAGTTGAAGGTCAATTGTTTTTATTTACTCATAAAACTGACAGGACGCTATAACACTATCGCTGTCAGGGATGGAGCATCGGCATGGAAAGGCGTATGTATACCGTTCCCTACACATTAAATTCACAGACAAGTGCCGTCTACACGAACGCTAATACTGAGATATTTTGATACTGTTGTTTCATTTTTTTAGGTTTGAGGATGCAGTATTCAAACCCTATCATAAGCGCTCAAAAGCTATTATATACTTTATTGCCCAGAAAATAAGATAAATTAAAGTATAGACCTTGAAAAATGTTCTGCAGTAGAACTTAGTTTGTGTAAAAACGTGATTTTGAATTTGAAAAAAAATCTGGAATCTTTTTACCCGGAGGTGTAAGGGGTGTGAAGCCCCCGGTCGCAGGGGTCTAGGAGACGCAAGCTATCATCAAGATTTTTGAAAATCTGACTAGCGATACTTAACCAATATGTATCGCCATATAGTATATTGTTATGAGTTACGCGACTCGAATTAAAATGCCGTTGGTATTACTATAGAATTTATTAGAACTATACAAAATAATAACTGGACGCAACCAGTACATACGTGATACACGATTCAATAACACGTGCAAAGTCCGTCTTTATATAGCTTATCGAATGTACACACGTTTTGCTCGTATCGTAATCGTCGCTTGACTGCCTCATCTCTCAGTTGGGGCATTGTTATATACTACACCAATACAATATGTCCCGACACAATACTCAACCGCATAACAATTATTTCAAAGAATCACACCTGGCTATAGACTACCATACACGATTACAATACACAATAGGATGTTTTTCTAATTACAAAATTTAAACACAAAGTAAACAAAAGAAGTCCAAATGTCGAAAGGCGATAAACTGCAGGTGTGAATTGTTCTTTGTCGGTCATAACAATATCATAGACTACATCTGCTCGTCAAATCTCATACATACAAACCCGGTAGCCAAACAAAAACGGATGAACGGACATGACGACTGCTTGAAGATTGCGTTTTTGGCTAAATAGATGATAATGAATACTTATAATGGGTCAAACAAAAAAAAGTTTTACATGTTTACAGAAGAAGAATACAAATGTTGGAACAATATGTTAATATGTTTTGCTACGAAAACATCTCTCCTTAATGACACAGGTACACACTTTTTCCTTCGTTGATAACTCTTTCACAGTATAGGCTGTCCGTTTATGGAACTCACTGCCACTCAACATCAGACAAGTTAAATCCATATTGTCTTTTAAACTGATGGTTACTAAATATCTTTGGTCCTCCCAAGTCTAAAACATGCTGCCGATTCTTTAAAGAGTATGATATGTCTTACTTTTGTATAGTACATTATATATTTTTTTTTACTTATTCTTGGTATGTTTCTTATTATTTATTGTCTTCACCGCCAGTGTTGTCTTAATATTTTCCTTAGTTTAGGGGGTTATCTGGGATGGCTTAAAGCGATAAGGCCGCCCTTTATTCAACATTGATTGGTCTTAATTTTAAGAACATAATATTAATTTTTGGTGAACTATAAAGTATTTTCCTTCATTTATATATGGATTTCTATATGAAAAGTTGTTTAATTTTTACATGTTTCTGTAATTAAAAACTTTATTTTTTGTTATTGGATTATTTTCCAACGTCTACCAAACTGAGGTATTTAGTATAAGAGTCTACAGTAGGAGACATTTCAGTTTAAACGAGAGCAATAAAAAATAATTTATTTGTTAAAATACAAGACTGTCAAATCTAGCATACCCACAAATAATCTTATATAATAAAAAAAACATGAAAATGAAATTTATGTAACTTGAACGCTTTAAATCTTCATTTTTTGTGTTTGATTCAAATCTGTATCAATAAAAATGAATCGTAGAAATGTATATACGCACATAACTTGAAAACCACTGCTGATTTTGATGAATTTATGTTCGATTCCCCCCGGATGCTATAACTTCCACAATTGGGACCAGAAGGTGGCACTGGGATCAGGTTCGTGACCTCTAGTGAAATATAAAAATTAAATGCCATTTTGGATTGATGATATGGCCTAAACCGATTTTCGCGACCCGTAGTATCTCAAATTCAACGCATCAATGGCATGATGGAAATAAGTGTAAGAAGCCAACAATTCTTTAAGTTTGGCAATTTGTCAACGTTTCATTTGTGATTCAATACGTTATAGGTTAATAACCCATATAGCAGTACATGAAATTATTCACGCTACTTAGTCTGTTTGTATATTTATGTCATCTAATGGATTAGCGAGGCCATTCTAAAAGTCAAAGCATGTTCTCAACGGGATGTTTTTGTCCGTAGCAGTTATTATCCTACTATTATTTATTTATAACTAGCGGCCCCGGCACACGATGTCCTGCTCTGAAAAAACAAAAAATCTAGGACCCGATCTCAGCGCCACCTATCGGTTCCAATTGTGGATTAAAACCATCCGGGATGAGCTAAAATTTTGCACGCATATGTATATCGTGTGACAATGCAATAATATGGTACCGTGGAGCTGATCTGATAATGGAGTCGGACGGCCATAGGAACTCCTGTACTAAACAAGATAGACCCGTTGTGTTTGGGCTCGTTTTACTTGTCTCATCTAGCACTCTGCTGCTACATGGCATCCAGGATCTCAAAAGTTTGTATTTAAAAACTTTTTAAAAAGCAAGTTTTAGGCTATATTTCAATTTATTATATTTCAATGGCCAAAAAGTCCCCGCCTCCTTTCTAACATTAAGACAAGTTAATGAAACCATATACGAAGCGGCAAACAAAGAACGATATGAAATATTACGTCGTAATTTTAATTACAGTTATGTTATGTTAACATTCACATTATTTGACTGCAGGTATTCTCAAACGACGCGCAAAGACTACTGCCAAATAATTTATGTCTCACTACTGCAACATAATAAAAGCACTTGGCCACATTTCATGATGTATTCACAGTACACATCATAATGCAACAAAATGAATTTATTATTCAACTAGCTGCGCTCGTGGTTTCACCCGCGTTGTAATGGATGGTTATATTCTGGATCATTCACACTGTATCTTTATAAATTATCCTGTGTTATTCTGAAGTTGCAGACTATATTACTGTAAAGTTTCATCAAAATCCATTCAGTAGTTTTTGCGTGAAAGAGTAACAAACATACATCCATACAAATACACTCTTACAAACTTTCGCATTTATAATATTTATATAGGATAGTTTGGCCGCTCGATTTTAGAATGCGTTCCTGACTTCGTGACCGACCTTATGGGCGGATAACATTGTGATGAGGAACAAACTAGGATAAAAGATTTTTTTTTGGTTTCCTTTTTTTTATTGCAGAAGATCAGCAGACAGGCAGACGGCCCACTTGATGGACAGCGGTTACCATCGCCTATGGACATTTGCAACACCAAAGGTGCTACGAATGCGCTGCTGCTCTCTTTAGGGAACCTGGAACCTGGTCACTAATGCCGGAACACAACACAAGGTTGTTATGGCGGCATACTGTAGACCAGGAGTGGTCGCCATCCAGTCGGGCAAATGCCCTACCACCTGGCTGTGGGTTGTTTTGTCGCCTCTTACGACAGGCCGCCGGGCCGCAGGAAATTGTATTCTTTCTCCGTTCCTGCACGGATCAATATTTATTACTGACTGTGCCCGCGACATCGTCCGCTTGGATTTTTTTCGCGATAACCCAAGTTACTCCTTATAACATCAGCTATCTGCCAGTGAAAGTCCCGTCAAAATCGGCCAAGCCGTTAAAATTTTATAAATTGATATTTTGTTACTTTCATGCATTTAGTATATAGCTGTTATTTTGACATTACACACAGACACTTCAATTTTACAAGCTTTTATTTAACTTGCAATTGATGTACCTATGTATGTATGTGAGTTCGGGTGGGATCTTACAAGATAAATTTGACAAATTTCGAGTTCGGGCTCGTTTTACTTGTCTTGGTTAGCACTCTGCTACTACATGATATCCAGGATCTCAAAAGCTTGTATTTGAAGACCTTTTTAAAAACAAGATCGATTATTTATCTGTGTAGGTTCAAGATTTAGTTAAAATCTATATCACCACGAAAATTTACGGTAAACTAAATGAGTTCAGCACAAAACGGAAACGCATTCTGCGGCCGGACTATAAGCCAAAGAATACATTGCAAATATCCAATGATATTTGTGAACTGTACCAAGACTAACGCTATCTAAGAACAAATTGAACAATTGCACGACACGAAAAGGTCACTCGTGAATTAGCTTTATGAAGCTGAATGAGCTAGATTATAGATAACCCCCGTCTTCTTTTCATTTAATAACTCTCAAGTGTTTTCGCTTTAATGGAAAAAAAGAAAAGTGCCGAATGTTCACTTTTTAGTATGAATACTCTTAGTTTTTATATTAAACTAGCGGCCCCGGCAGACGTTGTCCTGCTCTGAAAAAATAAAAATCTATGACCCGATCCCAGCGCCACCTACCGGTTCCAATTGTGGATTTAAACCATCCGGGGACCCACTCAAACACACAAAAACAAAATCGCTCTCCGTTGTTAAGAGGATTCTAGAACCCGATCTCAGCGCCACCTACCGGTTCCAACGGTATAAAAACTATCCTATCTTTCAAGTTGGATCAAACTGCACACGGTGTGCAAATTTGATTAAAATCGGTTGAGTAGTTTAGGAGTCCATCGCGGACAAACATCGTGACAGGAGATTTATATATATTAAGACTAGCTGTTCAAATGTCTAATGGCCGGCTCCTATATCTTAATATCTTACTATACATTCACATTGCCTACCATCCGTTGTATTTTGACATTAGATATAGGGAGCTCATATCAAAATTGTAACCGATAGTACTCCACCGGTCATTTTTCGTATTAACAGCGACATTGACAAAATCGATGCCAAAGTCGTTGGAGCCAAATTCAACAATTGTCAAGTCAAGGCATATTGTTACATTAATGGCTATACGCCGATATACCTACTGTGGATTAAAATCGCGTGAGAAGGAAAAATTAGGTAGTTGTCGCAATTTCACTACAGTACGCTACTAATTATTACAATTATATGTACGGCAAGCCATTATGGAGGGTTTGAAACATTACAATGGTGTCGTAAAATGTGTTATTTTATTATCGAGAAAAATTTAATGAAGTGCGATTCGCATCTACAAGTTTTTGGAATTATAAGCAGTTAATTAAACGAAAGATGGCTTCTGTGGTTAGTCGGCTTAAGCCTTTGCCGGCCAACTATACACTACTACACAGAGGCTCCGGGATCGATTCCTGGCTTGCTAAAAAATGGTAAACGAACTTTCCATTATTTACTATGGTCTGTGTGTCTGTGATCCGCCTCAGAGTGTACCGTTGTATTTTACCCATAACACAAGCGTAACTTGGGGATATATAATGTGTGTGTTTGTCTGCCGATTAATTTCATTAATTTAATTATAAACGCTTTTATAAAGCGAAGATATAAATGTTTATTTAATATATTTCAATATACTGAATGTACTCACCTACTTTATTTGGACACAACAAACAAATACATACAGAAAGAGATAGAGAAAAGGTGCCACAAAAAGATCCATCTTCAATTCAATTAAATCAGGTATGTTCATATGCTGCTATATATTCATTGTTGTCATTCTTATCATCACCTACATTAAGTATAAATACATTTTCTAAAATATTATCTATTCTCACAACTCTTTCATAAAACTTCTCTTATTTCTCGGTCTTCTTAAGTCACGTGATCACGTGAACTCAAGCGTTAAAATTATTCATTCGATAAATTTTGCGAC
This sequence comes from Dendrolimus punctatus, assembly GCA_012273795.1. Classification (NCBI taxonomy): domain Eukaryota; kingdom Metazoa; phylum Arthropoda; class Insecta; order Lepidoptera; family Lasiocampidae; genus Dendrolimus; species Dendrolimus punctatus. Next base: position 5,633,718 of record CM022553.1, on the reverse strand, counting down.
TTATTACATCACTATTGTCCATAAAGAATGGCAATCTGATCCTTCAAACGTAGTTATTAATTTACACGAAACTTCATTACCAGGCAAACGTCAAAGCGGCCTTTATAGCTTCCTTTTGGTATTTTATTTATTGCCTGAAGCAGGCAAACAGGCGGACGGCCCACTGGATGAAAAGTGGTTACCGTCGCCTATGGACGTTTGCAACACTAGGGGCGTTGCAAACGCGTTGCCGGCCTCTAAGAAATTTTATAACGAAAGAACCTCGGCGGGAAGTTCTCTCCAAATCATTGTTATACGCGGAACAAACGTTTTAGAGAACCGTTGCGTAGTTGAGCGTGGGAGCTCTAGGAAATAGGGGTGAACATCCCGTCGATGGCAGCGGTTCGGTTGTAAAAATGAGGCGTTGGCACCAGATCAAACAGTTCCTCGGAATACGCTCCGTTGTGTAAAGAAAGTCTCCGAAGGCTAAGCGATTCTAAATCGCCTGTAAGTATGGGATCGTCGACTATACGAACGACGCGACGCTGGATGGAGTCGAGAGGGTAACATAATATGCTAACGGTAATGGGAATGGGAATTGGAAATCCCGAGCCCAGCAGCAGAACATTATGATAGCTATTATTGTTGTTGATGACGAAAATAAATAGACTTGTATATAAGCACTGTATAGCTACTTCCTCATATTAAAAGCAATTTGCAACACTTGTACGCCATTCGTTACTTGATAACAAGTAGTTAGATAAATGTAGGGTACATGCAATAGCTTATAATTAGGCACGGGCCCTTAGTCATCGCTCATCGGTAAATAACGTGAGCAATTTTAAAACCTACTAACTGACATATTTCTAAATTAAGTTTTGTGGATTCATTGTCCTGCTAGGCCAGGGGTCGCCTAATGGCGGACCGCCGACCCATTTTTTGCGAACCGCGAGAGAATGTCATTTTTCTCATTGACATGTAAAAAAATACCTTTGTTTTACCATGTTTACATTTGTTTAATAAATATTTTTTTCTATAAAATGTGGTGCCAACCGCGATGATGATTTCATTTCTTAAAACAGACCCTAAGCGAAACTAACTGTTGACCGCATCGACTGATATAGGGTTTGTTAAAACTTGTGAGAAACCTATCAAAATATGGCAACGGTCCCACTAAGCTTAATACTTTTGAAATGACATGTATCGGGTTGGCATCTAAGTGATTTCAAATAAGAATAAAAATTAAAAAAATTGTATTAAAATATAACTTTTTTCAATTCATGTATGCGATACATCCGAGCTTTTCTGAAATGTAATGTATTGTTCTACGACAATCTGAATCAATAATAGCCTTGATAGGTCTCATTCATTGATGAGTTGATGAACTTCCAACTGTAGCTAGGCAACGGTTAAGGAGTTTTAACACAACACCAAAAATTGTATGATTTAAAAAAGTTAGGGGTTTATCTAACCCAATGGGCCCCAAAATTTTTTTGTCATCAACCCCGGACCAAAATTTTACTGTATTCAGTGGACCCCCTATCTTTTCAACCAAATTAAAAAGGTTCTCAATTCACTGTATTTTTTTTATACATGTTCAGCCATAACATTTTATTTATTTCTGAACTGATTATGATAGTTCTTTTTGGGTTGGATTCAATGTAGTGTCTAGTTGGTCCCATCTAAATTTTATAGCTTATAAATAAAGACGTACACCATTCTTCTTATAGTAAGTTAAACATGTCATATTAATTGTCTTAGTTAAAGTTTATAGTGAACAATAAATCGTTTTCATTTATTCAATTGCATTAGGACTCACTTAATTGGAATTAACTATTGTGGACACTTATTTGTAGCTTACAAACCCTCAGATTTTGTTTCTGCTGATGTGGGCCCCTTCATATGGACCCCGAGGAGTTGATATGGACCACTTTGGGGACCTATGATCTAAACCAATAATTCAATTTAATAAAGTTACTCTAGTAGTAATTGTCATCTTTTTACTTTATACACATCATTCCAGAACCTGTTAGGCAGCAACTCTCAATCAAATCCAGTGACTCAACTCTTGAGAGATTTCAGACAGAAATTAAAAGACAAAGAATGTAAGTTTAATAAACTGTGTGGGCTTAGAATTATGTGAGTAATCACTTATTATTAGCGGCCAAATATGGCACTGAGGTTGTACACCTTTCAGCAAAATAAATTAAGATCAACATTCCCACTTGATTTATTGGAAAAAAATTATAAAGAAATTGTACTGTAAATATTAAGAAGATTACGAGTCAAATTTTGCTGACTCAGGAACACGCCAAACTATGAGTCACGTAGACGATGACATGGAGCTATGAAGTACTTTAAGAGTTGGTTTTATCAATTATCAAAAAATTATCAAGAATTATGAACCATTAATGAAACACTAAATTTTTTGTTGTATTTTTTATTTAATAGTTTGATGATTCGAAAACCAGCCTTAAGTGAACCATTGAATGACTGGAAGACCTTCCATAATAAATTTGTTTATTCATTTTATTACTAATAACTTTAAACTATGAGTGTATTTTGTTTAGTTTAGGTTAGTTCAAGTTTTGAATTACTAAAAACCCATAATAAATTATATTTTAATAAGAAAAAAAATCTTGCCTTTTAAATAATAATGATGCATACATATTAGATGGATCAACCAAATTGAACCTATCTAGTTGAAAGTCACTGAATGATTCAAGTTTATGTTCATATTTATCATTTTGGTTGAATCATCAAATTTGGATGATTCAACCAAATGTAATATTGGCTTTAGATAGCTTTTCATTTCTCAACTACACCTAAGATATCAAGTCTAAATTTATTGAACCTCCCCTCTCTCAGAACGTAAAGAAGATGGCTATGGATTGCGGTCCTGTACCCAGTCCAAAAAGATGTTTTTCCACCACTGAATGGATGTGAAATCAATAAATTCTTCTAAGTTTCACTATAAAAAATACTTAGACTACAAAAAGAAGATCTCGCATATGATAGATAGACATCAATAATGTAGCACAGTAATTAAGTTGTTCCCATCCAAACAAAACATACAATTTTTCTCATTAAAGCATAACAGGATTTGAATTTTTTGTTCATTACTATTTTTGATTTCTAAATTATTATTGAAATAATTTTCTTCAATAATTTCCTCCCACAGTGGATATAATTGGAATGTTTCCTGATCTTAATGACAAGTACAAGAATTTTAATTATTTAGCTAAACATTATTTTGTTATTAGATTCTATATTTATCATAATATTTAGAGAGAGAGAGAGAGAGAGAGAGAGAGAGAGAGAGATTACTCTTTATTGCATACCAAAACATACAATTACAAAAACAGACCATATTTACAATATTTTCTAGGCAATACAGTAAGCGGCCTTATCACTTAAAAATCAAATTGGAATCAGACAATGTAGGTGGTGTAGGAAAAAGGCAATGGACACATAAATACTTGAACTAATTTAACAAATAAATATATAAATACATACAGATATACATAGTCATAAATACAATATACAATAATAAATTACAAAATACATATGTTATTAAAATAAATGTATTATTATTATGTAATATTTATTTTAAATTAAATTATAATAATATAATAAAATAATATTAATAATATAATTAAATTTTATTTAACTAGTTTGTAGTTGAGTCAGTTTTGTTACATTGCGGTAGAAGGGAGGTTTGCACTGAAAATGAACATTGTGTCAGATAAAAACTTCCGCACAGCAATAAGCTGAGTGCAAACCTCATTTGTTGAAAACGCAGTGTACACGTTCTCAAATCTTTTTTCTTTATTTTTACTATGATTTGTAATTAGTGTAAGTTCATTGCTATATATTATTTTAAAACACAAGAAAGTTGCAACATTATGCTTAGTCTATAAGGCAATGGTTCAAAAGACGTTCTAGCCAGAACCTCAAAAAACTTTATGAGGCTACATTAACACTTACCACTTTGTAATTCTTGATGCTCGGCAAAAATCTTTTCTGCTCAACCTCTTTTTCTGGAACACTTCATTAATGATGTTTCCAATAGCTTGTGCGCCATATTGCAATAATGCTTGGCCTCCTTGATTTAACAATTGCCTTCCCGCGCCCTGAAGGACGGCGCCAAAGTTGGCGCCGCCATTTTGGTTGGCCATAGCGCCAACTCTTTCACACACCACTACACACTAGTTTTGTTCCGTTCACTTTGTGCTAAGACATTTTCTGGAATTCACTAGAAAATTTTATATTCAGAATGACTTTTTTGTTCTTTATTAGAAACAGTTTTAATATTTGCTGTATTTTTAAAATACTTTTTTATTGCGAAACCAGTTAAAGGGCAGGAGATGGCAAAGTACAAGAAAAATGTTTACTGTCGCCTATAGACATTGCAACACCAAGGGTGAAGTCAACTTGTTGCCATTCTTTATGATGGAACGGGGAGATGAGATAGAGGTATCAGGCAGAAGGGATAGGATAGAGGGAGAGAGAGATGAGAGAGATCAGACAGGTGAAATGTAAAAGACAGGATGGTATAGGCAAATTAAATAGGGAGAGCGGAAATTGGGCTATAGGAATTCTCATAATATGAAACTTGATTAGCTTGAGGCTAACCATTTCATACTGATATTCTGTGAGAGGGTGACATAAGACCAATCGAGCTGATCCTAAGAATTGTAATCGATATAATAAGTCAAGCATTAAAGTGAAATTATTATTACAATTAATCTTATAGTAAATAAAGTATTAACTGAAATATCTTCAGTGTCAGTGCAGGACCTTGTAAATAATTTTTGGGAGATATTATTTTTTCCGTAATTGTGCTATGTTTGGACATTCGGATAATACTACAGTTATTGACTGGTGGAATGCATTAATATATAAAGTATTACAAAATATTACTTAAACATAACAATTTGATTAAAAGTAAAAATGTAGTTCTAATAAAAAATAAAAACTTCGTTTAAAAAAACCGACTTCAAAAACTAAAATGTATAAAATAACTTATTTCTAAAGCTATTATTATTAATATATATTATCTAAAACATCTTAAAGCCGGTGCTTAATAATTTTTTTCAAAATATAGTAATTTTTATGTTTTACTTTGCACCGACTTCAAGATAATAATAATAATAGCTTTAGAATAAGTTATTTATACATTTAGTTTTTGAAGTCAATTTTTTAAACAAATTAAAAAAAAAAAAAAAATTTTTTATTTGTTACTTTTTAGTGTCTAGTTATGTATGGGTGGATCTACGAATGGTGCCGCTTCTTAAAAAATATAGGTCCCAAGAAACGGGAACAAAAAAATGTTCGTAAAATGAAAACTACTGGGCCAAACTATGTCAAATTTTTAGGGGACCACATGGCAGCTATTCCGCGTCGAACAAAAAAAAATCACGTAAATCGGATCATAAATCACAGAGTAATCGGCGAACATACATAAAAAAAAGATCCTGACGAATTGAGAACCTCCTCCTTTTTCAAAGTCGGTTAAAAAAATAGAGACTAGGCACATCCATGGTGGGTATTAACTAGTTTTTTATAGTCCTTTATTTCATTGAAAATTGTTCCTACATATACAATAATTAGGGTGGTATCAAATTTATGTAATTTTTTTGTATTGAATCCCCAAAGCAGACTTGAAACTTCTTATTATTATTATTGCATCAGTTCAGCAGACAGGCAGATGGCTCACCTGATAGAAAGTGGTTAATATCGCCAGTAGACATTTGCAACAACAAAGATGCTACTAATGTGCTGCCACTCTCTAATGGAAGACTAGGACCTGCCAAGTAATGCCGGAACACAACTCAAAGTTGTTATGGTGGCATACTCTCGCAAACCAGAGGTGATAGGCATCCTGGTTATGTTATGATAGCCCACCCGGCCCCAGGAAATTGTATTCTTTCTCTGTTCCTGCACTAGTAAATACTTAAGCATTAAGATTTAGAAATATTATGACCAGTATATGTATGAGCTCATAATTAGAAAAAAAAAACATAACACTATTCATTGTACCATGATCATAAACTAAAGTAGGAATTAAGACAAAGTATGGAGGCCAAATACATTATGATATAGTACTGACATCATACAACAAAGGTATGCTAATTGTAAAGCATGTATTTTGTATGGTATTTCATTAGTTTCAAATCTTTTAACTTTATATACTGATTGTTTTAACTATTTCATAAATTAGTATTCAAATAATTACCAACTAAACCACATGAGCCATATCAAAGAGGAATGTCTTATCATTAAAGATGAAGTATCTATGTGTACTAACAATGTTATTGTAAAGTTTCTTAAATAGCTGATGAAATGAAGAAAAATGAAAGTGATAAGGCAATTTTGGGATTCCAGTACAGAACATTGTCATTCTTAGCCATATTTTAGACTATGTTTTAATGTTTATTATACCTGTTTTGCCTTTGATGTACTGAATTTTCAATAAATTTAGAAGGGAATGTCTGCTTACATCTCTTGGGTTTACATATTATCAATTAGATCATTCAGGATAACAACAAGCTCTCTTACAAATTTAAACACTCAACTTATAGGTGCGGTAATGTTATCCCTATATTCATTATTTGAGATATAAAGTGAATTTTGGGTGGTTATAAAAAAATACCCATGAATGCTAAGGCGGGAGTGAAGTGGAGCTCCCGCCTTCTAACCTATATTAAAAAGTTCAAATCTGTTCATAATAATAAATACATATGCCCTGTAACTGCCCCACCCCAGCTTACAGCTAATATTAAATTGGATACAGATTTTGTCTGTTTATTTATAAGTTTGCTTAAATACAATATAATATGTAATGAATGCTTTTTGCCTTTTGTAAGGGACTAAGGACACATTATGACCAGTCTAGACATAGATACATGACATTTTATCACGCTTTTAAACAAAGTCTAAACTGATAATCTAGATGAAAAACTGACATGAAATCTTTTTAAATTAGGTTACTGGAGCATCTTACTTACTTTTTTTTAGCAAAATTTAGTCTTATCCAGTACTTTCACAAACTTTCTATTGTTTAAAGTAAAAAGTGCAACAAACAGCATACTATTGTCAAAAATAGATGAGGTCACCGTGTGATAGGTACATGAGAAAACTTTAAACACAATTTACTCCAAGAACGTTCTATTGCTCTATCTAACACGGAAATAGGTAATACTCAACACTTATATTTAAAGACAAATTAACAGAAATTTTCATTTAATACAGCACAAAAGTAAAACTATAGATAATTTGAATATTTTTATATACATTTTCTAATTGAAAAGCAGAAAAATTAATAATTTTCCATCAGAAACAACCGTACTGAGAACTATCTGCGGCGAACTGACAGTGATTTATACGTCAAGATGCAATAGGTCACTGTGATTCATACTTTATTCTGAATCCATGGCGTATTCAACTTGGTCGGGTTGTTTGGAAGATTATTGCCAGCAATGCCAGCGCATGAAATGACGTCAACTTTATAAATGAGATTTTCGATCTGTATTAATATAAATTAATTATTGGAATAACAATGTTTAATAAAAATAATATTAACACATTATTTTCCGCGTATTAATGGTGAATTTTATATATAAAGATTAAAATTTAAAAATTGAGTTACAAATATATTAAATTTTTGATCTTCCAACACTAGTCTGTAACAGGATATATTTTGTACGATAGTTTACGATATCTAATACCTTTTGTAGGTTATATTTTTTGAAATGATAACTTCTTATAGGAGGGTAAATCACTTCGTTACGTAACGGTTACGGCGCCAGTCTGTCGGGCTTCCCTTTCTCTCGCGCAAGTTATCACTTCTGTCGGGCGTCCCGAGACGCACACGTTTTTTTTTACAGATTTGTCCCCGGTGAACGAGTTAGCCCCTTCATTCATAGTTTTATAGTTACTTTAACCCAATGGTTTAAGCTCGCGTCCAATAAATTAATTTCTAAGGACCAAATTTTCAAGTGATAACTTCTCATGGGAGGGTAAAACGCTTCATTACGTAACGTGTTACGGTGCCAGTCTGTCTGGCTTCACTTTCTCTCACGTTAGATTAGTTTTAAGTTATCACTTCTGTCGAGCGTGTCTCGGGACGCTTTCCTTTTTACCATATTTATATTTTTTTAATAGCCAAAAGAGCGCTAACAACCTAATTAAATAAGGTGACGCGTTTTCAATAGATTCCAAAGTTTTCTCAGATATCATACAACTATCGTATCCCGACGTACAGCAAAATTTTAATCAATATCAAGCCATGGTCAACAAGTTTCTTTATAAGTTAATGTATGTTACGTTGGCAACAATCCAAACTAGTTTTATTATACTTGAATTCATAATCCACATACATATAAATGGTAGCGCCACGACGTGGCCGGCAGTTCCGCCGCCTTTTTGCAATACAATTTGGTATCGTGAGAATTATGTACATTTACATAAAATTACGGAATACCTACATGAGTGTATGATTCATAAATGCAAGCCTTTATATAGCATATACATTTCTGATGCTATAAAGTAGATGACAGTGCAATCAACCGAGACCATTTTTTAAATAAGTAGAGTGTGACTTTGTAATAGACTGATTAACCATTGAATTAACTTGGTTGAAAGTCACAGACTGGAAGGATAAAACGCTACTCAATGACATTGAATCTTTCTAGTTTATGTTTACGTGGATCGCTTTGGTTGGTTCAACCGAATTGAAAGATCGAAATAAGCCGTCTAATATCCGATTTAGATGATAAAAAATGTCTCGGTTGATTGCACTGTCATCTACTTTATAGCATCAGAAATGTATATGCTATATAAAGGCTTGCATTTATGAATCATACACTCATGTAGGTAATTCCGTAATTTTATGTAAATGTACATAATTCTCACGATACCAAATTGTATTGCAAAAAGGCGGCGGAACTGCCGGCCACGTCGTGGCGCTACCATTTATATGTATGTGGATTATGAATTCAAGTATAATAAAACTAGTTTGGATTGTTGCCAACGTAACATACATTAACTTATAAAGAAACTTGTTGACCATGGCTTGATATTGATTAAAATTTTGCTGTACGTCGGGATACGATAGTTGTATGATATCTGAGAAAACTTTGGAATCTATTGAAAACGCGTCACCTTATTTAATTAGGTTGTTAGCGCTCTTTTGGCTATTAAAAAAATATATAAATATGGTAAAAAAGGAAAGCGTCCCGAGACACGCTCGACAGAAGTGATAACTTAAAACTAATCTAACGTGAGAGAAAGTGAAGCCAGACAGACTGGCACCGTAACACGTTACGTAATGAAGCGTTTTACCCTCCCATGAGAAGTTATCACTTGAAAATTTGGTCCTTAGAAATTAATTTATTGGACGCGAGCTTAAACCATGGGTTAAAGTAACTATAAAACTATGAATGAAGGGGCTAACTCGTTCACCGGGACAAATCTGTAAAAAAAACGTGTGCGTCTCGGGACGCCCGACAGAAGTGATAACTTGCGCGAGAGAAAGGGAAGCCCGACAGACTGGCGCCGTAACCGTTACGTAACGAAGTGATTTACCCTCCTATAAGAAGTTATCATTTCAAAAAATATAAACCTACAAAAGGTATTAGATATCGTAAACTATCGTACAAAATATATCCTGTTACAGACTAGTGTTGGAAGATCAAAAATTTAATATATTTGTAACTCAATTTTTAAATTTTAATCTTTATATATAAAATTCACCATTAATACGCGGAAAATAATGTGTTATATATTATTTTATTAAACATTGTTATTCAATAATTAATTTATATTAATACAGATCGAAAATCTCATTTATAAAGTTGACGTCATTTCATGCGCTGGCATTGCTGGCAATAATCTTCCAAACAACCCGACCAAGTTGAATACGCCATGGATTCAGAATAAAGTATGAATCACAGTGACCTATTGCATCTTGACGTATAAATCACTGTCAGTTCGCCGCAGATAGTTCTCAGTACGGTTGTTTCTGATGGAAAATTATTAATTTTTCTGCTTTTCAATTAGAAAATGTATATAAAAATATTCAAATTATCTATAGTTTTACTTTTGTGCTGTATTAAATGAAAATTTCTGTTAATTTGTCTTTAAATATAAGTGTTGAGTATTACCTATTTCCGTGTTAGATAGAGCAATAGAACGTTCTTGGAGTAAATTGTGTTTAAAGTTTTCTCATGTACCTATCACACGGTGACCTCATCTATTTTTGACAAATAGTATGCTGTTTGTTGCACTTTTTACTTTAAACAATAGAAAGTTTGTGAAAGTACTGGATAAGACTAAATTTTGCTAAAAAAAAGTAAGTAAGATGCTCCAGTAACCTAATTTAAAAAGATTTCATGTCAGTTTTTCATCTAGATTATCAGTTTAGACTTTGTTTAAAAGCGTGATAAAATGTCATGTATCTATGTCTAGACTGGTCATAATGTGTCCTTAGTCCCTTACAAAAGGCAAAAAGCATTCATTACATATTATATTGTATTTAAGCAAACTTATAAATAAACAGACAAAATCTGTATCCAATTTAATATTAGCTGTAAGCTGGGTGGGGCAGTTACAGGGCATATGTATTTATTATTATGAACAGATTTGAACTTTTTAATATAGGTTAGAAGGCGGGAGCTCCACTTCACTCCCGCCTTAGCATTCATGGGTATTTTTTTATAACCACCCAAAATTCACTTTATATCTCAAATAATGAATATAGGGATAACATTACCGCACCTATAAGTTGAGTGTTTAAATTATGTAAGAGAGCTTGTTGTTATCCTGAATGATCTAATTGATAATATGTAAACCCAAGAGATGTAAGCAGACATTCCCTTCTAAATTTATTGAAAATTCAGTACATCAAAGCAAAACAGGTATAATAAACATTAAAACATAGTCTAAAATATGGCTAAGAATGACAATGTTCTGTACTGGAATCCCAAAATTGCCTTATCACTTTCATTTTTCTTCATTTCATCAGCTATTTAAGAAACTTTACAATAACATTGTTAGTACACATAGATACTTCATCTTTAATGATAAGACATTCCTCTTTGATATGGCTCATGTGGTTTAGTTGGTAATTATTTGAATACTAATTTATGAAATAGTTAAAACAATCAGTATATAAAGTTAAAAGATTTGAAACTAATGAAATACCATACAAAATACATGCTTTACAATTAGCATACCTTTGTTGTATGATGTCAGTACTATATCATAATGTATTTGGCCTCCATACTTTGTCTTAATTCCTACTTTAGTTTATGATCATGGTACAATGAATAGTGTTATGTTTTTTTTTTCTAATTATGAGCTCATACATATACTGGTCATAATATTTCTAAATCTTAATGCTTAAGTATTTACTAGTGCAGGAACAGAGAAAGAATACAATTTCCTGGGGCCGGGTGGGCTATCATAACATAACCAGGATGCCTATCACCTCTGGTTTGCGAGAGTATGCCACCATAACAACTTTGAGTTGTGTTCCGGCATTACTTGGCAGGTCCTAGTCTTCCATTAGAGAGTGGCAGCACATTAGTAGCATCTTTGTTGTTGCAAATGTCTACTGGCGATATTAACCACTTTCTATCAGGTGAGCCATCTGCCTGTCTGCTGAACTGATGCAATAATAATAATAAGAAGTTTCAAGTCTGCTTTGGGGATTCAATACAAAAAAATTACATAAATTTGATACACCCTAATTATTGTATATGTAGGAACAATTTTCAATGAAATAAAGGACTATAAAAAACTAGTTAATACCCACCATGGATGTGCCTAGTCTCTATTTTTTTAACCGACTTTGAAAAAGGAGGAGGTTCTCAATTCGTCAGGATCTTTTTTTTATGTATGTTCGCCGATTACTCTGTGATTTATGATCCGATTTACGTGATTCTTTTTTTGTTCGACGCGGAATAGCTGCCATGTGGTCCCCTAAAAATTTGACATAGTTTGGCCCAGTAGTTTTCATTTTACGAACATTTTTTTGTTCCCGTTTCTTGGGACCTATATTTTTTAAGAAGCGGCACCATTCGTAGATCCACCCATACATAACTAGACACTAAAAAGTAACAAATAAAAAATTTTTTTTTTTTTTTTAATTTGTTTAAAAAAATTGACTTCAAAAACTAAAATGTATAAAATAACTTATTTCTAAAGCTATTATTATTATTATCTTGAAGTCGGTGCAAAGTAAAACATAAAAATTACTATATTTTGAAAAAATTATTAAGCACCGCTTTAAGATGTTTTAGATAATATATATTAATAATAATAGCTTTAGAAATAAGTTATTTTATACATTTTAGTTTTTGAAGTCGGTTTTTTTAAACGAAGTTTTTATTTTTTATTAGAACTACATTTTTACTTTTTAATCAAATTGTTATGTTTAAGTAATATTTTGTAATACTTTATATATTAATGCATTCCACCAGTCAATAACTGTAGTATTATCCGAAATGCCAAACATAGCACAATTACGGAAAAAATAATATCTCCCAAAAATTATTTACAAGGTCCTGCACTGACACTGAAGATATTTCAGTTAATACTTTATTTACTATAAGATTAATTGTAATAATAATTTCACTTTAATGCTTGACTTATTATATCGATTACAATTCTTAGGATCAGCTCGATTGGTCTTATGTCA
>CM022553.1:5396472-5620936 GCA_012273795.1 Dendrolimus punctatus | reverse complement strand
CATATCTATTATATACGGAATGGTTAATTTTTTTATTATAATATTATAAACTCTAAACATGGCGTGTCTGTACATTTAAGCTATTAAAAAAACTCACTTGAATAGACTATATAAGCGATAGAGAATACGATTCAAATTTCATTTTTTATATCTTGTCTGTTTGTTCGGGATTTATGTAAAACTACTGGCCCGACTTTGATGCGGTTTTCGCTGCTCATCAGCAAATTTTTAGACCTAAAATCTGCGCCACTTTTTATCCTGGGAATCCCGTGGATTTTTCTAGGAATGATTAAAAGTGGCCTGATTAAAAAATGAAATCGAATTCCAATATGATTTTTTAATAATAGATAGCAAATTTTTTGTAATTTTGTTTGTGATATTTTTTAATCGCGGGACTCCTGCGGTTTTTTTTTCCAGGAGCGGTGTAGTTATCCGGGTGCATAAATTCCAACGGTGTTTACTAAAACGATAGCTGCGGTACTTTGTGTCCCGGGAATCGCGCGGGCGTTTCAAATCTAGCGTGGACGATGTCGCGGCCATTTCTTAGTATTATGTAAGCGTTCAGTGAATCATTACTTATCTAATTCAATTAATTGATGGTGAAAACCGCTTCAAAATCCGATAAGTGGTTTAGGAAGAGTTAATAAATATACAGACAGATGCGGAAAGCAACATATTTCTATGTAAAGAAGATATAATTTTTAATTAGTATCTTCTATAGACTCAAAATTAACTGTGGCATTAATTGTACGTAAGCGTCATCGCGATACCGGGCGCCGTGTCGTAAACATGTGGTAAGACTAAAATATCTGCTATAGGTATATCACGAGACGCGCTGTGTATCGAGTTTCATTCATCAGGACGCTTGGAAATTTCATTTACTACTATTATTTGAATATCTATATTAGTAAAATTTAAGTGTCTACGATTTCAAAATAAAGTTTACTATAATTTCGTGGAGCGAAGCTCTTTATGAAAAGTCCAGGAAACCTTTAAAAGCTAAACAAGTTTAAAAAATTAATACAGCGTCGTCTGTGAAAGAAGATTAATATATGACGAAAATTTTTGTATATGACGGCACCGAAAGGAAATAATGCAATCGCTATATCAAGCTCCTTCAATAGTTATTCATACAAATTACTTTGTTAAACCTTGTATGAGACCAAAATTTATTAAAAAGCCAGGACTGTAATACACATATTATAAATGATAAACTATATTACAGATCATACCAGTAAAGTCGTGGTAGCGTAATGTCTAGCGCACGCGTCGCAAACATAAAGGGTGCAGATTCGACCCTGGCCGGAACGCGTGCACCACTTAGACAGTTTTCTGACCTAATGTGCATATTATTACAATCACCACGTGCGAACAATGGCGAAGGAAAACATCGTGATGCACCTGCACATCGAGATAACCGATGTGTCAAACCTGCGAAGCCGCTTTGGACAAGTGTGGCGGGTATACTGTCCGGTCCCCCTATAATGGGAGGCCCGAGCCCTCCAGTAAGACATTTACGGGCTGATATTATTATTTATATTATAACTTGCTGTCCAGCAGACGTCGTCCTGCCTGGAAAAGCTTCAATCGATATGCCGACAGCAGCGCCACCTACCGGGTCCAATTGAGAACCAACTCGGAAACCTTTGGCTCATGCACAACAACTTTGCTAAAGATCATCACATGATCAAATGTATTATTTACGATTCTATAAAGGACATACAGACAAACATTCATTTTTATATAAAGAAGAAGAAGATATGTTGCCCGAGAGTTTGCTACACTGCTTTTTCTCCTTTAACAGCAACTTAAATCGCTTTGGAAGCGGTGGTAGAGTCATGACTAGTAAGATAAGTAATACGAGTAGTATAGAAAAGAATACAATTCTTCTTCCAACATATAAGATTCCATTTTGAAATAAATACATTAATATTTAAAATATATGCCAAAATTAAAGAACTGCTTAAATGACTCTTAATCATAAATTTAAATGAATATTTAAATTTTCTGCCCCTGTCTGTTTGAAAGTTTCTCCATTAGATTAAAATAAACAGAAACTTGTTACGTTTGCCATGTAGTCAGAAACCTAACGCCCAGACCATCACAAATAAGGAGTTTTCCAAATAATTAAATATTTATTGAACAACAACTAAATGTTTTATCAGTCCCTTTATTGCAGTTTCGATTAACCTAGTGACCAACTATTGAAGTTGAAGGTCAATTGTTTTTATTTACTCATAAAACTGACAGGACGCTATAACACTATCGCTGTCAGGGATGGAGCATCGGCATGGAAAGGCGTATGTATACCGTTCCCTACACATTAAATTCACAGACAAGTGCCGTCTACACGAACGCTAATACTGAGATATTTTGATACTGTTGTTTCATTTTTTTAGGTTTGAGGATGCAGTATTCAAACCCTATCATAAGCGCTCAAAAGCTATTATATACTTTATTGCCCAGAAAATAAGATAAATTAAAGTATAGACCTTGAAAAATGTTCTGCAGTAGAACTTAGTTTGTGTAAAAACGTGATTTTGAATTTGAAAAAAAATCTGGAATCTTTTTACCCGGAGGTGTAAGGGGTGTGAAGCCCCCGGTCGCAGGGGTCTAGGAGACGCAAGCTATCATCAAGATTTTTGAAAATCTGACTAGCGATACTTAACCAATATGTATCGCCATATAGTATATTGTTATGAGTTACGCGACTCGAATTAAAATGCCGTTGGTATTACTATAGAATTTATTAGAACTATACAAAATAATAACTGGACGCAACCAGTACATACGTGATACACGATTCAATAACACGTGCAAAGTCCGTCTTTATATAGCTTATCGAATGTACACACGTTTTGCTCGTATCGTAATCGTCGCTTGACTGCCTCATCTCTCAGTTGGGGCATTGTTATATACTACACCAATACAATATGTCCCGACACAATACTCAACCGCATAACAATTATTTCAAAGAATCACACCTGGCTATAGACTACCATACACGATTACAATACACAATAGGATGTTTTTCTAATTACAAAATTTAAACACAAAGTAAACAAAAGAAGTCCAAATGTCGAAAGGCGATAAACTGCAGGTGTGAATTGTTCTTTGTCGGTCATAACAATATCATAGACTACATCTGCTCGTCAAATCTCATACATACAAACCCGGTAGCCAAACAAAAACGGATGAACGGACATGACGACTGCTTGAAGATTGCGTTTTTGGCTAAATAGATGATAATGAATACTTATAAATGGGTCAAACAAAAAAAAGTTTTACATGTTTACAGAAGAAGAATACAAATGTTGGAACAATATGTTAATATGTTTTGCTACGAAAACATCTCTCCTTAATGACACAGGTACACACTTTTTCCTTCGTTGATAACTCTTTCACAGTATAGGCTGTCCGTTTATGGAACTCACTGCCACTCAACATCAGACAAGTTAAATCCATATTGTCTTTTAAACTGATGGTTACTAAATATCTTTGGTCCTCCCAAGTCTAAAACATGCTGCCGATTCTTTAAAGAGTATGATATGTCTTACTTTTGTATAGTACATTATATATTTTTTTTTACTTATTCTTGGTATGTTTCTTATTATTTATTGTCTTCACCGCCAGTGTTGTCTTAATATTTTCCTTAGTTTAGGGGGTTATCTGGGATGGCTTAAAGCGATAAGGCCGCCCTTTATTCAACATTGATTGGTCTTAATTTTAAGAACATAATATTAATTTTTGGTGAACTATAAAGTATTTTCCTTCATTTATATATGGATTTCTATATGAAAAGTTGTTTAATTTTTACATGTTTCTGTAATTAAAAACTTTATTTTTTGTTATTGGATTATTTTCCAACGTCTACCAAACTGAGGTATTTAGTATAAGAGTCTACAGTAGGAGACATTTCAGTTTAAACGAGAGCAATAAAAAATAATTTATTTGTTAAAATACAAGACTGTCAAATCTAGCATACCCACAAAATAATCTTATATAATAAAAAAAACATGAAAATGAAATTTATGTAACTTGAACGCTTTAAATCTTCATTTTTTGTGTTTGATTCAAATCTGTATCAATAAAAATGAATCGTAGAAATGTATATACGCACATAACTTGAAAACCACTGCTGATTTTGATGAATTTATGTTCGATTCCCCCCGGATGCTATAACTTCCACAATTGGGACCAGAAGGTGGCACTGGGATCAGGTTCGTGACCTCTAGTGAAATATAAAAATTAAATGCCATTTTGGATTGATGATATGGCCTAAACCGATTTTCGCGACCCGTAGTATCTCAAATTCAACGCATCAATGGCATGATGGAAATAAGTGTAAGAAGCCAACAATTCTTTAAGTTTGGCAATTTGTCAACGTTTCATTTGTGATTCAATACGTTATAGGTTAATAACCCATATAGCAGTACATGAAATTATTCACGCTACTTAGTCTGTTTGTATATTTATGTCATCTAATGGATTAGCGAGGCCATTCTAAAAGTCAAAGCATGTTCTCAACGGGATGTTTTTGTCCGTAGCAGTTATTATCCTACTATTATTTATTTATAACTAGCGGCCCCGGCACACGATGTCCTGCTCTGAAAAACAAAAAATCTAGGACCCGATCTCAGCGCCACCTATCGGTTCCAATTGTGGATTAAAACCATCCGGGATGAGCTAAAATTTTGCACGCATATGTATATCGTGTGACAATGCAATAATATGGTACCGTGGAGCTGATCTGATAATGGAGTCGGACGGCCATAGGAACTCCTGTACTAAACAAGATAGACCCGTTGTGTTTGGGCTCGTTTTACTTGTCTCATCTAGCACTCTGCTGCTACATGGCATCCAGGATCTCAAAAGTTTGTATTTAAAAACTTTTTTAAAAAGCAAGTTTTAGGCTATATTTCAATTTATTATATTTCAATGGCCAAAAAGTCCCCGCCTCCTTTCTAACATTAAGACAAGTTAATGAAACCATATACGAAGCGGCAAACAAAGAACGATATGAAATATTACGTCGTAATTTTAATTACAGTTATGTTATGTTAACATTCACATTATTTGACTGCAGGTATTCTCAAACGACGCGCAAAGACTACTGCCAAATAATTTATGTCTCACTACTGCAACATAATAAAAGCACTTGGCCACATTTCATGATGTATTCACAGTACACATCATAATGCAACAAAATGAATTTATTATTCAACTAGCTGCGCTCGTGGTTTCACCCGCGTTGTAATGGATGGTTATATTCTGGATCATTCACACTGTATCTTTATAAATTATCCTGTGTTATTCTGAAGTTGCAGACTATATTACTGTAAAGTTTCATCAAAATCCATTCAGTAGTTTTTGCGTGAAAGAGTAACAAACATACATCCATACAAATACACTCTTACAAACTTTCGCATTTATAATATTTATATAGGATAGTTTGGCCGCTCGATTTTAGAATGCGTTCCTGACTTCGTGACCGACCTTATGGGCGGATAACATTGTGATGAGGAACAAACTAGGATAAAAGATTTTTTTTTGGTTTCCTTTTTTTTATTGCAGAAGATCAGCAGACAGGCAGACGGCCCACTTGATGGACAGCGGTTACCATCGCCTATGGACATTTGCAACACCAAAGGTGCTACGAATGCGCTGCTGCTCTCTTTAGGGAACCTGGAACCTGGTCACTAATGCCGGAACACAACACAAGGTTGTTATGGCGGCATACTGTAGACCAGGAGTGGTCGCCATCCAGTCGGGCAAATGCCCTACCACCTGGCTGTGGGTTGTTTTGTCGCCTCTTACGACAGGCCGCCGGGCCGCAGGAAATTGTATTCTTTCTCCGTTCCTGCACGGATCAATATTTATTACTGACTGTGCCCGCGACATCGTCCGCTTGGATTTTTTTCGCGATAACCCAAGTTACTCCTTATAACATCAGCTATCTGCCAGTGAAAGTCCCGTCAAAATCGGCCAAGCCGTTAAAATTTTATAAATTGATATTTTGTTACTTTCATGCATTTAGTATATAGCTGTTATTTTGACATTACACACAGACACTTCAATTTTACAAGCTTTTATTTAACTTGCAATTGATGTACCTATGTATGTATGTGAGTTCGGGTGGGATCTTACAAGATAAATTTGACAAATTTCGAGTTCGGGCTCGTTTTACTTGTCTTGGTTAGCACTCTGCTACTACATGATATCCAGGATCTCAAAGCTTGTATTTGAAGACCTTTTTAAAAAACAAGATCGATTATTTATCTGTGTAGGTTCAAGATTTAGTTAAAATCTATATCACCACGAAAATTTACGGTAAACTAAATGAGTTCAGCACAAAACGGAAACGCATTCTGCGGCCGGACTATAAGCCAAAGAATACATTGCAAATATCCAATGATATTTGTGAACTGTACCAAGACTAACGCTATCTAAGAACAAATTGAACAATTGCACGACACGAAAAGGTCACTCGTGAATTAGCTTTATGAAGCTGAATGAGCTAGATTATAGATAACCCCGTCTTCTTTTCATTTAATAACTCTCAAGTGTTTTCGCTTTAATGGAAAAAAAGAAAAGTGCCGAATGTTCACTTTTTAGTATGAATACTCTTAGTTTTTATATTAAACTAGCGGCCCCGGCAGACGTTGTCCTGCTCTGAAAAAATAAAAATCTATGACCCGATCCCAGCGCCACCTACCGGTTCCAATTGTGGATTTAAACCATCCGGGGACCCACTCAAACACACAAAAACAAAATCGCTCTCCGTTGTTAAGAGGATTCTAGAACCCGATCTCAGCGCCACCTACCGGTTCCAACGGTATAAAAACTATCCTATCTTTCAAGTTGGATCAAACTGCACACGGTGTGCAAATTTGATTAAAATCGGTTGAGTAGTTTAGGAGTCCATCGCGGACAAACATCGTGACAGGAGATTTATATATATTAAGACTAGCTGTTCAAATGTCTAATGGCCGGCTCCTATATCTTAATATCTTACTATACATTCACATTGCCTACCATCCGTTGTATTTTGACATTAGATATAGGGAGCTCATATCAAAATTGTAACCGATAGTACTCCACCGGTCATTTTTCGTATTAACAGCGACATTGACAAAATCGATGCCAAAGTCGTTGGAGCCAAATTCAACAATTGTCAAGTCAAGGCATATTGTTACATTAATGGCTATACGCCGATATACCTACTGTGGATTAAAATCGCGTGAGAAGGAAAAATTAGGTAGTTGTCGCAATTTCACTACAGTACGCTACTAATTATTACAATTATATGTACGGCAAGCCATTATGGAGGGTTTGAAACATTACAATGGTGTCGTAAAATGTGTTATTTTATTATCGAGAAAAATTTAATGAAGTGCGATTCGCATCTACAAGTTTTTGGAATTATAAGCAGTTAATTAAACGAAAGATGGCTTCTGTGGTTAGTCGGCTTAAGCCTTTGCCGGCCAACTATACACTACTACACAGAGGCTCCGGGATCGATTCCTGGCTTGCTAAAAAATGGTAAACGAACTTTCCATTATTTACTATGGTCTGTGTGTCTGTGATCCGCCTCAGAGTGTACCGTTGTATTTTACCCATAACACAAGCGTAACTTGGGGATATATAATGTGTGTGTTTGTCTGCCGATTAATTTCATTAATTTAATTATAAACGCTTTTATAAAGCGAAGATATAAATGTTTATTTAATATATTTCAATATACTGAATGTACTCACCTACTTTATTTGGACACAACAAACAAATACATACAGAAAGAGATAGAGAAAAGGTGCCACAAAAAGATCCATCTTCAATTCAATTAAATCAGGTATGTTCATATGCTGCTATATATTCATTGTTGTCATTCTTATCATCACCTACATTAAGTATAAATACATTTTCTAAAATATTATCTATTCTCACAACTCTTTCATAAAACTTCTCTTATTTCTCGGTCTTCTTAAGTCACGTGATCACGTGAACTCAAGCGTTAAAATTATTCATTCGATAAATTTTGCGACTTATTACATCACTATTGTCCATAAAGAATGGCAATCTGATCCTTCAAACGTAGTTATTAATTTACACGAAACTTCATTACCAGGCAAACGTCAAAGCGGCCTTTATAGCTTCCTTTTGGTATTTTATTTATTGCCTGAAGCAGGCAAACAGGCGGACGGCCCACTGGATGAAAAGTGGTTACCGTCGCCTATGGACGTTTGCAACACTAGGGGCGTTGCAAACGCGTTGCCGGCCTCTAAGAAATTTTATAACGAAAGAACCTCGGCGGGAAGTTCTCTCCAAATCATTGTTATACGCGGAACAAACGTTTTAGAGAACCGTTGCGTAGTTGAGCGTGGGAGCTCTAGGAAATAGGGGTGAACATCCCGTCGATGGCAGCGGTTCGGTTGTAAAAATGAGGCGTTGGCACCAGATCAAACAGTTCCTCGGAATACGCTCCGTTGTGTAAAGAAAGTCTCCGAAGGCTAAGCGATTCTAAATCGCCTGTAAGTATGGGATCGTCGACTATACGAACGACGCGACGCTGGATGGAGTCGAGAGGGTAACATAATATGCTAACGGTAATGGGAATGGGAATTGGAAATCCCGAGCCCAGCAGCAGAACATTATGATAGCTATTATTGTTGTTGATGACGAAAATAAATAGACTTGTATATAAGCACTGTATAGCTACTTCCTCATATTAAAAGCAATTTGCAACACTTGTACGCCATTCGTTACTTGATAACAAGTAGTTAGATAAATGTAGGGTACATGCAATAGCTTATAATTAGGCACGGGCCCTTAGTCATCGCTCATCGGTAAATAACGTGAGCAATTTTAAAACCTACTAACTGACATATTTCTAAATTAAGTTTTGTGGATTCATTGTCCTGCTAGGCCAGGGGTCGCCTAATGGCGGACCGCCGACCCATTTTTTGCGAACCGCGAGAGAATGTCATTTTTCTCATTGACATGTAAAAAAATACCTTTGTTTTACCATGTTTACATTTGTTTAATAAATATTTTTTTCTATAAAATGTGGTGCCAACCGCGATGATGATTTCATTTCTTAAAACAGACCCTAAGCGAAACTAACTGTTGACCGCATCGACTGATATAGGGTTTGTTAAAACTTGTGAGAAACCTATCAAAATATGGCAACGGTCCCACTAAGCTTAATACTTTTGAAATGACATGTATCGGGTTGGCATCTAAGTGATTTCAAATAAGAATAAAAATTAAAAAAATTGTATTAAAATATAACTTTTTTCAATTCATGTATGCGATACATCCGAGCTTTTCTGAAATGTAATGTATTGTTCTACGACAATCTGAATCAATAATAGCCTTGATAGGTCTCATTCATTGATGAGTTGATGAACTTCCAACTGTAGCTAGGCAACGGTTAAGGAGTTTTAACACAACACCAAAAATTGTATGATTTAAAAAAGTTAGGGGTTTATCTAACCCAATGGGCCCCAAAATTTTTTTGTCATCAACCCCGGACCAAAATTTTACTGTATTCAGTGGACCCCCTATCTTTTCAACCAAATTAAAAAGGTTCTCAATTCACTGTATTTTTTTATACATGTTCAGCCATAACATTTTATTTATTTCTGAACTGATTATGATAGTTCTTTTTGGGTTGGATTCAATGTAGTGTCTAGTTGGTCCCATCTAAATTTTATAGCTTATAAATAAAGACGTACACCATTCTTCTTATAGTAAGTTAAACATGTCATATTAATTGTCTTAGTTAAAGTTTATAGTGAACAATAAATCGTTTTCATTTATTCAATTGCATTAGGACTCACTTAATTGGAATTAACTATTGTGGACACTTATTTGTAGCTTACAAACCCTCAGATTTTGTTTCTGCTGATGTGGGCCCCTTCATATGGACCCCGAGGAGTTGATATGGACCACTTTGGGGACCTATGATCTAAACCAATAATTCAATTTAATAAAGTTACTCTAGTAGTAATTGTCATCTTTTTACTTTATACACATCATTCCAGAACCTGTTAGGCAGCAACTCTCAATCAAATCCAGTGACTCAACTCTTGAGAGATTTCAGACAGAAATTAAAAGACAAAGAATGTAAGTTTAATAAACTGTGTGGGCTTAGAATTATGTGAGTAATCACTTATTATTAGCGGCCAAATATGGCACTGAGGTTGTACACCTTTCAGCAAAATAAATTAAGATCAACATTCCCACTTGATTTATTGGAAAAAAATTATAAAGAAATTGTACTGTAAATATTAAGAAGATTACGAGTCAAATTTTGCTGACTCAGGAACACGCCAAACTATGAGTCACGTAGACGATGACATGGAGCTATGAAGTACTTTAAGAGTTGGTTTTATCAATTATCAAAAAATTATCAAGAATTATGAACCATTAATGAAACACTAAATTTTTTTGTTGTATTTTTTATTTAATAGTTTGATGATTCGAAAACCAGCCTTAAGTGAACCATTGAATGACTGGAAGACCTTCCATAATAAATTTGTTTATTCATTTTATTACTAATAACTTTAAACTATGAGTGTATTTTGTTTAGTTTAGGTTAGTTCAAGTTTTGAATTACTAAAAACCCATAATAAATTATATTTTAATAAGAAAAAAAAATCTTGCCTTTTAAATAATAATGATGCATACATATTAGATGGATCAACCAAATTGAACCTATCTAGTTGAAAGTCACTGAATGATTCAAGTTTATGTTCATATTTATCATTTTGGTTGAATCATCAAATTTGGATGATTCAACCAAATGTAATATTGGCTTTAGATAGCTTTTCATTTCTCAACTACACCTAAGATATCAAGTCTAAATTTATTGAACCTCCCCTCTCTCAGAACGTAAAGAAGATGGCTATGGATTGCGGTCCTGTACCCAGTCCAAAAGATGTTTTTCCACCACTGAATGGATGTGAAATCAATAAATTCTTCTAAGTTTCACTATAAAAAATACTTAGACTACAAAAAGAAGATCTCGCATATGATAGATAGACATCAATAATGTAGCACAGTAATTAAGTTGTTCCCATCCAAACAAAACATACAATTTTTCTCATTAAAGCATAACAGGATTTGAATTTTTGTTCATTACTATTTTTGATTTCTAAATTATTATTGAAATAATTTTCTTCAATAATTTCCTCCCACAGTGGATATAATTGGAATGTTTCCTGATCTTAATGACAAGTACAAGAATTTTAATTATTTAGCTAAACATTATTTTGTTATTAGATTCTATATTTATCATAATATTTAGAGAGAGAGAGAGAGAGAGAGAGAGAGAGAGAGATTACTCTTTATTGCATACCAAAACATACAATTACAAAAACAGACCATATTTACAATATTTTCTAGGCAATACAGTAAGCGGCCTTATCACTTAAAAATCAAATTGGAATCAGACAATGTAGGTGGTGTAGGAAAAAGGCAATGGACACATAAATACTTGAACTAATTTAACAAATAAATATATAAATACATACAGATATACATAGTCATAAATACAATATACAATAATAAATTACAAAATACATATGTTATTAAAATAAATGTATTATTATTATGTAATATTTATTTTAAATTAAATTATAATAATATAATAAAATAATATTAATAATATAATTAAATTTTATTTAACTAGTTTGTAGTTGAGTCAGTTTTGTTACATTGCGGTAGAAGGGAGGTTTGCACTGAAAATGAACATTGTGTCAGATAAAAACTTCCGCACAGCAATAAGCTGAGTGCAAACCTCATTTGTTGAAAACGCAGTGTACACGTTCTCAAATCTTTTTTCTTTATTTTTACTATGATTTGTAATTAGTGTAAGTTCATTGCTATATATTATTTTAAAACACAAGAAAGTTGCAACATTATGCTTAGTCTATAAGGCAATGGTTCAAAAGACGTTCTAGCCAGAACCTCAAAAAACTTTATGAGGCTACATTAACACTTACCACTTTGTAATTCTTGATGCTCGGCAAAAATCTTTTCTGCTCAACCTCTTTTTTCTGGAACACTTCATTAATGATGTTTCCAATAGCTTGTGCGCCATATTGCAATAATGCTTGGCCTCCTTGATTTAACAATTGCCTTCCCGCGCCCTGAAGGACGGCGCCAAAGTTGGCGCCGCCATTTTGGTTGGCCATAGCGCCAACTCTTTCACACACCACTACACACTAGTTTTGTTCCGTTCACTTTGTGCTAAGACATTTTTCTGGAATTCACTAGAAAATTTTATATTCAGAATGACTTTTTTGTTCTTTATTAGAAACAGTTTTAATATTGTGCTGTATTTTTAAAATACTTTTTTATTGCGAAACCAGTTAAAGGGCAGGAGATGGCAAAGTACAAGAAAAATGTTTACTGTCGCCTATAGACATTTGCAACACCAAGGGTGAAGTCAACTTGTTGCCATTCTTTATGATGGAACGGGGAGATGAGATAGAGGTATCAGGCAGAAGGGATAGGATAGAGGGAGAGAGAGATGAGAGAGATCAGACAGGTGAAATGTAAAAGACAGGATGGTATAGGCAAATTAAATAGGGAGAGCGGAAATTGGGCTATAGGAATTCTCATAATATGAAACTTGATTAGCTTGAGGCTAACCATTTCATACTGATATTCTGTGAGAGGGTGACATAAGACCAATCGAGCTGATCCTAAGAATTGTAATCGATATAATAAGTCAAGCATTAAAGTGAAATTATTATTACAATTAATCTTATAGTAAATAAAGTATTAACTGAAATATCTTCAGTGTCAGTGCAGGACCTTGTAAATAATTTTTGGGAGATATTATTTTTTCCGTAATTGTGCTATGTTTGGACATTTCGGATAATACTACAGTTATTGACTGGTGGAATGCATTAATATATAAAGTATTACAAAATATTACTTAAACATAACAATTTGATTAAAAAGTAAAAATGTAGTTCTAATAAAAAATAAAAACTTCGTTTAAAAAAACCGACTTCAAAAACTAAAATGTATAAAATAACTTATTTCTAAAGC
The DNA here is from genome assembly GCA_012273795.1 of Dendrolimus punctatus. NCBI lineage: Eukaryota > Metazoa > Arthropoda > Insecta > Lepidoptera > Lasiocampidae > Dendrolimus > Dendrolimus punctatus. The sequence goes on along the minus strand of CM022553.1, from coordinate 5,607,874 downwards.
TATTATTATTAATATATATTATCTAAAACATCTTAAAGCGGTGCTTAATAATTTTTTTCAAAATATAGTAATTTTTATGTTTTACTTTGCACCGACTTCAAGATAATAATAATAATAGCTTTAGAAATAAGTTATTTTATACATTTTAGTTTTTGAAGTCAATTTTTTTAAACAAATTTAAAAAAAAAAAAAAAAATTTTTTATTTGTTACTTTTTAGTGTCTAGTTATGTATGGGTGGATCTACGAATGGTGCCGCTTCTTAAAAAATATAGGTCCCAAGAAACGGGAACAAAAAAATGTTCGTAAAATGAAAACTACTGGGCCAAACTATGTCAAATTTTTAGGGGACCACATGGCAGCTATTCCGCGTCGAACAAAAAAAGAATCACGTAAATCGGATCATAAATCACAGAGTAATCGGCGAACATACATAAAAAAAAGATCCTGACGAATTGAGAACCTCCTCCTTTTTCAAAGTCGGTTAAAAAAATAGAGACTAGGCACATCCATGGTGGGTATTAACTAGTTTTTTATAGTCCTTTATTTCATTGAAAATTGTTCCTACATATACAATAATTAGGGTGTATCAAATTTATGTAATTTTTTTGTATTGAATCCCCAAAGCAGACTTGAAACTTCTTATTATTATTATTGCATCAGTTCAGCAGACAGGCAGATGGCTCACCTGATAGAAAGTGGTTAATATCGCCAGTAGACATTTGCAACAACAAAGATGCTACTAATGTGCTGCCACTCTCTAATGGAAGACTAGGACCTGCCAAGTAATGCCGGAACACAACTCAAAGTTGTTATGGTGGCATACTCTCGCAAACCAGAGGTGATAGGCATCCTGGTTATGTTATGATAGCCCACCCGGCCCCAGGAAATTGTATTCTTTCTCTGTTCCTGCACTAGTAAATACTTAAGCATTAAGATTTAGAAATATTATGACCAGTATATGTATGAGCTCATAATTAGAAAAAAAAAACATAACACTATTCATTGTACCATGATCATAAACTAAAGTAGGAATTAAGACAAAGTATGGAGGCCAAATACATTATGATATAGTACTGACATCATACAACAAAGGTATGCTAATTGTAAAGCATGTATTTTGTATGGTATTTCATTAGTTTCAAATCTTTTAACTTTATATACTGATTGTTTTAACTATTTCATAAATTAGTATTCAAATAATTACCAACTAAACCACATGAGCCATATCAAAGAGGAATGTCTTATCATTAAAGATGAAGTATCTATGTGTACTAACAATGTTATTGTAAAGTTTCTTAAATAGCTGATGAAATGAAGAAAAATGAAAGTGATAAGGCAATTTTGGGATTCCAGTACAGAACATTGTCATTCTTAGCCATATTTTAGACTATGTTTTAATGTTTATTATACCTGTTTTGCTTTGATGTACTGAATTTTCAATAAATTTAGAAGGGAATGTCTGCTTACATCTCTTGGGTTTACATATTATCAATTAGATCATTCAGGATAACAACAAGCTCTCTTACATAATTTAAACACTCAACTTATAGGTGCGGTAATGTTATCCCTATATTCATTATTTGAGATATAAAGTGAATTTTGGGTGGTTATAAAAAAATACCCATGAATGCTAAGGCGGGAGTGAAGTGGAGCTCCCGCCTTCTAACCTATATTAAAAAGTTCAAATCTGTTCATAATAATAAATACATATGCCCTGTAACTGCCCCACCCCAGCTTACAGCTAATATTAAATTGGATACAGATTTTGTCTGTTTATTTATAAGTTTGCTTAAATACAATATAATATGTAATGAATGCTTTTTGCCTTTTGTAAGGGACTAAGGACACATTATGACCAGTCTAGACATAGATACATGACATTTTATCACGCTTTTAAACAAAGTCTAAACTGATAATCTAGATGAAAAACTGACATGAAATCTTTTTAAATTAGGTTACTGGAGCATCTTACTTACTTTTTTTTAGCAAAATTTAGTCTTATCCAGTACTTTCACAAACTTTCTATTGTTTAAAGTAAAAAGTGCAACAAACAGCATACTATTTGTCAAAAATAGATGAGGTCACCGTGTGATAGGTACATGAGAAAACTTTAAACACAATTTACTCCAAGAACGTTCTATTGCTCTATCTAACACGGAAATAGGTAATACTCAACACTTATATTTAAAGACAAATTAACAGAAATTTTCATTTAATACAGCACAAAAGTAAAACTATAGATAATTTGAATATTTTTATATACATTTTCTAATTGAAAAGCAGAAAAATTAATAATTTTCCATCAGAAACAACCGTACTGAGAACTATCTGCGGCGAACTGACAGTGATTTATACGTCAAGATGCAATAGGTCACTGTGATTCATACTTTATTCTGAATCCATGGCGTATTCAACTTGGTCGGGTTGTTTGGAAGATTATTGCCAGCAATGCCAGCGCATGAAATGACGTCAACTTTATAAATGAGATTTTCGATCTGTATTAATATAAATTAATTATTGAATAACAATGTTTAATAAAATAATATATAACACATTATTTTCCGCGTATTAATGGTGAATTTTATATATAAAGATTAAAATTTAAAAATTGAGTTACAAATATATTAAATTTTTGATCTTCCAACACTAGTCTGTAACAGGATATATTTTGTACGATAGTTTACGATATCTAATACCTTTTGTAGGTTTATATTTTTTGAAATGATAACTTCTTATAGGAGGGTAAATCACTTCGTTACGTAACGGTTACGGCGCCAGTCTGTCGGGCTTCCCTTTCTCTCGCGCAAGTTATCACTTCTGTCGGGCGTCCCGAGACGCACACGTTTTTTTTACAGATTTGTCCCGGTGAACGAGTTAGCCCCTTCATTCATAGTTTTATAGTTACTTTAACCCAATGGTTTAAGCTCGCGTCCAATAAATTAATTTCTAAGGACCAAATTTTCAAGTGATAACTTCTCATGGGAGGGTAAAACGCTTCATTACGTAACGTGTTACGGTGCCAGTCTGTCTGGCTTCACTTTCTCTCACGTTAGATTAGTTTTAAGTTATCACTTCTGTCGAGCGTGTCTCGGGACGCTTTCCTTTTTTACCATATTTATATATTTTTTTAATAGCCAAAAGAGCGCTAACAACCTAATTAAATAAGGTGACGCGTTTTCAATAGATTCCAAAGTTTTCTCAGATATCATACAACTATCGTATCCCGACGTACAGCAAAATTTTAATCAATATCAAGCCATGGTCAACAAGTTTCTTTATAAGTTAATGTATGTTACGTTGGCAACAATCCAAACTAGTTTTATTATACTTGAATTCATAATCCACATACATATAAATGGTAGCGCCACGACGTGGCCGGCAGTTCCGCCGCCTTTTTGCAATACAATTTGGTATCGTGAGAATTATGTACATTTACATAAAATTACGGAATTACCTACATGAGTGTATGATTCATAAATGCAAGCCTTTATATAGCATATACATTTCTGATGCTATAAAGTAGATGACAGTGCAATCAACCGAGACATTTTTTATCATCTAAATCGGATATTAGACGGCTTATTTCGATCTTTCAATTCGGTTGAACCAACCAAAGCGATCCACGTAAACATAAACTAGAAAGATTCAATGTCATTGAGTAGCGTTTTATCCTTCCAGTCTGTGACTTTCAACCAAGTTAATTCAATTTGGTTAATCAGTCTATTACAAAAGTCACAGTCTCTAAGATTTTTTTTGCCTGAAGCAGGCAAACAGGCCGACGGCCCATTTGATGGAAGGTAGGAGATCGAAGGTCCATACCTTCGTGGCTCCAGCCTACTCAGTCTATGGGTAAATCCGCCACTGCATGACGTACCTACTCGCGCTGCCCACTTACTTCACTAGTGGCGAAGCTGCTTGCTGCCATGAAAGTGGGGATAATATAAACGAGTGGTTATATTGCGCTATATTTGCTAAAGTTTTATGTTCCATGGGCACCAAGCCAATCGGGTCTCAATAGAATGATTGAATAGTGTACGTCATAGTACAATTGTATATAGTTAGAACGAAGCAATAAATTGATTAGTACGTGGTTCAGGGCTATTTAGTGAAAACATACAAATGCTTTATTGCTGCTACGTGGTCTTGAACGGCAAGATATATCTTTAACGTTTAAATACGTGCATTCGTATATGATAATTCCAGATTAAAAACAGTCGACTAATTATTAGTTTGTTGACTGAAAGAAAACTTTTTTTTCTAAATTCTACACAAACAAGAATAGAACAGTTATGTCTAATATATCGTGTCGCGGTGTTTGTTACCGAACTCCTGCGAAACGGATGAACCGATTTGTATGAAATTTTGTGTTAGGTAGGTCTGAGAATCGGCCAACATCTATTTTTCATACCCGTAAATGATAAGGGTGACCCACCCCTAAATATTTTTTTGACATAATTTACTTATTTTACTTTTTATATGATTCGACAATAAAAAATACATACAAACTTAAATTGTCACCTTTCTACCACCAACTTCTATTTTTCAATGGCTATTCAATAGTTATTCCCCCCAGGCATCTCTTTCTCTACCGGTGTCACTTCTCACCCCGTAAACAGCACGGAGCAGGGATGAGAACGAAACCGGTGGTGCAATCGGGTTCTAGATTTTAATTTTTTAAGGGCAGTACAGCGTCTGCCGGGTACAGCTAGTATAATAGATAAAAACATTTGAAAAATTGTTATGACGCAGTTTCAAAGATGAGGTTGGCAGTTAGTATTTTGCTGTGCCGAAACATAATCCGACACATCACTGATTTTCAGTTCCAAACTTGCAAAATATTGTAATTTGTAAGTTTTACTTCGCACCAACATCTTTATGTTGTAGAATTTCTACAATACAAAATATTTCTTTTTTGCTTTTTAGTTACTCTTGTAGTCGGGTCTCTTTTTTGCATTTTTTTTATATTTAATAAATAGTTATATAAATATAGTATTAGCCCATAAATGTCCCACTGCTGGGCTCCAGCCCTTTACTATAGAGGCAACGGATAGTATAACCGCCACGCTTGTCCAAGGCGGCTTGGAGGGTTGACACATCTGCCATCTCGATGAGCAGGTTGCATCACGATGTTTTCCTTCACCATTGTAAGTGTAAGAATATGTACATTAGGTCAGAAAACTGACTATATAAGTGGTGCATGTGTTCCGGCCAGGATCGAAACCGCACCTTTGATGAGTTTGGGACGCGTGCGCTAGCTATTACGCTACCACGACTTAGTAGAAATAGTTACTTAATTATTATAATTATATTTAATTATTATAGGTTCAAATTAAATAAAATAAAAATCTTATAATTAAAAATGAATGTTTGTCTGTATGTCCTTTATAGAATCATAAACTATACGTTTGATTATGTGATGATCTTAATCAAAGTTGTTGTGCATGAGCCAGAGTAGGTTTCTGAGTTGGTTCACAATTGGAGCCGGTAGGTGGCGCTGCTGTCGGCATATCGATTGCTTTTCCGGGCAGGACGAAGCTAGTATATTATAAAATGTGGTTAGCATTTTCAAAATCAGACGATATATTTGTTTACTCTATTTAATTTGAAAATAGAGGATATCGAGCTTGAAATACAAAACTAGAAAAACACCGAAAAAAAAATTACACATTGACCCTTACAAACTAAAATGATTGATTTCACGGCAAACAACGTATGTTTGTCATGAAATGTTTAATGCGTTCGTCTTGGCACGTGAGCAGTAATTTATCTCTTTGAAGTTTGACCGACAGTCGGTTGTGCCTGTACGATTCTTGGTGATTATATCAAATAAACAAAGAGGCACTGGGAAGCGTGCCCAGAAGGTAGAAGACTTCGCAACTTTATAGTAAGTTTATTATAGTTATAGTCAAGGCTTTTTTTGTCACTTCATTTTTGGGGCAAGCAAATTCTCGAAATCGAAAGATGTAAGTCTATAATTTTTTTTTGTAGCACGCTCCAAAAACCAATTTTAAAAACATCACATTTTTTGTATAGGTTACCAAAAAATATTTTTATCATTTTTTAATCAAGTTCTTTCATTATTCAGTTTTTATGGCAATTTTTCGAAATTTCCTTTAGAACACTGCGTGCCTCCACGTGCCCCCACAAAAAAGCCCTGGTTATAGTAATTTTAGCAAAAACTTAACTTGCCTCTTTACTAATACAAATTTAAATCAGGCTTAATGGCGATAAAGACAAAAAATATGCAAGAATACAGTAGATCAGGGTAGTATATTAGGGCCGGTCCTCTACCTAATACACGTAAGTATCATTTCAAACTGGAAAGTAGCACCATAATTACTTTAGAGGATGAAGCATATATCATGGCTACAGGAGCTGTGGAAGATATTTAAGAAGCTAAAAACTCGATAGAAAATGGCGAACTATCTACGCCAAATGAAACAAAGTCGATACAAATTGACTTCACTAACAAAAAATAAACTTATTAATTGAGAACACCTGAATAAAGTATCTTCACCTTAATAGAAACAATATAATAAGAAAAGTGCTAATGGTCACTTCCTTAGTATGGATACTGTTAGTTAATTTTCATTACATTCATTAAGTTTGTCGCTAGTGCAGCGGTATGATATCATAAAATATTGTTACGAGTTGCAGGACTCGAATTAAAATGATGTTGGAATTATTATAGTTTATTAGAACCATACAAACGTGTATAACACAGTTACAAATATAACTGAACACAATCAGTCCAAACGTAATGCACGATTCAATAACCCGCGCAAAGTCCGTCACTAAATAGATTACCGAATATACAAAAGTCTTGCTCCGCTTGTAGTTATCGCTCGATTTATGATCTTTAGCATTGCTTTATATTGCACAAATACAATATGTCTGCTCGGCCGCGTGGACTGAATTTCTTAGAATCACACCTGGCTAATGACTACCATATAAAATTACAAAACACAATGGGCTATTTTCTTAATTACAAAATTTAAACACAAAGTAAACAAAAGAAGTCCAAATGCCGAAAAGGTAATAAAATATCTACAGGTATGCAGGTGTGAATTTGTATTTTGTCGGCGTTCAGGTCGTAATAATATATATAAAAAGAATATGTCTGCCTTGACAAGTCAACAAGGATTGCGTGTAAAGTACCTATGTCAAGTATAACCAATATTCATGCGGTCACACACTATATTGCATCATGAGGAACATATGGTGCATTAAAAACTCAAGACATTGACCGGTCACGTCAGTAACTGTTTATAGAATTAGAAGCAAGTGTTCGTTGTAGGTGTTCTATTTTAATTTGTTTACAAAGCACATGCTGTGGTAAATTTCCTTATTGATGGTATTTTGTTTGTTAAAAGGGATAATGGATTGCCTTACCTATAGGCTGTTTTTCCTTAGATCATTTTGATATAACACACATAAAATATTTGTAATCATACGTCGTAGAGCCATGCTGCAATCATTATTCGGTTGTGATGCAAACACAGAATATAGGCGTGAAACGCTTAGTCTTGAGTAGGGTTGCCAGATAGAAAAATGAAAAAGGAGAGCTGATAATTCGAGGACTTCGTAACAAATAGGCGTATACGCAAAAATTCAATTTTTTGTTGCTTATTAAAATCTCTGCATGTTGCGATTTAGAATGTCTTAACGGTATGCAAGTGTGCCTAAATAGAAGGGTATTTCAAACTTCAGCCTTATACGATGAACTAGTTTTGTTTTATTCACAATTTTGTCCCTTGTGTAAAACTGCACTTTTGACTGTTCGTACATCTAATATATAAAATTCTCGTGTCACAGTTTTCGTTGCCATACTCCTCCGAAACGGCTTGACCGATTCTCATGAAATTTTGTATGCATATTGGGTAGGTCTGAGAATCGGTCAACATCTATTTTTCATCCCCCTAAATGTTAGGGGTAGTCCACCCCTAAATTTTATTTTTTATTTTTTAGACAAAATTTTTAATTTCTATTTTTTTATGATACAACATACAAAAATACATACAATCCTCAATTTTCACCCTTCTACGATAAACCCCTATTTTTTACCGGGCAGGACGACGTCTGCCGGGACAGCTAGTTTGTTATAAAACCCTCGATATACAGATAGAGCTAAAATTAATTTGAAATCATTTGGGTTTCATTTAAATTGAACTTTAATACTAACCGCCGAAGGAAAATATGTTTTATTTTTAATTACATAAGGTAAGAAAACTTTAGTTTAAGTAAACTTTAACTTTTACTTTTTACAGTTTTCTTAAATTGTATTCAATAGTATGTAATTTTATAATTGTGTTAGAATTACATAAGGTTGAATTTTATGTGTTTATTTCTTTTTAGTCACTTTAAAAAAATGTGTGCTGGGAGTGCTGGGACACATAGTAGAAGTGAAACTTCAACGGACAAGTGGAAAAACGAATCGCAACAGACAAGTGGAAAAACGAATCGCAACAGACAAGTGGAAAAACGAATCGCAACAGACAAGTGGAAAAACGAATGGCAACTGAAGTGGAAAGCAAAATTTTAATTTAAAGTTTTACTTATATAAATTATTTGAAAACCTGCCCGGTTTTCAAATTGGACAAGTACATTAAAAATCTGCCCGTAAAACTTCAAGTTAAAATGTTTTCAAGTTAAAGTTTTTCCACTTGTCCGTTGCGATTCGATTTTCCACTTATTCGTTGCCATTCGTTTTTTCACTTGTTCGTTAAAGTTTCACTTCTACTATGTGCCCCAGCACACATTTCGATTTTTCGCAGATTTACTGCAAATTATGATTTGGTTAGGTTAGGTACATTTTAATGCATTTTTTATTTAAACACATTTTATTTTATCAGACAAAAAACTGAATTTGATCCGGAACCAATAAAAACATCGATAGTCTACTCTAGAATTATGCCGCCTTTCACCACGGCCGTAACGCTTTTTCGTGACAGGAAAAATCCTAATGCCTCCCTCTATATAGAAGTTTCACTTAAACAATAACCTCCTAGAATAAGAAAGAAATGCGAGAGTCAATTATCATTATTTTAAAATACTTTAACGCATGGTTTTAGATTTTGAATTAAAAGTAGCTGGAGTCCACAACGTGAACGAACTTCGGATAAAAATAACTTTCCCTTTGAAACAAGTTCTTAGGCTGATGCCAACTCACTACACACATCTGTTCTGTTTATTGTGTTTTTATGTGCTTGTAAAATTATAACCAGTATATTCGATTTCCGCTGCGAAACTGTTTCGCTCCAGTTATATAGAATTTTGTCAATCGATTCAGAAATTTTGCTATCCCTCGGCTTTTTATAGATACTACCCTCAATTGAATATTACAATTTGATATTATTGTCAACTAGCTTCTGCCCGCGACTTCGTCCGCGTGGTGCGGTTTTTTAACTATCCCACGGGAACTCTTTTATTTTGATCGAAAGTATCCTATATATTGACCAGGGATATAAGCTACCATAATACAAAATTTCATTTAAATCGGTCCATTCGTTTCTGAGATTAGCCGGTATAAACAGACAGACAAACCCACAAACAAAAAAATTGAAAAAAATCTAAATTAGTTCTATTTCACTTCTTACATCGCCCTGATTCGGTTTTTAGCATTTTTCTCCATTGTACAGTAATTCAACCTCTAGTTTTTTTTATATTTATAGCTTAGTACGCGGATATCAAAACTCGTTTGCAAATAAGAACTGTTTTCACTTGTGTACCAGACCGCCACACCGCTGCTACTATGTGAATTCCTGTATGTATACGAACGTTGTCAGTCGACCCGTATTACACCCTATAGTTGAAGCCCGCTTGACAGTGAAATACCTATTTCATACAGTTTGGCGGCGCGGTGGCGATGCCGTGTATTCGCGCTATAAGTGTTAATATTAAATAATCACCTTTTAAAGTCAAAACAAAGCAATCCATTCATATTATTTGGTTCTTCCGTTTCCTTCAATTTAAAGCGAAAGAATAATTTGCAAACTTTGATTTGATATATCCTGTTATTTTTATCTATAGACAATGCATAAATTGTCCCCTTTGTCAATTTAAGATCGGACATTCTAATCGTGATAGATTATTGTGGCTGGGAATAACACCGTGCGAAACCAAAGGTCTGGGTGACAATAAACTTCTTTCATGCAGCGCTTTGGTATTATAGGCGAATATAACCACGTTCCATTCTTCCCAGAGTACGCTAGTTATGTGTATATATATATATATATATATATATATATATATATATATATATATATATATATATATATATATATATATATATATATATATATATATATACATAACAAGACGAAAAAATAGTAATAAATAATATAATAAAATAAAAATATTGTAACAAAAAGAAACTGACTTGAAAGTAAATAAAAAACAAAGATAAATATTTTCAACAACATCTTGAAAACGGTGCGAAGTCGAACATAAAAATTATTTAGAATTACAGGCTCATCAATTTTATCGAGACCTTTCAATAAAATTGAAAGAAGTTTCGCGTGACCTGTATTTTGGTCAACCCATTAGCATTGCAATACAGGGTGGAGACGCGGCCAGTATTTTGGGAACGCTTCCTACCGACAGTGACCTGGAATCCATTTTTTATCTGTAATCTTATATCTTATACTAATATATAAAGTTGAAGAGTATGTTTGTTTGAACGCACTAATCTCAAGATCTGGTCTGATTCCAAAAATTCTTTCAGCTTCAAATACCTATTTATCGAGAAAGGCTATATATCATCATGTAGACCAAGAGGAGCGGAGCACCAATGAAGAATGTTTCAAAATCGGGGGGATTTGAAAACAAATTCCACGCGGATGACGTCGCGGGCATAGCGGGAACTAAATATGTATATTATATAATATATATATTTAGTTCCATTTTTAGATGTTTTATATATTATTCAGATATTAGTACTAATGTCAATAAATGATAACCTATGAATATTGCAAAATAAATTATTAAACTACCAGAATTACTATTACGCGAGTTGTTGTTTTTTTAAAGTTGGTACCGACTTGAAGATGTTGTAGAAAATATATTTTATTTTTATATTTAATTATTCAAGGATTTACATACTTGAGTAGCTTTAAAAAGAAACACGTGCCTATAATATTGGAGCGTTGATCTTAATTTCCCTGGGATCCATTAATCAAATCCTGACTTGGTGAGAATGGGAACACCTCAGGAATATTCGAACAAGAATACTTGAAAATCGGTCCACAATTAACGTAGAAATCGCGTTATATACAATATATGATTGAGATTACGGATTAAAAACAAATGATCCGTTTTAAATGATGCACTCATAGATACGAGTTAGTTAAATAGCTGGTTTTACCAATTTGACCAGTTCAAGTTTTTGTCTGTGTTTCATTGTGGGAAAAACTGTTGACGGAAATCCTCTGTGCTACTACCTTAAAACATATAAGGAAAATTGAATGAGTTTTCCAGTTTTAGATTTACATATTTATGACATCATTTATTTTGATTAAATAACTAGCAATACACTTTAGCAACACTTCGTTCGCGTTGCCATGACGATGTACTTGTTAGTTAATTGCGCCATCTTTTTGGGTATATTCGTCTATCCCACGGAAGCGAAGTCATTTAGAGGGGAAATCCGCGATCAGCCGTGCGTAGGGGAAAAACGCGGCCGGTCTGTGGGATTCGCCTGGTCCGCGTGGCACTAGCACTTCTAGGCAGAAACTAGAAGTGCTATTGCCACACCACAGTCAGGGATACCCACTAAAACCCCCCAATGTTCCTTCCTTTGCCTTATGCTAGGGCTACGGGTAATGGCCTAGCCCCTTCGCTGTTAAAAGTATTCTAAGCGAACTAGCTCTATGCACGTGCAGGAACTCTTAAGTAAAAAGCTACTTGAGGGATTCATTTAATTCGGACGTAATGCCAGATTGACTGTCTACCTTCGGGAATCTAACAGTGACAAACTTTGCTCATTTTATTGAATTACGACCTTCTGCATTACGTTTGGATTTGTTTGTTCGGTTATATTTGTACCTGTGTTATACGTGTTTGTATAGTTCTAATAAACTCTATAATAATTCCACCGGCATTTTAACTCGAGTCCCACTAACTTGTAACAATATTATAGATATTAGCCAGCAATATAGACCACCTTATCCCTTACTCATATAAGACAATGATCGACAAGGATCTAAAATCAGTAGTGTACTTATAGTGTTAAGATGGGATTATAGGTAGAATAAAATATTATTAATTAGGTTTATTAAGATGCATTCATAGAATTAATACGCTTAGAACCCGAGTAGGTGTGAGTAAAGTAAAGCACTTTTAAGTATGACTTATAGGTCTCAGTTCGCGTGTCGACGCGTCGGTTCCGTCAGTCCCCAATACAAAGTCTCGTTGTGACGAGCTGCAAGAGTTCCAACTCCCTACTATTTAGAAAGACTTCATTCACTTGCAACATTATTTGTGCCTTTATGTGCGTGTCAGCTAAAATGACATGGCGCTCATGCACACATCGATTAGTTTTGTAATTCAACTCAGAATGTAATTTTGTAAGAAAGTATCTCTAGGTTTTATTACTCGGATACATACATATATGTAATATATTGGTTTTTGTCTATAATGGCTACGTAATCTAGTGACTAATAATGACAACATAGTCGTCTTGTTTTAGTTAAAGACGGAAATAAGGAGCTATTAACTTCACCAACTTTGCTACGTCACTGGTTGACTCAGCGCGATACTTGGCAATTCTTTACGACTCTTGACGATTATTGTATCAATCGAGACAGTCTAACTAGGTTAATAATCAGTTTGCAATGGATGCATACAGCATCAATAATGAATTGTGTTTAGTCACATCGAATGAGTCATTAGGATAATTAGCAAATTTGTGTAATGTAGCAGTCTGGTATTTATTGGTTGATTTACGATTCTTCTGTACGTGTTTATGTCATTGAACTCTTCCTAAACCGCTGGACCGATTTTGATGTAATTTTTTTCAGTGTGTTACTGGATGTTTGGGTTCGCCTGGTAGGTGGCGCTGTAATCGGATTATTGATTTCATTTTGTCAAGGCAGGACAACGTCTACCGGACTCACTAGTACACTATAATGAATTTATATATTTATATCGCTAATAATAATTTCCTTTAAGTCATTTAGGTATAAGGCCAGGCCACCTTTTGTTTTAACAAGTAACTATTGTCTTGTTTACATTTTGGTTATTTTTTATTTTAGTAAACAACAAAGTGTTGTCTATGTCTACAACAATGTTTAAAGTGATTTCGTTTACAACGACCGCTGTGTACCGTGTACAAAAATGTAACGCTTATATAAACGGCATCACCACCACACCACATTTTTTTATATTAAATAATCAGCAGACAAACACACACATCATATATCCCCAAGCTAAGCAAGATACGCTTGTATTATGGGTGATATACAACGGACCACTCTGGAGCCGATCCTAGACACCCAGACCATAGTTAATAACAGAAAGTACGTTTCCGGAATTTACCATACCAGGAATCGAACCTGGAGCTTCTGCGTTTCAGCAAGTTTGGCCGGCTAAGACTTAGCCCGCTCAACCACAGAAACCGTCATGAATTTCTATTTTCTCTAGTATGTGTATATACGAGCGAGTGGTCCGTACCACTACGCATCAGCAACATCGCAATATCGTGTACACGCGCGCTAAAGCTCCTGTCTTTAAGCCGGGCTTTTATTCTAATATGTAAAAGTTTCAAAAACACTCACCATAGCATTTACATTGACAGACGCACAAGCCTCTTCTACAACTTCCTCGACTGCACCACTCTCATACTCTTCCCTCGGCAATGCAGGATACAGCTTGACCCCCGTAAACATAGAATCCTCTTCGGTTGGCAGCGACGGGTATAGACTTCCATTTCCAACCAGCGGTTCTCTATCACCACTGTCTTCTCCTCTTTCATTGGTCAAGAAGCCTTTGACGGCAGCAGCGGCACTGGCACCGCGATGCCAGCCCCATCCGTTGGCTTTGAAGTTCTTCGGATAGTACGTTATTAGCGACATCTTTCTCTTCTATTTAATCTTTTAATATGTCTTCTAACTTCTCAATACTCAGTATGAGTAAATTATAATATTCAATATCTCTTAAGTCTATGAAAAACTTCAAGTCACTTAGACACTGTACATAAAATTGAATCGAGTTTTTGAAACTTATGTTATTATTAAAAAGTTCACTGATAATTTTAAAAAAATACTGTAGGTAATTAAGTCAGAAAATTAGATGTAATCAAACACTTAGTTCAATAAGGAACAAACCTTTTTACGAGTGCTTATGACGAATTGTCTTTTCTATTTAGTAATAGTGTGTAACTAAGTTACCTGCTACAAGGTCTATCTATATCATTCACTTACTATTTAGAAAAGGTCACTTTTAGTCAGTATAGTATTTGAAACAACACGAAAAGTTTTCGACTATGTAATCGTAAAGGCTGTAAAACAATGTTCAATTCAATACCTCTTTCTTCAAGTCATTAGTTTACACTTTAGGTTCACACAATATATTCACGAACACTTTCAGTTAATATAATTATCTGAAAATAAACCGCTTTGGTGAGCGTACGCCAGACGAATGGAGTCAAGTCAGCTGTTAGCGCAAATCTGTAACAAAAAGATTTTCCTGGTTGATTCATATATTTGTGTTTTTTAATGAGAAAAGAGCTGTGAATTTCGATTAGTAATAAGGATAAGAAGTGGGGGAGAAATGTTTTGTTCGTGTTCTTGGTTTTTCGATTATTCGTATTAAATCCATTCACTCGATGGTGCGATGACCTGGGCAAGGTCGGTGGGGTTCAATGAGGAAAGAAGAGAACCGGTATATTATACCACGCAAACTTAGGGAGGTCTGTGTACAGTAGTAGTGTATTAATATAATATAATCTGAATGGAATTTAATAGTATTTCATTGCTACCTTATCACTTATATTTTATATAGAATATCATCTATGTATTGAAATTTAATTAGTAAAATAGTTTTCAATAATTTATTTATATATTAATAAATAAAACAAAATCTTTGTACGCCGTTTTATGAAAATTGCGCGGACGGAGAAGTATGAAATTTCGCACACTTATAGTTTATACAGAGAAGAAGCGATGAATGCTAATATTTAAAAAAAAATTATACATAAAAATACATTACACACACTACCACGTATTTGATGCACATAGGCATATATGCTCTTTTGTTTATTGTTGTCTTGGTGAAATCTGCAATTATAGAAGTATAAGTATAAAGTTATACGCCTTATTTTATAGCCGCATATTGTTGCAAGATGGGATAACTGAGGTACGGATTTCGGGTGTTTCCGGTTTCTACCCACTTTTTCTACCCAAAAATATTTTTTCCGCTTTCAACCCAAAATCTATTCCGTTTTCAACCTACAAAAATAAATATAATATTTTTTCCGTGTTCTACCCAAAAAACTTTCCGTTTTCAACCCATTACTAATTTTCATTGTTTCGAAGTACGGTCAGAAACATTATTGTTTTAAATATTTATTCATTGCAAGATAAACAGCTCACAATATTAAAATGTTTAAATCTCTACTCAATATTAGTTCACGAACGACTTCTTAGCTGCAAGTGTGTATGACGTCACTGGATAATAATAACCCAACACGTATATGAATAAACACGTTTTTTTCCAAATTATTTCACCTGAAACTAAAACCAGAGCCTGTTACTTTCACTTTTGTCAAGCGATATATAAAAAAGGCAAATAGTTCAATATAACCAAAAAAAGGCATTTTAAAAAATATGTAGGTTTAATACCGAAAGAAATGGTGGATTATGCTTTTCTCTATATTATGGAATAGAGTCCCACGCATTAAGATGCAGTGAGATTTAATGTTTATATTGTCAAAACATATATGTTTGGCGGAAAATATCCCCTAGAATTTTATGGTCTTCATGCGGATGTCGACACAAAACAACTAACGCTCTTGAAAGCTAGCATGTGACTGTAAACCGCGTTGTGGCAAAGAAAAAGTCGCTAAACATGCTTCAGTTCCTTTCAAATATTAATGTTAAATTAATGACGCAAAAAAATAAAAATACACGGATCAAAGGAAAAGATATTGTAATATCAAGGAATCGCAAAACATGATGTATTCGAGAGAGACAATAAATAGAATCTGAGTTTAATGACTTGGCATGTGGCAAAAAAATTATAGGCCACTGTTAGGAAAATTAAAAAAAAGCTATTACATAATTTATGTCAATACTTCATGCTTTTAACGTTGATTATTAGTATTGCCGAATCTATCCAATTATTCAAATTTTACTTAACTTTTAGTTATATTTTCAATATTATGATTACAAAAGCAATAAATGCATCCAGTGTATTGAACATTAGTTACAATCATTTTCTTCATTAAACTTATTTATATTTCCTCAAAGTCTATTTGATATTTTACTCTGTGTTATTTGATATTTTGACGAGGTTGTGAATTTTGAAAATGTTACGTACCAAACGTTAATTATGTGATCTATGTAATCATGTTTTATAATCTAAATGTAAGTTTTACTTATTTGTAAAAAATGTATAAGAATGTTTTGACTTTATTATTTTTTAAATAAATATTTTTAATCGAATTGACTTTTTCTGCTACCTGTACTCAGTTTAGTGGGTAGAAACCGGACTTGAATTTTGTAATGGGTTGAAAACGGAATTATTATTATTATTTTAGGCTTGTGGGTAGAAAAAGTGGGTAGAAAACGGAAACACCCCGGATTTCATATCACAGCTAGAGATAAATTTATCCGTCTTTTTCAAAAAGGTACGCGTTCAGAAGCTGCACTGCCATCTAGCGCGGCAATAAGCATTCTTCCTTAGTAATTTACATTTACATTGTATGCAGGTTTGTATGAAATGACGTCAAAATTGATAGCGCGCAAGGTCGATCGCCTTCAATCTGGATTTGTAGTACGCCTTTGTTGACTCAACGCCGAGTAGACAAGTTTTAAAGTTATGATTATAAATATTTATGCATAATTTTAGCATAAAATGATTCCGTGCACTATAACTGTCTGTTGAAACTTCCAGTTCTGAATCACTTACATTTGCAATTAGCATTGGGTTATTACAAAGGTATTAGTGAACAGTTTTTGTTTGAAGTCGAATCCAAACAATTTATAATTTATGTTTTTGTTAATTTTAATTTAGCATGCTTGAAGACGAAAGAAAGTCTTGGAGCAATGCGTCGTCTCCGTACTGACTTACGGGGCCGAGTTATGGACACTGACGGCGGAATTGGTCTACAAGTTTCACATCACTCAACGGGCGAGTTATGTTGGGTGTTTCTCTTATGGATAGAATTAGAAAGAGGGTATCCGTAAAAGAACCAAGGTAACCGAAAATTAGGAAGTTGAAGTGGCAGTAGGACGACCACGTTTGCCGCAAGACCGATGTCCGATGGAGCTAACGAGTCCTGGATTGGAGTCTGCGTCTCGGTAAACATAGTGTCGGACGCCCTCTAGCTCGATGGACCGACGACGAAAGGCGCTGGATGAAGACAGGGATGAAAGCGCTGACTTGAGGAGGCGTACGTCCAGCAGTGAACTGCGAATGGCTGACGACGAATTTACCATAAATCGATCAACATGGTCGATAAGTCACACCAAGACCAAGATCAAAAAGCTAACCTAAATCTGGGCCAACGCATAAGCGTGGCCATCAAACATTAAAACGCGGTCAGTATTTCGGGAACGTTCACCACGGATGAAGATTCACACACAGTAGACGTTCATATCCAGAAACATGATTTTTCTCGCTATTTTGAAGAGTTGAAGATTACAGATATCGCAATATTTCTTTTAATTAATTAATCAAATTGGACATACCTTAAACGTGGTGGCTATGGATGTATTCTACTCTTGCATTAGTTATCTAATAATTACCTTTTTATCGCGGCTTTTTTATACTGGTAACAAAGCGGCAATGTTTATAGTGATAAAGTTGTTTTGTTTTGCATTTCCTATAAACATGTACTTATCTATATATACATAACACAGTCGTGTTAGTACACCATTTATAACTCAAGAGCGGCTAGATGAACTTTTACGATTTTAATGTTTTTAGAATTGTCTACGTCCAGAGTAGTAATAAGTATTAAAACATGATATTCATAAATATAAAAAATTACCATTAAAAAATCAGTCATGCCATTAATTTATTACGCGATGTTTGCCGGCCGATTTCGGCGACGGTGACTGCATTTAAACTCGTTTTCACTTGTCTGATTTAGGTGTATTATTTTTGTGTGTGTTCAAGTCAATCCCGGGATGGTTTAGATTAACGATTGGACCCGATAGGTGGCGCCGCTGAACACCTCTGTAACGGTGGGACCAATTTTGCTATAATTTTTTTTTTGTTTTTTCATGTAGTTTCGAGATTTTTTTAGATTAACAATTGGTCCCGATTGATGACGCTGTAATCGAAAACGATTTTTATTTTTTAAGGGCAAGACAACGTCTGCCGCTTATAGCTAGTGGGTTACTAAGAATACTGCGATATATCTCCATAGATTTATACTCCATATACTATCCAAAATATTGTTACGAGTTACACAGGACTCGAATTAAAATGCCGTTGGAATTACTATACAATTTATTGGAACTGTACAAACACGTATGCAACAGGTACAAATATACTGGATACAACCACTAACACTGCACGATTCAATAACACCGCAAAGTACGTCGCTATATCGCTCTTCGAATGTACTACACACGTCTTACTCGTATCGTAGTCGTCGCTTGACTGCCCCACCGACAAAAGGCTGCGTTCACCGAGTTATCTGGCAAGCTTCGACGCAATGCAATAACAACACGGATTAGTTCAACATTGATGACGGCCATAAAGCAAGTACGATAACAATAGGATGTTTTTCTTAATTGCAAATTTTAAACACGAAGTAAACAAAAAAACTCCGAATGCAGGAAAGTTAATAAACTGCGTTTTACGACAGCCAGATGTGCGCATTTTTTTGTCGGTATGTAACAATATAAACGTTACACAGAAGACAGTATATAAGAATGGAGCGAGCAGCTATTTAAATGCAGATTTGTCATTTAAATATTCTTCAACAGTAGTATCCCATTTAAGCAAGGTACTTATCAATTTAGCTTTAAATGTATTGAAGGGCAGCTCTTATACTTCATTCCTAATTTTATTGAAGAAGCTTATACCAACCCCCAAGAAAGAAGACAGCACTTTTTGTAATCTAAAAGATGGTATTATCAGTCTATTATTATGCCTTGTGTTGAAATCGTGAACATCCTTATATTGGTATATTACTTCTATTTATAGCTATAAGTATTGTTACGAGCCGCGAGACTCGAATTAAAATTCCGTTAGAATTACTATAGACTTTACCAGAACTATACAGACACGTATAACATACAAATATAACCGAACATAACAAGTCCAAACGTAATACAATAACACGCGCAAAGTCCGTCACTAAATAGATTACCGAATGTACACAAATCTTGTTGCTTCGCTCGTGGTTATCGCTCGACTCATCCCTCTATCAGGGCATTGCTTTATTCTGCACATATGCTATATGTCTGCCTTGCCGCGTGGACCGAATTTCCTAGAATCAGTTTGTACTTTAAATCCGAGACACCTGGCTAATGACTGCCATAAAAGATTACTGTATATGCCCGGATTTCAAAAGAATACTTTATGAATGTATCTGGGCATCCGAATCAAAACGCTCGTTAGGAATTCAAAAAGTAATAAATATGAATACATATAACGTACATAGCACGTAGTTTACGTCCGCTAGCACGCCGCACTTTACACAATCACAGAAAAAACAAGTCGAAAGCTCCCTGGGCCGGTCTTTGATATTGTTTTTGTATTATAAGTTTGTTGCGAAGTTTAGTGTCCCAGGGTTCGAAGAGAAGTGTTGCAGCCACGCCGTCGCCGCTGCATTTCGCGCATACTCAGTGTTGGGGGAGAGAGATAGATATATATACACATTAATATAGTAGAGAGAGAAGAGTATACTATGTAATGTAAAGTGTAAGGCTGGCAACCACGCTTAAAATTCCCTCTTAAATAATAAACAATTACAATACATCAATGGACTGTTCTCTAGAATAATTAGTAAACGCATGCCATAAATAAGTAAACAAAAGAAGTCCAAATGCCGAAAGGTAATAAAATGTATTTTGACAGGTATGCAGGTGTGAATTTATTTTTTTGTCAGCGTCTAGATCGTAACAGTATTCATATTGTTACGTGCGAGCGGGGGTACGCACTTATGGATTGGAAGAAAAAACCAGTTTTTCACTAAAGGCTTAAGTCAATAAAGATTTACACAGCCGCACCCAATACGCTGCGGTACGCTTACGCTGCTTATTTACCCGGAAGAAACTTCTCGAACCCATAATTTCGTTATACTTTTATTTACTATCTGTCCTTTTCTAACATACATCTACCTCTGTCTTTTCCTTCCTGAACCTTCTATTCGGGAACTTGCGTTTATACATCTATCCCTTTCTACCTTCTATCTATCTCTTTTTTCCTTCCCGAACTCTCTATTCTAGAACATTCGTTCATCGTCTATCCCTTACTGAAATATATCCGTCCTTGTCTTTTCCTTCCAGAATCTTCTACCTTTTTCCAAAAGTCTTGCGACCGGTTTACGCTGCTGGAAAGTTCTACCCTCGGTCGCCATAATATATATATACTGGTGGAAGTATATTTGAATTTTGTTGCATGTTCTTCAGCGAGAATACATTCAAGGTATGAGATAGCACACCCTCAAAGCTGTCAACAACAAACCAATTATGAAGAGTGCTGTTAATTAAGCTCGACAAAGGTCTGAAGGTTGTATGAAGGCACTCCCGCCCTGTATGATGTCATTTGACCTGGTCACTGTAACCTTTGTTTAAATTACTGTTCAATGTTGGAAAGGGGTTCCTTAATTGAGCGGAATGGATATTAATGTTTTTAAGTTGTAATAAAATTCACCAAGTGCTTGTCAGTGTACGCACATTGGATTCCGTAGCGGTGATGAATGTCAACTATTTGATTTTTGTTCTTTAGTTATGGAAGCTTAGGAACATAAAATAGAAAATAGAAAGAGACAGACTAAACAATATTTTAAATGTGCATAATTATTGAGCGGTTTCATCGCTAAGAAGCCATCTCTTCCAGACAACCCGTGGCAGGAATAACACTGATTCAATATATCGATGCTGGTTTATACATATTATACGATATATAGTTACTTATATTATATTTTATTAATAAAATATATCATAAATAATAAAATACATAATATTTTTTGTTGAAAAGTATGATAGATAATTCCATTCATTCTACGAAAAGTAATTGAATTGAAATACATACCTATTATTAATTTTTCTATGCAATCCAATAACCCGACTCCCCATAGTTTATATTAGTGCTGGATTAATGAGATTCTACTGTATATATATGTATGTATTATGAAAGTTAATTATTACTCCTAATTAATCATCCTGATCACTACTTATCTTAAAACAATACAAGGATGACTCAAAAGTCGGGGCATATGATTCCATACATATACCCAGTCATTATTTGCGTCTCATAAAGGGATTAATATGCGCATCTTTGTCGTCAGCACGTCATGCTTAATCATAGATAATATTTTATCTATATAAGATGGTAAACAACATTGTAACCAAACGAACAATATGCAGTACTTTGAGACTTTAAATACTTTGAATCAAAGCGCAAAGGCGAGGAGACAGTCGAGCACAGGGATCAGGAATTTGTACATCATACACCTTGAACCGATTACGATGAAAATGTCAATTTTTTTTATTTATTCGAGTCGATTCGATTCAACAAACAATTATATCACTAAATAAAATCTAAAATACTGTTTTATGTTGGAGTTTTTGGCGGGAACCGAAAGGAGATGTTGTGCTGTGCAGTTTTATTTTCTAAAAATGTGTAAAATTTCTCTAAAATGAACAATAGTTGTAGGATATTTATAGTTTTTGGGTAGTAATTATGTGTTTTGTGAGAAATGTGAACTGTATAGTCAAATGTGGCCTTTTGAGTTGTCAGAAGAACTCCGTTGAATGTCTTCAGTTGATAACCTGAACAATAGGCCTTAAGAAAATGAAGACAGTATATTGTAATCTAAATAAATAACTGTTTTATAATTTCTTTCTTGGCCGTTCTCCATTCAAATAAATTGAACTGTATATATTTATTGTCTAGGGTTCATTTACACCACAAAGTACATTGTACCGCAGCCGACACTTTTTCGAGTATATTCGTCTATCTCATGGAAGCGATGTCATTTATCGCTATAATAAGTATCCTAAAGGGTGACCAGAGATATAAGTTAAATCAATGTAGGTTTATTAAACTTAATTATAATGATTATCAGGCCAGGGATCGCCAAATGGCGGACCGCCGACTCATTTTTTGCGGACCGCGACAAATGTAATTTTCCTCATTGATGTTTAAAAAATACCTTTGTTATATCCGTAATTATATTTGTTTAATAAAAAAAATTTGAATGTGGTGCGGACCATCATTTCATTTCTCAAAACAGACCCCGAATAAGCAAAGCAATGAGGTATAATGCTACGTATACATATAACTCATGCATAGGTAGAATTATGGTGAGCATATTGTTACATACCGACGAAGAAATGAATTTTAATTCTAGTCCTGTGTAGCTCGTAACAATATTAAAGCCATTTTTATTAATTAATTAATTCATTCTTGCAATCGAAAATATTTGTTTTTTTTATTGCAGGAGTTCAGCAGACAGGCATACGGCCCACTTGATGGAAAGTGGTTACCATCGCCTATGAACATTTGCAACACTAAAGGTGCTACAAATGCGCTG
This sequence comes from Dendrolimus punctatus, assembly GCA_012273795.1. Lineage (NCBI taxonomy): Eukaryota > Metazoa > Arthropoda > Insecta > Lepidoptera > Lasiocampidae > Dendrolimus > Dendrolimus punctatus. Next base: position 5,584,940 of record CM022553.1, on the reverse strand, counting down.
CTGCTCTCTTAAGCGAGACTGGAGCCTGGTCACTAATGCTAAAGGGGTGGTAGCCATCCAGTCGGCCAAATACCCTACCACCTGGCTGTGGGCTGTTTTGTTGCCTCTTACGACAGGCCTCCCCAACGCAGGAACTTGTATGCTTTCGCCGTTCCTGTGCGGTTAAATATCCCGTGTTTTAAGATTTATCGATCCATGAACGTACGTCTGAAAGTGCGGGCGTTCATTTATTATATTGCCATTGCCTTGATAAATTATAAAATTATCAATTACTTACGTTATAACACATGGCTCATAATCATAATAGTCGTAACGTAATAAATGCCAAGTTTATATAAGGCATGAATTGGACAAGGTCATTTGCATGTTAATTTTCAGCTGTTTCGCTTCGCACTGTACTACATTAGAGTCAAATTAATGTACCTCAAATAGCCATGAGTAGGTTTTATTTATTTATTTTGACTTCTTATTAATGCACCGTACAAGTTTCTGCGAAAATGAAACGTACCTATATTTTTTTGGCTGAAGCACACAGACGGCCTATCTGAGGTAAAGTTACTGACTTTTATAGAGAGTAGGCCACTAGCCGCCTCGGAAATCGTTGTGCTGCTCTGAAAAAATAAAAATCTAGGACCCTATCCCAGCGCCACCTGCCGTTTCCAATTGTGGATTTAAACCATCCGGGAACCCACTAAATACACAAAAACAAAATCACCAAAATCGGTCCAGGTGATTAGAAGAATTCTAGACCCCGATCTCGGCGCCACCTACCGGTTCTAATTGCGAATCTGAACCATCCGGGAACCCACTCAAATACACAAAAAAAACCACCAAAATCGGTCCCGGTGATTAGGTTTCTAGAACCCGATCTCAGCGCCACCTACCGGTTCCAACGGGATAAAAATTATTCTATGTCCGTCTCCTGGTTCTAAGCTACCTCCCCACCAATTTTTAGCCAAATCGGTACAGCCGTTATTGAGTTATAAATAGTGTAATTACCACGACTTTCTTTTATATAATATAGATAGATTATCTATGTTACTTGCGAATAGGGTGTTTGCACCACTAGGGGCGTAGACAGAGATTGGTTTCTCTGTCTACGACTAGGGGCGTTGCCAACGCGTCATAGACAGATATGACTTATCTATGGAATTATTTATTGTACACAAACTAGTTACATTAAAACTAAAAAATAGTGATTATCTACAAGTATAAAGGCAAGCTTAGGCATAAATAGAATTTTCCTCCAGCAAACCAGTTATTTTTCATAAAACTAGGTACTAGCTTTATATGTAGTCTTAGTTTGTGTAATATGCCGCCACTCTTCGGTGTTATGCAAATCATAATAGCTTAGTGCTTAAGGTACTCGTGTTTATAATGATGTGGGTTAGATTTCTTGCCACGAAGCATGCGCCGTTAAAACCGTTTTCTGTGTATAATATTGTTACAATTAGCAGGTGATGATGGTGAAGAAAACATCGTGACGAAACCGGCACATTGAGATAACCGGTGTGTCAAAATCGGTAAAATGCCTTGTATAAGTGTGGAGTATCCATTGCTTTCCCTAAAAAAATAAGCTGTTCCAACAGTGGGACTTTTCCGGGCAAGTGTTACTTTATTTGTGTAAAATAAATAAAGTACTTTTATTTTCCTTATATTATCAATACCTACTTATTGCTATTAACAAAGTCCAAGATTTTTTTGATGTATGTGCAATATTTATATTATTAATATGACACAAGTTGTTTAATAGTTCCTAAATATCCAATAATTGCAAAATAATTCTTTACGTTTGTTGATATCACGTGAAACGTGCTAACTTTTTCAATGTTTTTATGAGCGAACACAAAAACAGATGTCTTAATTAAATATTGGCTTCAAAGTAGTGACAAAAACAAAATTTTTACATTAAAGAGGTAGATAAGTTTAATTTTTTACATGATTCTTTACACCTTTATTAAATGTTTTATAGCGTTATCTACGGAAATCGAAAGAAAGAACTTACCACTTTCCGAAACAAAACACAACAAAGTTAGTAAAGTTGATATATCATATCTGAATCACAACGCAGACTATTAAGATTAATTCAAAGATCACTTAAGGTGTGTGCATATTATTAGTTCCAGCTGACGGACGCGGCTGAGGGGCGTGACTTACAATGTATTTGGACAAGAAAATTCCATTGAAGTGTAGATATCATAAGTCGTAAGTCGCGGACGTCCTGATGAAATCTGGAGTTTGTTCTGGTCTGAACACTGTTCGGACGCGTCCGTCAGCCGCGGCTAATTGACGCGTCCCATAATGCGTGGCACCTTCAAGGCTCTGTTTTCGTAAGAATGTTAATGGTTTGAATAGATTTCATTTCCTTCTAAAAAGTCCAATACACTATCCTGAATTGCATTCCGTCGCGTAATACAGGCAACCGTCCTCCACTGCAGGATTGCACTGTATCATGGTGAATAGGCCTCTTTAAGGAATAATCTTTAATCTGAGGCAGTGATGCCAGGTGCACTGTAATTACAGTACATTTACTGTAATTTTACTGCTTTTGCTGTACACTGTATTCCAGCTGTACAGTATACAGTATACAGTGAACAGCGAAAAACGTAGTTTCTTTTAATTTTAACCACCAAAAAAAGTAGATTCACCATTCACTGCGTGAAACGAATGTCACTGTTTTCTACTTCAAGTAAGCATTACATCTTGGGCCGGGGAATTCCCACAGTACGGGGAACAGATTATAGATGACTATTATTTGAGAAAATTGAGATATTTATATTTAGCGTAGTCTTTGTTTACTGTAAGCTACCCTTGTAATGTTTCCGATAATAGTAGGTAAGTTTATAAGTTCATTTGGAAATAGTGTCTACATTGTTGGTATTAATTGTAGTATGATTAGTATTACTTTTAAAATAGCAGAAGGTGATGTCAGGAGTCAAATGAAAAAATGATGAAGACTTTTACGTACAAAATATATAAAAATGAACCCTTAAGTGACAGTTATACAGATATTGATTGAAAAATTATATATAAATTATAATAGTGATTATTAAATACATTGATAATTACAATAAAAGTATGTTTTTTTCACTATAAAAATGAGTTTTATGATTTACTGTATTTTCCTACCGATCTACTGTAATTTTACATGCAAAACACTGTCATTTTGTCAATCCAACCTGGCAACACTGATCTGAGGTTGCTTATGCTTATGTCATTATAAAACTAAATAATATAAACAAATCGTTCACGTGGGCATTCATTTATTTTATTCGTATATTGTAAACTGAATTGATAGAATTATTTAAAATGAAAGTCTTGTCAGAAGAAAGAACGCGAATTTTGTTCGAAAAATTAACTAAATAGTGAGTATTTGTTGTTTCTTTCATAAATACAAAACCATGCCAAATCTAATATCGTTTTTAGTTTTGTTATAACGACTTTTTATATCAATTCAATAACTTAATTTTACTATTAATGTATATATTAAACGTGTTTACAATTTCAAAAGCACAATTCCAAATGAATTGAAACAAAATTTCTTTAAATTTTCGGCAGACATAACCTAATTTTTAATAAGTTTACGCTTTTATAATAAAGTTTTTTTTTATGAATTTTAGTATTGGCGTTAACGTAAAGCTCCTAATAGATAGACCAGATGGCACATACTGTTTTAGAGAGAAGAAGGACCGAGTTTATTATATATCCGAGCGATTATTGCAGTTAGCGCAAACAGTGAAACCTGAACATCTAGTGTCTGCTGGGACTTGTTTTGGGAAATTCACAAAGACAAATAAATTTAGGCTACATATCACAGCATTGACATACATAGCTCCTTATGCACCATTCAAGATTTGGTTAAAACCTTCTGCAGAACAACAGTTTTTATATGGCCATCATGTAATCAAAAGTGGTAAGTACAAAATTATATGTATTGTCTACTTTGAATAGTTCTATTGCAATCCTGACAAACAAGTAGATGATATTGCCCACTTAATGGATAGTGGTTATAGTAACTTTGTACAACACCTGGGGAGAAGCTAAAACATTGCTAACCTTTATGATGGCATACAGGTTTTAGACAGGAAGAATGGAATAGGAGAAGGAAAAACTGAGCCATGAGAACTCTCACTGCATTATATGAAACACTAGCTGTGTTCCTGACGTCATCCATGTGGAATTTGCTTTCAAAACCCCTAACTTTGAAGCATTCTTCATTTGTGTTCTGTTCCTATTGGTCTTACCTACTGATATATTGCCTATACTAGCGGACCGGGCAAACTTCATACCGCCTCAGGATCAATAAATTAAAAAGCTGAATGATAATTGCGGAATGTTTCAACTTTACTAAAAAATATCGTCAAAACTCAACTGGAACAAACATCAAACATTTGACATTCTAAACCAAAAAATGGAAAAAAGAACTACACTTTTACATTTATTTAGATTTCTGAATTGATTTCTAAATGATGGGGCATACTTCAAATGTCTGACAGGTAGGAATTGTTTGTAAGGGAAAGCGAAATTGTTGTTTTTGCTATATTCCAAACATTGTTTTCATATTTATTCACCTTTTAAACCTTCCCTGGACTTTCACAAATAATTCAAAACCAAAATTAGCCAAATCAGTCCAGCCATTCTTGAGTTTTAGCAAGACTAACAGCTTGATTTTTATATATAGATATAGCCTTTCTCAATAAATGGGCTATCTATCACTGAAAGAAATTTCAAATCAGACCAGTAGTTCCTAAGATTAGCGTGTTCAACCAAACAAACGAACAAAGTCTTAAGCTTTATATATTAGTGTAAAATTACCTCCAGGCTTACTGTTTAACATAGGTACTCTATGAGAGTGGAATATCACTGATTGAGCGGGCCTTGTAATCAAGATATGATTGCAGCAGGGATCTACCATATCTATATGGCTCTGCATGATTAGTGTATTTAGCCAGTAACTTATACATGAATATGTAAGTTTTAGAATAATGTTCAAGTAGAAGTGTCAGCCAAACTATAAATGACATCAAACAAGGAAATTCTCGTGGGAGCTAGAGAAAGCATATTTCACTAAATGGTTGGGATTTTCAACACCAAAACAAATTGTTATTAAAAAAAATATCATTATGGCGAATACATCTTTATTCACTAAACAATTATAAAATTACATATAGTGGAATACAATAAAAGAATAAATAACTTATTTGGATTGTATTCTACCCATAGGCCCTCAAGACTATAAGTAGAGTACTGAGCCTGAGAAGGCTGACTATGTTTCCTCTCTGGAACACCATAGAGAACCGTTGAGCGCGGTAAGCACCTGAATTCTGATCATTTGAAGAGTCAATGAGTCGTTTTGATAAATTTTAGTAGAGATTCATGGACTCAGGACCCCAGGTCCAAGTGTCTTGTCAGCAAATGGCACAAACATATAAATCTCACTGAGAGTTGCATATCATATCATAACTATTTTTATGTTTACCCAATATTACAAATTTTCGGAAATAAAATTGCACAGCAAAATGTCAATCAATAAGTTTTCACCAAAACTGCTATGCAGTTTACAGACAAGAGGGTTATTTATAGTCAGTAGTAGCTGTGCCCTGCAGTCTCTAATGCGTGGTGATTGTAAATCGTCATAATTCCAAAATAAAAGTAGCCTAAGTTACTTCTTATTACATCAGCTATCTGCCCATAAAAGCCCCGTCAAAATCGGGTCAGCCATTTCAGAGATTCGCCAGAACAAACATCAAGACAGACAGACAAAAATTGTAAAAAATGTTATTTTGGTGTATGTACCATAATATAATCATATGCATGTACTAAAAAGCGGTTATTTCAATATTACAAACAGACACTCCAATTTTATTTATATGTATAGATTGTTAGCCTTGATGAGTGTCTCATATTATGGTGTTCAAAATATCTATAAGCAATGCCAGAGCCGGGCTGTCTGTTGCAGGCAATGAGGAAATTACTTGTGTTCCAGGTCTTGGTCGCATCACAGAAAACACGCCGAAACATCAAGGAGTGGTGATTCATACCATGTCAGACATTCCAATAGGGTTTGGAGTGGCAGCTAGGTCTACTACAGAGTGCAGACATGCAGATCCACTGGCTACAATTGCTTTCCATCAAGCTGATATTGGGGAGTATATACGATCAGAAGAGACTTTGACTTAGTTAATAAATATATTACTAGTACATAATTTGATATTTTTAATTATAATGAAATTAGAATTTTCAAAATTGAATAAAAAATGGTTTTTCTACAAAAATGCTATTCAAGTACAATTGGCAGTCTTTCCCCCCTGGCAACTTTGTCCAGACAATTCTTGGATCTTCATCCTGGGGCTGTCTGGGAGAAATAAGAATGGGTTGTGTGGAAGGAGTATAACAAAAGGCATTAGTCGCCGAACATACAACATAATAATTTAGTTTAAAAATTAATAACATTTATAAGGTAACTAGCTGTACTCGGCAGACATTGTCTTGTCCTTAAAAAATAAAAATCTAGAAACCGATTGCAGTACCACCTACCGGGGACAGTCGTAAATCTAAACCATCCTGGGATCCACCTGAACACACACAAATATAATTTAACTAAATCCTGGAACCTGATTGCAGCGCCATCTACCTAGTTCAAAGAATCTAAACCATCCCGGGACCCACTTGAACAAAACATACAAAAATAATTCACCTAAATCAGACAAATGAAAATGAGTTTAAATGCAGTCACCACTGCCGAAATCGGCCGGGAAAGATCATAACAAATCAATGATTCTATTCCGGACGAAGAAAATTCCAAAAATCATAATAATTGGTCCAGCCGTTCTTGAGTTATGAATGGTGTAACTGACACGACTTTGTTTTTTATATGTATCATTTTGCCTTGTTCGGGTTCATCACAGAATCGTACTTTGAAAACCTTCGCAACGCTAAGGTAACGCGAAATAGCAGAATTTGACCCCATGGTATTGAAAAATTAATATTTCTTGATGACTACTACTCAAATATTTATAAAATAAAATAAATAGCAAGTACTTAGTACGCCATCTTATGGATATTGTGTCGATCACGATTGTCTAGCTTGGTTTGATAAAGACTTATATTTTAATTTACACCAACAGTTTTAATTGTGTACCGAAAGATGGCGTTAGAACGTAATAACATGGAAGAATATTCATAAAGAATAATCACCCAGTGGAAATACTTGCTATGAAAAACCCCTAAATCTACGATAAATATCAAACGGTAATAATTTTTGTTTTTTCGTCGATTAGAAAGATATTCGGATGCAGAAATAAATCAAAAAGATTTCTCTTAGACGTTTTTGTTTTAGGACTTCTTTTGGGTGTCTTTTATATTAAAGTGCATTTTTCAATATGTTTTGTGTTATATAGACTATATTCTGGTAGTTTTAAAGAAATCTTTGCTCTTTTTTTCTTCTATCTAAAATTTTGTCCTCTTTCGGGCTGATCGGACGAAAACGAACGACGAAAGGCGTTGAGTAAATTTATTTATGTTATATTATCATTTATTAAATAAATAGTTCTAAATTTAGATTAATACAGGTGTCGTAAGAAATTTTTGTCAATTTATATCTTTAAAGATATGGTATCTAATGCGCGAGCGATATAGCAAACTCCATTTAGAGTCCGTGCCACCAAAGAAGTCCCACAGACGCAGCGCTGCAATCACCGTACTTAATCTAGCCAGAGTAATTATTTGTCATCAGCCAATCACAGTTCACTGTTGGATGTAGGCCTCCCCAAGCTGCTATTCATCCCGATCCTCCATCTTTCTCGACCAGCGCCTACCGGCGACCTTGCGCAGGTCGTCGGGCTTTTGGGCTGGAGGGCGTCCGACACTATGTTTACAGAGACGCGGTATCCACTCCAGGATTCGGCTGCTCCATCGGCCATTGGTCCTGGAACAGATATGACAGGTCCACTGCCTCTCAACTTGCTAATTTTGCGAGCTGCATCGATTACCTTGGTTCTCTTACGGATATCCTTATTTCTAATTCTATCCATAAGAGAAACTTCCAAAATGGCTAGTTCCATAGACTATGATGTAATTACTTGCTACTCCGTAAATCGATGTCGGTAATTATTGAACAATAAATACAAAAAAAAACCATAATTAAAGCTGTTTTATTTCCTGACTGCGACTTTTCATTCCTTTATAAAAAAATATATTGCAGGATTTCAGCAGACAAGCAGACGGTCCACTTGATGGAAAGCGATTACCATCGCCTATGGATATTTGCAACATCAAAGGTGCTACAAATGTGCTGCTGCTCTCTTAAGGGAGGCTGGAACCTGCTCACTAATGCCGGAACACAACAAAAAGGGTTGTTATGGCGACTTCCGTTAATTCCGTGGGACTTCTTTTGTGGCGCGGATTCGAAGGTGTGGAGTCCTTAAAATTATACCACGACTTTTTAGATCTACTATGGAAGAATAAAAATACTAATCCTCTTTCCATGTTTCAACGAAACTGTAACAAATTTAATCACGAATTAATAGTATTAATTAAGTACATTATCAGGCCTTCGTCGTTCTAAAATTAACCGCAGTTAAGATAATAATGAATTCCTATAATTGTATCATTAAAATTCAGGTTTCGTTAAAAGCGCACACCTGGCAACATTACAATCCTCTATTAAAATACTTTTTAATTGCTCTACGCTTAACCGAGGCGGGCAAAAGGACCTTTTGTTCCCTTATATTTTATCTGTAGGGTCCGATCAAAGTTTGGAGCGGGGGTAATTAGTGAAGTTGAAAGTATGCCGAACAGATTCGAATTTCGAAGTAAAATCCCTTACAATACTTAACAGCCATAGAGAATAGTATCTTTGCCTGTTATTGTAAAATTCATTACAATTGCAGGCAAAGGAACTTAGTCCGTACAACCTTGATGTATTAAGTGTAGCGATGGGCGTTTTCGTTAAATTTTGTCATCCGATGCGCATCGTTAATTGTAAACGGCATCCGATGCCGGCATCGTTATTTCTGGCACCGATGCCATTTGCCAAAATTAGTTGCCGGCTAAAGTATCTGCAACTCTGCGTATGACAATGGATGCCTGTTGTCTAGTAGTTATGTAAATTATTTAGATACGATATTCAACATTACGACTTCTACTGGTATATTGTTTTAAAAGTGTGGAAGTTAAAAATAAAGTAAATAATAAAAAAAAATAAGTTTATTAATATTAGTCTTTATTTTTTACAAAATTATAGTTTACATTAAGAAAAACCATTTTTTCTAATTTGGTACTTTTGTAAGACGAGTTCTTCGTTCATTCAAAATATGGCTTTGGAGAATATCTGTTCGCATGGCACAGAAGTTATAATAATACTGCACCTCGAACGGTATATTTCTATAATAAATAAGTACCTATATTATTATAAAATTTTCTAACAGTTACGCTCGCTCTTAGTGTTGTATTACGTTATTGTTTGCCTTGCACAACCACCGATCGTACCGAGAGCACCCGAGAGTTAGCGAGCGAGCGATACGTCGAGTCTTCGGTTTGTCATCGTTGCGTTTTCCGTGGCGTGGTCAACGGTGCCTCTCGCTCTCTCGCATTCGGTGAAGTTCGCATCGGATATTGCGGGCATCCGTTTTTCAATATATCGGCATCGGATGCCGGCATCGTATACTGGCATCGTTGCTCAAAAACGTTTTTACAAAAACGACCAACGCTAATTAAGTGTATAGTCACCGATGTTGGCGGTGTCTATGTGCAATAATAATCAATCACTCGTGTTGTTAACCTTTATATTGTGCATATAGTTAAATAAACATATCACATTGCAATGGTGATACAAGTTATATTAATTACTTCGTGTGGCTAAGCGGATCTCCAGTCCAGCTACAAGATGGCAGCTAGAAAACAGGCTGGCCTGGCCCAACGCTACAAGTGTTTAGTATATATAGCTCTGCCAAATTGTAGTTCGCTTGACGCTAATCAACAATGACAACCATTATTATTTATGGTGACATCTCAAAAGTCCTAATGAGAGCCAGCACGGACGCAGGAAATTGTATTCTTTTTCCGTACCTGCACGGTTAACTCTTCACATCTTACTGTCCTTCTATTTTATTGGTAGAAAATTGTCAATATATTTTATTTTTTTGGAGTTTATGTCATTTAACTAGTAGTGACTTAGATGAATAAATAGTGAGACAGAAAGAAGCCCGTTAAACGAATGATGACAGAAGTAATTCGTCTTTTGTCACTAGCCGAATATGAGTCGTTTGTCAAGCCCTACCCCACTCCGAAGCCATTACGCGGTGGCGTGAAAACGGGACGCGTCGGGTCCTTAGATTTAACAATTTAGCACACAAATGAATTTTTTGCTTAAATTTATGTTTTTGACATGCTTTTATAAGCGACACACATTTCGTTGTGCTTTTCTGGCGTTAACACGTCGTGAAAAATGTTTTGGATTAAATCTTTTTTGCGTTGGTTTCTTTGATAGGTAGGTCCAAGTAATTTTGGTTGGATTGTGAACAGACTAAAGTTTATTTAATGTAAACTATGTAACAAATAGCTGCTAGATGGGAGAGGCTAGTAGGCGGGCTGTATTATAATGCTGTATGTGCAAGCTGATTCGCTGGGCGAAATACGAACTAGCGTTCTGATCTTGGGTAGCATCGAAGAGTTTCTTATAGTCTTTATTAAAAACATTCGATTTGAAATTGTTGTCGTTCGATTGCTGGACTTTAAAGCTTGTAGTCGTTTTCACATGGCTCTCATATTTAAGTAACTTATTCTGTAGAAAAAAATTAGTGATGTGATAGATAATTTTTAAGGTACGTGGATAGATAACAGAGTGTGATAGAGGACGTATGTCAGAATAGAGGAGTGTAGAAGAAAAATACATATTGTGCAGACCACAAATAATTGGGAGAAGGTGAAAGAAAAGAGAGAGATAGATAGATGACACTTTATTGTACACTAATACAAAAATGACCTTACAGACTAAACTATATCTAATAATGCACAAAGTGTGGTCTTATCGCTAAAAAGCGATCTCTTCCAAATAACCCCAGGAGAGAATTGAGATGAAAATTGCGATGGTGGTACACGTGACATATAATACGAGCTACTTAAATCTATATATTTAAAAACGACTCATAGAAATGTATGTACGCGCATAATTTGAGAACGACTGTACCGATTTTGATGATTTTGTGTGTTTAAATCGATGTATATATTTTTGTAGAGATGTATTTGTATGCATATTAAATATATTTATGTATTTATAATTAAAACTAGCTGACCCGGCGAACTACGTACCGCCATATTTTCTAAATTCCTAAAAGACTTTGTTTCATGACACAAAAACAAAATCGCCAAAATCAGTCCAGGTGATTAGGAGGATTCTAGAACCCGATCTCAGAACCTACCGGTTCTTATTGTGAATCTGAACCATTCTCCAAGCCACTTGAGCATAGAAACAAAATTACATCTAAATTGCTGCAACTGTTTAGGAGGAGTTCAGTGACACACGCACTACCCCGTTCAGACTGGCATCTCACTTCTTATTATTCCTATTACTTATCTTTTATGGCCAATAAAGTGTTTTTAGTCCCTACGAAGCCATCAACGGTTATAACTTGAATGCTAGATATTTGAAAGTAAGATAAATCATTAAGTTTACATCAAGGGATAAAATCCGTGCAAATAAGCGTGGGTTGGGCTCGTAAACACTTCACCGCAACTGAAAGCATTTCTCTGTCCTCAATCAAACTTAGACAGACGTTCATCATTACCTGTATTTAAATTGGAAAGGATACTCTTAAATGATTACAAGGTATCTGTTTTACGATGTTAATTGTTAACTAACACCCTTTTCGTGCCGCACTTACAGTCGACTAATGGAGTTTTAACTTATTAATTAATTATTATTTCACATTTATATTATTTATATTCATTTTTTCCGTTTTTTTAATACACACACACACATATATATATATATATATATATATATATATATATATATATATAATTAAAAATACACATGTATTAAAATAATAATAGTAATTTTTCATTGCAGGAGTTTAGAAAAAAGGCAGACGGCCCACTTAATTGAAAGCGTTTACCGTCGTCTATGGACATGTGCAACACCAAAGGTGCTTGCTACAAATGCGCTGCTACTCTATTAATAAGGGAGATTGGAACCTAGTCACTAATGTCGGAACGCAACACAAGGTTGTTATGGTTGCCATCCAGTCGAGCAAATACCCTACCACCTGGCTGTGGGTTATTTTTTTAAATCTAACATTTTGGAAGAAAAAAATATTTTTTTAAAGAACTAGAAAACAACTACGCTCGTTCGCTGCCAAAAAAATAAGCGCGATGTTTTGTCTTATTTAACAGACGCTTTTGATGATACTCGCATATAGTTATGTATGCGTTGGAATCAAGCACCAGGGGCGCAGCGGGAACTTATCAGGAGCATACCATCCTGCCTGGTGTGGCCATTCTTGCGCCCTCCAGAGTCTACGCCCTATGCCTGGCCACCGGTGGCACCGCCCTATTTACGGCACTGTCAAACAGATAGAATTTTGTTCGCAAAGTAACCTGGAAATAAATTTATACCTTTAATTATCGAATATTTTGTATTTATTATTTAATATATATTTTTAAAATTCGTTTTCTGAAAATCTGAGGACAAACAAACAGTTATATTAGACTAAGTACTTATGACGAAATTTTATTTATGGTAATTTATTAACACAATTATAAAATTACATACTATTGAATACAATGTAAGAAAACTTATTTGTATTGTATTCTACCCATAGTCCCTCAAGACTATAAGAAGAATACTGAGCCCAGATCACCGTCTCTATGGGTAAGGTGCCCAGAAGGCTGGCTACGTTTCCTCGCTGATAGTTTTTATGATTAGAACTAGTATTTGTAAAAATTATTGATTTATTAATACAGTGTGATTCCACATAAAGAGCCGCCTCGAGGATGGCAACAGCGTCACCAGTAAATACTGAACTGCGGGATGGAATTTTATAGAATGATTCTGTATTTGGGGATCCAGACACAGCAGCACAAGTTCGTTCCAAAACCTTTAACATTTGACGCAAAATCCAACGGGTTTTTTTGTTTTTTTTAAACGTCTAGCAGAATGTAGCGCTTTCTTACAGCAGATACAGCGTTCACCGCTTCGTACAAAGATAGCACCTGATTCTGACCCTATCAGACATGTACTGGAAAAGGCAAGGAAAAGGTGCGAAATTGGATTCCTTGCGTCCTAAAGCACTTCGTGAGCTTAGTAAGCACTTTGTGGGGGTCATCCCTTTATGTTATATTCAGCAGGTAGGTAGGTCTAGTATTGCTTGGACGTGATTTTACTGGCATTTATAGGGGAAACAGAGGGAATGCCATTCACACAAGGAAAACCTTTTATATTTATTGTTCAGTAATCACTATTTGTATTTGTATAAAATAATATGTTCAATGAATTTTGGACACTTTTTCTACACGAAACATGAAATTTTCTTTAATATTCTCTTATTAAGCAAAAAATGAAAAGCTGTGTTGGATATTAATTTGCGCTGAAAGTATTTTACAAGCTCTAACCACACTAATATTTAAAAAAAAAGTAGTTCGTATTTCTAAAGTCGCAGTTGCCACCTATGTCTATACAGATAAATAATATTGAAGTGTCTGTTTGTAATGTCAAAATAACAACTTATAAATGTATGTGAGATTTATATGAGAAGTTCTCCTGGTCATCTAGTAGAGAATAAACTGAAGCCCGTCACTGTGCAATTCAGAACGCCACAAAACGTGTTGGCCTTCTCATGGCCCCACGCAACCCCTAGCAATAGTCCGCACCATTCTTATGGCCCGTGGTCTCTGAGACATACAAATAATAAGGATATTCGTAGCTACCTATGTTATGTTTGACCTTAGTATTTCTTTAAGCGATTATGTTTTTCTCGGGTCATGATAGCCAAAATCCCATACACGAATAACAGATAGCTGAATGAATTAATGAATGGATGTTTTTTATTGCATATATATAAGTTACATATATCAATAGGAGGTCTATCGTCGCCGGCGATATCTTCCAGACCACCCTTACAATGGTTGAAAGTAATATACTTATCATAGATTAAAAACAAAGAAAAAAAATGAATTTAATGTCAAAAAAATGACATTAAAAGTATTTAAAAAAATATTAAATGTCAAAAAAATCCATCACTTACATATAGCACAATAACTACTCAATAGAGTAAACTTTTAAGACAAAAACTATCAATACAGTTAACTGTTGAGTGTAGATAGCACGCAGTTTTGATGTGGTCGTAACAAAAAGTTTACGACATTTTCCCTACAGTGGCGCGTTCCATTACTTTTTTTCAGCGCGTTGCAGAATGTTGTAAAGATTCCTTGAAGTGGAGGCCTTAAGGGTAGAACACATTTATCGATTAAGAAGCTACCTAAGTTGAGTTTAATATTTCACTTGCGCATTACCACACTTAGGGAATGTACCCATATTATGTGACTATTTTTTTAACTGCTTTCGGTGACCACCCCCACTAGATGTCAAGATCCTCTCCCTCTTTGGTTTTCACGTGGTGATTCATAAATGTGGTTTTAAATATACTTTTTTTTTGCAAACAGAAAGTTTAAAATAAAATCGCTTATTTATAATTTAAAAAGCACTAAACGCTACGCGTCTTCTTTGAACATAGATAGCTCTAAAAAGCGCGATATTTACCTAGACGATACTGACTACGTCACGAATACCTAATCTCCCGACCCTGAGATCAGGTGTGATATTTTGAAGACCGCCGTCCCCCCCATGAACGAGTCACGCAGTATGGGTGCGTTGCGTTATGAAGATATGAATAGACTGAAATTATATACGACAAATCCATATTACACAAATTTCAACTTCAATAATATTACGAATATTTTAAAAAAATGCAGCCAAAACTTCATATCATAATAAAATATCACAAAAAGATTATTGTTACGAGTTGCAGGACTCGAATTAAAATGCCGTTAGAATTACTATACAGTTTATTAGAACAATAGAAACACGTACAATACAGGTACAAATATAACCGATAACAACAAGTCCAAACGTAATACAGAATGTCGTAATTCAATAACTCGCGCAAAGTGAGCACTAACTAGATACCGAATGTACACAAGTCTTGCTTCGCTCGTGGTTATCGCTCGACTGCCTCATCTTTCGATTGGAGCATTGCTTTATAATGCACAGATGCAATATGTCTGTCCGGAGGTGTAGATTGAATTTCCTTGAATCAGTTTCTACTATAAATCCGAGACATCTGGCAGTGATCACAATACAGCAATAGGCCGTAAAAGATTACAGTTCACAATAGGCTGTTTTTTAATCACAAAGTAAACAAAAGGAGCCCAAATGCCGAAAGGTAATAAAATGTGTTTCTACAGGTATGCAGGTGTGAATTTGTCGGTGTCTAGGTCCAAGCATTTTATATTATATAAAAATGTATTTAAAATGTATTAAAAATCTATTTTATAGAAAGCATTCGTAGTTTTATTGTTAAGATTTATTAAGACAGATTTGTCGAAGTATGTTCTGTAACTTATATCTTTAAAAATGTGGTAATGTGCGAGCGAGATAGCGTACTTTAGGTAGCCTTGTAATATAATGTGTAACATCTTGAGAACTACTCGATAGTACCTTCTCCAATCTTCTTGCTTTTGTATAAGCTATATAATTAGAATATTTCAACTGTCCATAGGCGACAGTAACCAATTTCCACCAAATGGGATGGGCATTGTGTCTATTTTATGGCTTCAGGAAATAAAGAGAAGCAAAAAAAAACAATATGTTATCTTTTGGAATACCCCGAATAAATCTATCGTCCCTTAACAGCTCGAGGCATCTGTTTTTGTGGGTAGAAAATAAAAATATTTTGACAGCGCACGAACCCTTTGTCAGAAGCGTTTTGGAGCGTGTTGCTTTATCAAAATAATACTCCTTATTGTGCTATGCTTTCATCCTTTTGTTTCCGTAATTTATTTGCATTAAGCTAATTAAAATAACCTTTGTTCTAAATTAATCGTTTGTTTTATTCTACTTACATAATAATCCATCCTTATACATATAAAAATTTAGATTACGTTAAGTTTATGTCTGAGGTTTTCTCATTTATAAATTCAGTGTACAAATTTGACACCTCCAACAGGTGTATTATACTTTCAGTGGCGTACCTTGCCTGAGACGGCCCCTGTACCAAAATGTGTCCGGGGGCCCAAAGGAAGGGTTTATAAAAAAAGAAACAAAAAAGCTCGAATTGAATTAAAATAGTTCTAGATAGATAGATAACAATTTATTGCTCACCAAATATACAATTTCATAAATACACAATTACAATATTGCCATGGTGTCAACAATAGGCGGCCTTATCGCTTAAATCAATTTCTCCCAGGCAACCTAACATATGAAATAATTTAATCTAATCTGGCGATGTAGGTGGTGTAGATCATTATTAAAAATATAATAAACATACTTAAACTACTTTAGAAATTAAATACAAATGTATTAAATAGTCTATAATATATGAATTAGGCATAATTATTTGAAGAAAAGTAGTGTTTTCTGAGTGCGTTCTTAAATGAAGGCGATGTTTTGGCCTCTCTGACAGTCAGGGTTGGGCAGTATTTGAAATACTTGTAATTGAAATACGTAATTGAAATACAAATACGTATTTTGTATTTGTATTTCAATTACTTCTTAAAAATGTAATTTGTATTTAGTATTTTAAATACCTGACGCTGAGGTATTTTGTATTTCAAATACTTATGGCTTCAAAATACATTTGACAAAATACTTTTAGCTATCTTATTGATGGATGGTGTTCTTCAGAAAATAGCGCTCGATAGCTTTCATAAGGAAAATGGTGACCGTTAAATATATATTAGGTACGTTCTGCAGTACTGGCCATTTAATTAAAATTAAGATATTTTAATTTCGAATTAATTTTACTTTGAAAACCAGGATGCTTTTTAAAAACATAGTCATTTGTTTATTGATTAACGTTATGTTTTCATCGCATTAGAATGTTTTTCGTCACTATGAATACGTTAAAAATTCGACTAATTTTGATATACTAGAGTTACCGCGCGGTTGCGCCGCGGGTCAACCTCTAGTGTATGCCTCTTGTAGTCTAAGAGCCCGTGAACCCCAGACCTTCGTTATTTTATAAAAGCTGAAAGTTTGTCAGCGCATGCTCCCAACCCAAACTTCATAATAGTCCATCGTTCTTACCTGTGTTGGGAGCATGCGCTGACAAACTTTCAGCTTTTATAAAATAACGAAGGTCTGGGTTCACGGGCTCTTGCTCTATTGTTGATAGAAGTTGCGTCACAGGTCACATTGTATTACATTTTTATGTTAGTGTTATTTGCTCTGAATGAGACACTTAATTTTAAATCGCAAACTATCTCATCTCCCGCATGAAAAGTATCTATGCCCATTTTATATGTATTAAAACTACATATATAGATCAAAATGACCAAAACGACTAAATCGACCAATTTGACGGAATTGACCAGTTCGACCAAATCGACTAATTCGACCAAATCGAGCAGTACGACGAAACCGACCAAATCCACGAAATCGACCAGTTAAATTAATTCGATGAATCGACGAAATCGAACAAATCGACAAAACGACTAATTCTACCAAATGGGCCAAATCGACCAAAACACCTACCCTACTTTTTGGGATAACGTTTACATAAATATATCCCATTGTCCGGAATGAAAAGTATCCCATGTTGACGAAAATGACATATCACAAAGAATGCTGCTACCTATGCTACTGTCTGGGATACATAATGCTATCCCAAAACATATCCCATTATCTGGGATGAAAATTATCCCTTGTCCACCCTCGGTATTAAAATTACATATTTACCTGACTTCAACTAAATCGGTTCAATACTTTTTCCGTAAAAGCTTTTTGTTAAGAGAGAGAAATATACTTTTATCTCGAGAACTATCCCATTTTTCGTGATATCTTATATTCATTCTTGGCAGCGAAAATGTATATACTGAGTTTCAGCCAAATGGACCCAGTAGTTTTTCCGTGAAAACGGAACAGGTCGACAGACTGTTACTTTTGTATTTATAATATTAATAAAGATAAGTCGGCAAAAGCGGCAAGCAACGTCAATGACGTTTACGGAGCGATCGTTACAAGCGAACGCACCATTTGTTATTGGTCTAGCCGCTTCCGTTCTGGTTATTTCGACTTAAAAAAGAACTTGGTCGACAATGAGGAACTAAAAGAGATTGTGAAAGCTGGTGATACTCAATCTATAGCTGAATTAGCAGGAGCTTTCGACATTAGCTTCAAAACAATATTATTGGTCCATTTGCGTCACATTGGCAAGGTAAAAAAGCTTGACAAATGCGTGCCGCACGAACTCAATGATCGCCAGCGCGAAGTATGCGTCGAGAAATGCCTTGCACTTGTCAACAAGCACACAAACGAAGGAATTTTGTACCGCATTGTTGCCTGCGACAAAAATGGATTTTGTTTGACAATCGCAAGCGCTCAGCAAGTTGGTTGGATCCTGGTTCAGCACCTAAAGAATATCCTAAATGAAATCCCTAGAAAAGTGATGGCCACTGTTTAGCGATCTAGCGCTAGTGTGATTAATCAAAGCTTCTTTCCAAATAGGACGACCATTATTATAGATGTTTACTGTGAAAAACTGCACACAAAGATGAGAAGCTCGCACGTCGTTAACCACCTCTGGTCAATCGCTCGTCCGACTCCTGCACGACAACTTATACTGCACAACAGACGATCTCCAAGTTACAAGAGCTGGATTTGGAAGCTCTCCGTCATCCACTGTACTCACCAGACCTAACACCTAGAGACTTCCACTCTTTACAGAATTTCGATAACTTCTTAGCGGGGAAAAAATTACAATACCCAAAAGGTAGAACAAAATGCTTTTAAAGAATTTGTTGCCGCCAGCGTCCAGCTAATCTATTCAAGAAGGGCAAATAAACTGCCATTGCGTTGGGATAGTTGCATTGATTGCAAGGGTGATTACTTTGATTAATAGAATAAAAAAAATATATTAAAAAATACGTTACTTTAGAAAAAAAACGGAAATTTCATAAGTATTTTGTAATTTGTATTTTAAATACAAATATGTAGTTAAAACACTGTATTTTGTATTTTATATTTTAAATACACGACCTAAAAGTATTTTGTATTTCGTATTTTAAATACATGCAAGAAAGTATTTTGTAATTTGTATTTCAATTAAAGCAAAGCATGTATTTTGCCCAGCCCTGCTGACAGTAAGAGGCAGCGCTTTCCAAAGTTTGACAGCCTGCACTGTAAAAGAGTTATCATGAAAGGATGAAGGGTGTGCAAGTGTAGTGTAGTTTACGATACGTATGAGTGCGCAAATTGTGAGAAGTAGAAAGTTCTAATTATGTCTTCAAAGAAATGTGCAAGAAACTTTTTGATGCCACCCGTGGTCGGAAGGCTCGGCGTATATTTTGCCCAGCCAGCCTTCTAGGAACGCTCCCATCTGGCAGCGATTTGTTACACAGTCTATAATCGCTTGTACTATTTGTAAGTTAGTTTATTTTTAGTTTTTAATTGTATTTTTTAGGTTAGTTCTAGTTTCCTATTCTCACTGAATATTATAGAACTGTCGCAAGTTTTTTATTTACATATTTACTATTGTTAAAGCACATCACTACCCATCTCATCGATTAATCGACACATCACTATTCTCGCCCATTTTTGTGAGGACGCGCGCACATGTAACACATAGTGCAAAAGAGTATTAAAAATTAAGGTAAAGACAATCCCCAACAACTATTATTGTTTACAAGCATTCCATAAACAAAATTAAAACTTAAACTTAACTCTCACTGATATAAAAATAATTATATATTGATTATAAGTTATCTCCTAGGACCAAAGTTAGTCAAACAATTCAAAACAAACATTCACTTTTCTTGTCTTATTTTCGAATTATTTATTTATTAAATCATAGATAGCTGAAGAAGATTTCAGTTTTGCCAGATTTTCTGCCTCTATGGACAATAATGACAAACCGACGGCTATCGGTTCCTGTTGACTCAGCAGTTATTCTCAATAATGTTATCTTGATATATAAAAATGAATGTCTGTCTGCATGTCCTTTATACAATCCTAAACTAACATCCGATTTTGATGAAATTTTGTGTATGTTTGAGTGGGTCCCAGGATGGTTTACGCCATAATTGGAACAGGTAGGTGGCGCTGAGATCGGGTTCTAGAATCCTCCTAATCACCTGGACCGATTTTGGTGATTTTGTTTTTGTGTCATGAAACAAAGTCTTTTAGGAATTCAGAAAATATGGCGGTACGAAGTTCGCAGGGTTAGTTAGTTAATCTATAAAAGATTGTGAATTTTTGCTTACACACTTTCAGAGCCTGGTATTAGGGACATAAGAAAATATTCCCAATTTTCTATGTTAATTTAATTCAAAGCCCTGAAATCCCGTACGTGGGTTTCATACAAGTATTTCAGTATAAGTAGTCTCAAGGTCCTTGTGCGAGCTCCTTTAGCGCGTTAAAAATAAAATAAAAGAGAAAAAAGGTGTTATTCGATTTTCCCCGCTTCGTTAGTTTGAGTCCACTGGGTACGGTGATCAGCCTTTATACGTTTATTTTGCTTGTCTTTATTTTTTTTAAAGCTTGAGCCACGTGTATATTATCACCTGGAATGAATGGAAATTTTGCCACGAAAAAGATTTAATGGCTGTACTAGGATACAGGTGGTGTTTTGACGCGAAATCTTAAATCTATACTGTTACGAGTGCGGGACTCGAATTAAAAATGCCGTTGGAATTACTATAGACTTTATTAGAACTATACAAACACGTATAACACAGGTACAAATATAACTGAACACAATCAGTTCAAACGTAATTCGCGATTCAATAACACGTGTAAAGTCCGTCACTATATAGGTTATCGAAAGTACACGATTAGGCTATTACTTTATAATGCACCGGTGCAATATGTCTACCTGGCAAGTGTCGACGCAATTTCCCAGAAAACGTAATCCGCACACCTGCGTAATCATGCCTGCGAACGACCATAAATGAGTACAATACACAATAGGCTGTTTTCTAATTATATGTTTTAAACACACAGTAAACAAAGGAGATAGTCATAAAACGGTTTCAATGTTATTAGTTCAAATGCCGCGGCAGGTAATAAATGTGCTTTGTCTACAAGTATGCAGGTGGCCCAACTTGGAACAATACTTAGTCGCAGACAAAATACTCTTGCAGACCAAAAGACAACCAGCACTTTACAGCCCACCCCGTGTTTATATACCTACATAGTTACACTTTTTAGTTGATAAATAAAATAAGTCACTGACAATCAATGACACTATTGACATAAGTAAGAAAATATTGTTATGATTTTATTGTATGTCTTGGAAGACCACGGGCAATAAAAATGGCCCGGACTTTTGGAGGGCTTGCGTGGGGCCATGGGGAGGCCAACACGCAGAGGCCCCTTGACAAGTTTAATGGAAATGTGGCGTGACACTGACCGGCGATTATTCCTGTCTCCACCATATAGGCCACCCAAGGACAAGCCCAGGCCAGCGTAGGACTGTTGTGGGAAATGAGGACATAAAGTACCGGGTTATTGGGGTAAACTACTTGTGGTACTAGGGTTCTGGGAATATGGGGACTATGACGTCTGCCCGTCGCAATGTTCAGGGAACATGGAAAAATGGGCAGACGGTGACTCGCCACTCTCTGCATGGGCCCCAAAAAATGCCATAGAAGACAGGGAAAATATAGTTGAGAGTGGCTAAGGGGTGTCGAGGAATGGGCTGCAGGTTCACCGAAGCTACTTCTGACGTTACGATTTATCACTTCCACCCCTGGAGCTTGAGTCTAGCGATCTCCACTCCGTGCCGGCTGGATAAGGCAAGCATGGAGGCGGGGGCCTTGTTTTGGCCCCCGGAGTCAGGTACAAGGTGTCGCTACTCACCTAAGGCTTCACAAACCCGCAGGGGGGCTTTGTGGCGATTTTATTATTATTATTGTTTTTATTTTATTATTATGATTTGTTAGATTATTACTTGGATATCCCAGCGACTTCGTCCATGTTCGACTTGAAATTCCCAGGACACAAAATAATGCAGCATTTAAAAAAATAATGAAAGCTGTAAAACTCAGCTGTAAAAAACTGTGTCGAAATAAACTAATTTTTCATGCACCCGAACAATTACGTATCACTCCAGGGATTAAAAATATCTCTCAGCTATCAAACAGTGAAAAAAAAAAACACATTGGAACTAGACTTTTTCGATCTGGCCATTTTTAATAATTCCTAGAAAATTTATGGCGGGATTCCTGATGTAAAAAGTATAATAGCAGCTTGCAAGTCTAAGAAAACCGATCGAAATCGGTTACGTAGTTCCCGAGCAAACAGACAAGAAATCGTTCGTCGTTTATATAGTCTATTCC
Organism: Dendrolimus punctatus; assembly: GCA_012273795.1. NCBI lineage: Eukaryota > Metazoa > Arthropoda > Insecta > Lepidoptera > Lasiocampidae > Dendrolimus > Dendrolimus punctatus. The sequence goes on along the minus strand of CM022553.1, from coordinate 5,562,386 downwards.
AGTTGTTTTTTAAATAGCTTATATCTACACAGACACAGCAAGTTTGGAATTTCAAAATGTTTTTTTATATTTTTTTATTGTAGGAGTTCAGCAGACAGGCAGACGGCCCACTTGATGGAAAGCAGTTACCATCGCCTATGGACATTTGCAACACCAAAGGTGCTACAAATGCACCGCTGCCCTCTTAAGGGAGACTGGAACCTGGTCACTAATGCCGGAACACAACACAAGGTTGTTATGGCGACTCTGGACCAGGGGTGGTAGCGATTCAGTTGGGCAAATGCCCTACCACCTGGCTGTGGGTTGTTTTATCGCCCCTTACGACAGGCCTCCCGGTGGCAGGAAATTGTATTCTGTTCTAATTCTATTCTATGTTACTGATGTTTTTTAATTTTGTAAAAATATGTCTTACGATATCAAACTTGCATATAATTATATTGCAGGGAAATGACGAAAATCGGTATATGATCAAACCCTTAAGGGAGATTATCAATTTACAGGAGATGTTACAATCACAACTCCGTGGTTGATCTCATTGAAGAAAGTTAGTAAGTAATTTGATCTAATCCCTTCAGGGAAATCATACAAAGTGTTGTGATTGTAACATGTCGTGTGAATACAATACGGGCATGTATGGATGTTCTCATCTTTGGGATGGCTCAGCTAAATACCAACTCGAGGCACTAGAACCGATTGAGCGGAGAGCGAGGAAGCTGATAGGCAACGACCAGCTATTTAAGGACAGATTACATCTTGAACATCGACGCAGGGTTGCCTGGTTGTCGGTTTTCTATCGGATAGATTTTGGAGAGTGTGCATCGGAGCTCTTCAATCTTATCCCGCCGTCTCCCTTCATTCATCGGACAACCAGACGCACTGGCATGCGGCACCGCTGTATGGTGGACATACCACCTATTCGAACAAAGCGCTTTGAGTCCACCTTCATTATACGCACAGCAAAGGATCGGAACACACTACCGGAGTCTGTTTTTCCCGAAACCTACAACCTGGGTGTCTTCAAGTCTAGTATGAATAGGTACCTTCTAGGTAAGCGTGCTCGATCTTAGACCATATTTCCGCTCAAATCGAGCGAGATAATGGTCAAACGCAAACCTGATAAAAAGAAGAATTAATCATCTCCCTTAGACATTTGATCAAATCCCGGTTTTCGTAATTCCCTGCGACATATACATTCTTCAAGTTCCCTCCAAAAACATGTCAGCAGTGTTTATTTTGCCATTTCAGATGTTTCTTCGGAATAATCTAATTCTTATTCAGAATTTCATTTTGCTCAGATAAACATCGATATTCGTGTTTATTTAATTTAACCTTCTTGCGCATTGAAGTTAAGATATTTAGGTAAAAGTATTTGTTGTTTATTCTTTGACAAATATTATTTTGCCAAATCTGTAAGTGACATGTACAAAAGAACGTTATTTATTTTTTAAATAAATACAATGTAAACAAAAATTTATCTAATGCAACTAGTATCTGAAAAAGTGGTAGCGTAATGGCTAGCGCCACGCGTCCCAGACTCAAAGGGCGCAGGATCGATCCTAGTCGGTTGCAAATGTCTATAGGTGATGGTAACCGCTTCCATCAAGTGAGCTGTCTACCTCTCTGCTGAATAAAAAAAAAACTTCAACGGACAAGTGATAAAATGAATCGCAATAAAATTTTAACTTGAAGTTTTCTACTTAACCGATTTGAAAAATTCTTTCACTGTTGGCAAGCTACACAATCCACGGGTGACATATGTTTACAAAAAAATTAGGGATCCTTACTAAAACTCCAATAACGTAACCCAAGGTGTAAAAAATACCTAAAATCGCGAGCACTGCGAAAACTATTGATGATAGAATGAAATAATGTAGTACGACTTTGCAGAACACCTCATTATCTACAAAAAGTGTCGCGACAGCATATGTCTAACTATTATAGTTATGCCACAATAAGTGTTCTTTTATTTTAAATTTTTAATTAAAATGCCGCCGCTAGAAAAGGCTCTTTATTTGCATCTTGGTATTAATCCTTATCAAAATAAATTACTTCATATTCAAGACTGCTTCAATACCTTTATATAACTTTTTGAATTATCCAATTCGGACATTCCATTCGAAAGATATCACGAGTTTAAAAATGTAAGAATTAGTGACGGTGACCACGTGACTGTGACATCTTTTCGTGAGCCAAAAATCCGTAAGACCCCCTCTATATAGAAATTTAACTTCAACAAGTTACACTTGTGAGCGGAATTACCCATGTTTCCCTTATTCATCAAGATTTAAAGTGATAAATTGTGGCATTGGCCCAATCAAGAGTACTGTTTCAATCTCTGACATCACTCAATTTGGTATCGGCATTCGAATGAGCCCATTTACGTGTCCCAGCCATTTTCCCAGCTATAAATAATTTAAGGTTGTCCACCCTCGTCACGCGCGCGATCGGCTGAGACGAGACCGACGCCCTCTTAAGGCTTTTATTACAGTAACACTGAGAATTCATTTTAACGCTCTATTATTAATTTATCAATAGTGCCTGCGGACATCTAGCTACACATAGCTTGTTACCTAGCGTCTGGCAGATTTGCTTACATCGGTAGAAAATATTAATAAACTAGCTGTCCCGGCAGGCGTCGTCCTACCCGGAAAAGCTTCAATCGATATGCCGACGCAGCGCTACCTACTGGACAGTACTTGGACATTGCAACATTACTTTATATTTCCCAAAATAAAAGAATTTTCCTAAAATAAAAGTAGCCTACTCCTTATTACATCAGCTACGTGCCAAACAGACAGACAGACAAAAATTGTAAAAAATGATATTGTGGCGTATGTACCGTATGTTATATGCATAGGTTATTAGGTATCATAAAATATATCCACACATTTGTGTATATTTTTATTTTTATTAGTGAATCATATATACGTATATTATAAATATATATAATATGAATATATGTGTATTTATTATATATTATTTTCGTTTAACTTATATATATATATATATATATATATATATATATATATATAACATATACTATATAATGGATAATTCACCAGACATTATTTATTACTAGCTGTCCCGGCAGACGTCGTCCTGCCCGGTAAAAAATAGGGGTTGATCGTAGAGGGTTGAAAATCTAGGGTTGTATGTATTTTTGTATGTTGTATCATAGAAAAATGGAAATTAAAAATTTTGTATAATAAAAATAAAAAAATAATTTAGGGGTGAACTACCCCTAACATTTAGGGGGATGAAAAATAGATGTTGGCCGATTCTCATAGATATCGGATAAACACAAAAATTTTCATCAAAATCGGTCAAGCCGTTTCGGAGGAGTATGGCAACGAAAACTGACACGAGAATTTTATATATTAGATTAAATATACTACATTTATATAGAGCTTAACATAAGCAAACTGTTTATTGCGGTCTTGGTTTTGCATAAATATACTGTAAATCGTGAAGTATCCTGTAATTGGCAACATTCATATTAAACAGAGTTGATTGTTTTAAGTTATAAGTAAGCGGTTGGATTTATTATAAATAAATATGCATGTAGTAAAAAGCGGTTATTTCAATATTACAAACAGTCATTCCAATTTTATTAATATGTATAGATAAAGAGGTGATCAGGCCCTTTGGTGCATGCTCTTTGCAGCATGCAGACGTGACTGCAAAATTGAATTTTCGACTTTGAAAATTGACCTTTGTTTCCATACAATAATTACATACATTTATTTGTATTCATTTTTTTCCAATTTCAAACAAAGCTATTAGAAAAACATTTGTTTGTAAAAAAAACAAATACTATTTTTTTCTGATATTTGTACAAGTGTTTAAAATTATAACGTCCTCACTTTGTGCAAGTAGGATTCAAATAGCGCATTAATTTTATGATTTAATTCTTAATTAAAAAGACTACGCCACTGGTACGAAGCTAAACCACAATAAAATCTTCGCATTCAGTACATAAGTAGCCTAATCTTTATCAGCATTCAGTGTTACGATACAAATGAAAGGACCTGGAGGAAATATGTCGCACGTCACGTGCTGAGTAAGACTTACTATTTCATGAAGCTTTAATAATATTAATTTAATAATATTAATAATTGCCTAACGATATTAAATCTATTTTTGAATATAGTTAACAACCTAGGCCCCGACAAAGACAAATTCCACATCAGATCTGTAGAAGCACATTTATTATTTTATTACCTGTCGGCATTTGAAGTAATTGTAATTAATCCTTTTATGGTCGTCTTCTTATGTTCACTTATTTATTGGTATGCGTTTCTAGTTATTGTAGAGAAAAGCCTATTGCTCTATTGTACTCGTTTACGGACGTTTGCGGTTGCATCATTAGCCAGGTGTTGGGGATTACGATTTCAAGCAGCGCATTTGTAGCACCTTTGGTGTTCCAAATGTCCATAGGCAATGACAACCGCATTTCATCAACTGGCCCGTCTGCCCGTCTGCTGATCTCATGCAGTAAAAATAAGTGGGCACGGGTGAACTACTAAGTTATAAATTGAAATTCCGAAATAGCTTCTTTTCAATTTCCTAAATTTTCATGATTGAATTTTCAGATTCATGATCTCGTGAAATTGAAACGGATCGTAACGATTCAATGTTATAATATTTCTTTGAAAGTGAACAGCAAAATATTAACCTTCAAGTCGACGCTGAAAATTCCTTTTGAATCTGATAATTTGATAAAACTAGTACAATTATCAAAACGGCGCGTTCACAAGAAATAAACAAGCCTGTTGAAATATGATCTAATTTAGAAAATTGGATATGATAATTTAATTTCGTTAAGGAACCCACTTACAAACAAACTGATTTCACAAAGTAACCAAATGTCGGCAACGTTTTCATTATTTTCTTTGATGTTGTTCGTTGTGTTGGTAAGTTACGAAGGGATTGATAAAGTTATTTGTTAAAAAAATAAAGCAATTCGTTTTGTACTTATTAGAATTGTTTCGTCTAGTTTTGTATTTCAAGGTAAGGTTTTATTTTTGGCCTTTTCATAGCTGTTTTCACATAGTATAGAGCCTTTACGAAATCGTTCTTCTCCATCAATATATAAGATTATATTATACAATTGTTGACACCCATCCTCGATGATTTGCACCCAGTTAACTTATTCAATACTAATGTATTGAATAAGTTGATAGAAATAAGTTAATAGAAGAAGAAAAAGTTTAATAGAAACATCACACATTAAGAAATTTAAAAAAAACGAATGACAACGGACAAGTGGAATAACGAATCGCAATGTATAAGTGGAAAATCTTCAACTGACAAGCAAGTTAAAATTTTGTTGCGATTCATACGGGCAGCGTATGAAATATGCTTGAAATGAAGGTGCTATACCTACTTGAACATTTGATATTCCCTCCCTGACTACTGCTGTGGAAGTGGGTATGTAAATTAGGAGTAAATGTGTCATAACATTTCAAGCGTTTCAGAGTTACAATTGTTATTATCTTTATAAATATTCATCTTCCGTGCTATATAATATGAGTTTATACTCGTTATTTCATAGCTCAATCTCTGTACGAATGTATTGACTATAAAGTTTTTGTCATGACTTTATGGAAGGGGTGTTTGTTGCCTGCGTGTGGTTGCTTTTTATTGCAATTCAGTTAATATAAACCCCATTTCACACTAAAAGAATTTATGAAAAAATATGCTACGAAAGAATGGTCCTTCGTAGCATATTTTTGCTACGAAAGACCATTATACGTAGCATGGATAGACCAGGGCAGATCTATTTTGAAACAAAAAAATCTATGGTAGGATGACACCCATTCACAAAGGAAGAAAATATAATTACAGTACATACATTTTCTATGATTCATTTTTATGTATATAGATACTATTTTAAAAATTAAACTATGGAAAAAACCTAAAAATTAAATACAATCAATATATTTAGAGGTAATAAAAGTAGTCCGGATCGGTGTCGGTGGGGAGCGTTCCCAAAAATGCTGGCCGCATTTCTACGTTGTATGGCGTTGTCCGTTGCCCTAGATAGACGCAAGCCCTTTGGCCACATTTTGAAATTAGTTTACGGCGGCCTCTGTGGTTGAGAGGGCTAAACTTTGCCGGCCTACCTCACTACAACATAGAGGCTCCGGGTTCGATTCCTGGTATAGTAAATTTCGGAAACTTATTTTCTCCGTTATTTACTATGGTCTGGGCACACCCACGTTACACAACAGCCTTGCAGAAATTTGGGTAAGAAAGTACCATATATACCAAATATAGGGGGGTTTCCCCTTTATTGTTCAGCCGTTGGTGTGACTATTCACACCGCACAGTAAGCAATGAACACCGTCTACACGCCACACCGCCGTTTATACGAAAATGCCATACAAAACAATAATATTGCATCATTGCTAAAAATAGTAATTACATCATAGTTTTGCCAGGATCATAAAAATAATTATAATAATTAGTTACTGATGCACTAAATTAACTACACGATAATTAAGTGCCCTTATAAAATTAATTAGCCGGTAGCAATAGTAATTTTATTATAAATTGAACTATCTGATAAATCAACTAAAAATATTATTATCTATGACGATTGTCTATGTAATATTAATATACTCTATGGTTCTCAGACTGCTGTGATGGACATCGCGTAACAGGGTGTCTGGGATCGGCCCCAGAGTGGTCCGTTGTATATTACCCATAACACAAGCGTAACTTGCTTAATTTGGGTATATACTGTGTGTTTGTCTGCCGATTATTATTATTAGTTTCGTTTCTACTTGATTCAGAAATTTAACTATAAATGCGGAACAAATTAAGTAAAACTCACGAGTATAATCATCGCCGCTCAACAGTCAAAGGCAGTGCACTACCGCGTGTGTTCTACCCCTATTTCCGTCATAAAATGAGACCGCTATGCTAATTAAGGGGGTGGAACTATAAAATTGGACCGACCCACCGCAGTTTTATGAGAAAACATTTAGGAAAAATTATTTAGTTTTAACTGTTACTAGGTCGTGGAATCTATCTGCAGATAGATATTACAAAATTCTGTAGGTACTTTTTTTTATTACAGGAGTTCAGCAGACAGGCAAAGGGCCCACTAGATGGAAAGCGGTTACCATCGCCTATGGACATTTGCAACACCAAAGGTGCTACAAATGCGCTGCTGCTCTCTTAAGGGAGACTGGAACCTGGTCACTAATGCCGGAACACAACTCAAGGTTGTTATGGCGACATACTTTAGACCAGGGGTGCCTTATCGCCTGGCTATGGGTTGTTTTGTCGCCTCTTACGATAGGCCGCCCGGCCGCAGGAAATTGTATTCTTTCTCCGTTCCTGCACGGACAAAACATACGGTACATTCACGTAAAAACTACTGGGCCGATATTGATGCGGTTATCACTGGTCGACAGCAGATTCTTACTCGTAATATCTACGCTACTTTTTTATCACGGAAATATCGCGGGAATTTTCCTAAGAGCGGTAGGGTGTTCGGGTGCATAAAAATTGGTTTATTTCAACAACGTATTAACTAAAATGATAAGCACATTCTTGTTTAAATCCTTCGGTACTTTATGTCCCGGGAATCCCGCGATAATTCGGACCGGTGGATTCCAAATATTTTAGAATGTTGTTCGGGCGAAGGAGACATGCCCGAGTCTATTACTTTTATTTATTTTTTATCAATAAATTTACCAGTTCTACTTATTTCTATTACAGGGTTTTCTTTTAGCTACAGGTTACATTGGGCCATTATTTTATCCTATTGTAATAACAATTTTTATATATTACGTAGTTATCTATCTCTTCTTTACTACATTGTGAGAATATATATAACACAATATATTTCCAGTATCATATATCATCCTTTGTTATTTGTTACCATAGCTGGGCATTAACTCGTTAATCCGTCAATCGTTAATTAACGAAGTTAACATTTCGAGTAACGGATTAACTTCGAAGTTAACTTAAAAATATGTTAACGGCCTCGTTAACGTTAGTTAAATTTCCCAAAGTCCGTTAATCGTTAATCCAGCAACAAATCTTTAAAGTGAAAACCTCAAAGTCTGCGGGCCCCCGCAGACCACATCCAATCTGGTTGGTTGGTTGAACTTCCGTATCCCCGTGTCCCTGGCATAAAGCGCAGGACGAAATAACTAGGGGTTTTAGTGAGTATCCCTAGGAGGCGAGTGGCAATAGGATGTCACATGGCACCCGTTCTGACTTGGCATGTTAGTGCCAGCCCGACCTGGCGAATACCACACACGGGTCGCGAACTATCCCCCAAGTTTCTGTGCTTGTCGCGGCTTCTAGTCCTCAATCGGAGTTCCCCTGCCTAAAAAAAGGTTAGCTTCAGATCAAAGATACCATATAAAACAAATGATTTTTTAAAAAATATTTATGGCTTGGCAACTAGACCTTTAAGCCATAAAACAAATTACATCATACCTATTTGAATGTAATCGATTTGAAAATAAGAAGTGTTGCCATTTTAAATGGCTTATTTAAATACGTAAAATAACTTACTTGAAATGTGGATATATTTGTTACACGATACAGTATTTTTAGCAAAAATATATACATAAGTTAAATTGATTAAAACTTATTTATAAATGAAGTCGATTTTTATAACAAATCGAGTCGGTAACGCATTAGCATATTACTAATTGATGCGTCATCGAGCTGTCAAACGTAAAATAAATGCTTGGAAAGGGTATAAATCTTATAATTTTACTATTGGCAAGAGGGATTCACAAATTATTTTTTAAACCTTTATATTCTATACGAAAGTCTCAAAAGTACGCCAACATTTGACCATAAGGATACGTGAAGGCTCTGGCCGGTAATAAATAATCGATATAAGCGGCATATCGATTGTCATGTAGATAATATATGACTTGGCTAGCCTTCAAGACAATGATGTCGTAATGTTGAATGACGAGCTCAAAGTAACCAAACTGCGCCTATCGATTACGTCATTTAGTACTCAGCTGTTGCCATACAGCTCTGATGTTTTTATTAGGCGCTATAAATGTAATTAATTAGTTTTTTTTGTTTATTTTATTTGAAAAATTGAGTCGTGTTAGAAATATCAGTGATTAATAAAATGTGATTTTTTGAATCGCTACAAAATCTCTGTTGGCTTACCTCGATCAAATAATTCCCTTGTTTGCTGAAAAGACAGCGTACAAATTCTCAAAATACGCTATATTTTTAAATCTAACGTGCAAGTAATTTACGTCGTTATTTCTTCAAATAAAGACTTTCTTTAAATATTTACGGTTTTATTCATATTGTCTTAGAGTAAGTTTGTAGTAACTTTTTCAGTGTCTGTAAGACATAAAATGTTGGCCACACATTTGCTACTCCAAAACTCTATCGTCCTCAGCTCCAGCCTACGGGTAAATTCAACACTGACTTGAAAATCGCATGCGATCAGGGAGAACACGTTTTTTTTAATATATTTTAAGGAGCCTAAGGAGCCTACAAACCTCGTACAGCTATTATCAATAAGGGCCGATTTTTCAATCACCAGTTAAAGTTATTCGTTGAATAAAGTATAATCATGTAAAAGAATAAAACAGTTGAATGTGTAAATTTTATCTGATGATCGAAAAAATGGCCCTAAAGGGACTGAGTATATATTTATTAATATAGTTAATTAAAAAGTATATAACTTATAGAAGATCTGTCCCCGCACATCGTTTACTTCAAACCTTTTTTTTACAAGTTTTAACAACAATATGTACTTCTATAATCCTCTGGTAGGAATAGATCAATATTACAATGAAGTATAAAAAACCCCTTATTTAGATATTTTTGAGCCAAACTTCTAATAATTCCGCCTAAGTTTGGAAGATATACTGCCACTGAATTTAAATAATAGTGAACAGTACTTTCTCGTTTCGACTTTACGTAATTAATATACTTTTTTCTAAATACTCTTATAATAGGTCCTACGAAGTCCGTAAGATTATTTTTATTTGTATGTACTACATAGATTTAAGTTACAATCTAGGACTATTTTACTTTAAGTCTCTATTGTCTTTATGATTTTAATATTTTGTGTATGTGCTCAGCTCGTCGCACATATAATAAATATTGTTTGCACGCTGATGTGGTGGGCCTAGGATAACCAGGTCGATCCAGTGGTGGAAGTTAAAACACTGTTATGGGGTGAAAACTTGTAATAGAATCTCTTATATACGAAGGCGTCTGCCTTCGGCTACAATCCAAACGGAATAACCACAAAAATGCAGAAAATGCAAAATTAACTACATTGTTGCAAGTCATAAAAATAAATAAAAATTTGTGTTGATGTTGCCAACAGTGTATACAAAAAAATGAAAAAAGAAGTATTAAATTATTCTAAGTGATGATTGATTTCTTTTCAAGTAAATCTTACGTCTCAAGATCGGGTGACACTGAAAATCTATTTACCAGATATATATCTCATGAATCAAAATAAATTGCCAATAACTATAATAAAGTTTGCCCCTTGCAATAAAAATTCAATTGATTGACTGACTGGCTTTTAGTATGATAAAATTCTTTTGAACGTCGCCGTAAGAATTTTCATTTTGATTTAAAATCTCTCTCCAGTGAATTATTTAGTAGGGAGCACTCGAGAGGTATCTAGTGGGCGATTATTTCATAATACTAGATGGATAGTATTGTTGCAAGTTGATATTAATACTTTGCAGGTGTCTTTTTACCCTTTTGAATTTGAGTGGTCTATTGTTCGCACATTGCGATTCTGGGTTCGACCAAAAGAGTGGATGGTAGCTGCAGGATCCGAAGCAACCTTAAAATTGAGAATCTCGTGGCGGACCCTAACATAATAGGAGAAATAAAAGCTCACCGCCTCCGCTGGATAGGTCATGTAGAACGGATGGGAGAAGATCGCAGCGTGAGAAAAGCATGTTTGGGACGGCCGATAGGTCGGCGTCCGGTCGGCCGTTCTAAATATCACTGGAAGGACTGAGTACGGGCTGACCTGTCGAAGCTAGGAGCAAGTAAGTAATTGTTCGCGCAAATCTCTGTTCAAGCCGCTGTAAGACGTCAAAAACCTTCTTTCTTCTTTTGATATTTCATGCGAATTCGTAGAAACCATTAAGCCGACCATTTATTAAGGACTTCAAGAACCAGTGGGTAGTAAGTTGCTAGGAGGCGATGTCTAATTTACAAATGGATGACGGTCGAAAAATGTGTTACCTAGTGCACTTTCGAACGAGTATCTTTTAACGACGAACTTTTGCGAGTTTTATGTGATAACGATTTTCTGTCTTACGGTTTGGTTTTGTTGTATTGGTCTATACTTGTAAGAACTGTGAATTATGTGTGTGTACTTCTAATAAATCTTGTGATCATTTCAACGGCATTTTTGAATTTAAATGCCCTACAAATTCATAAGTAATAAGGAAATAAAACTACTTTAATTTGGCAGATAGGATTTATATTATCATCAATCTTAATATGTATATTTCTTCTGTGCGTCTGTATGTCACTGAACTCCTCCTAGACGGCTGGACTGATTTTGATGAAATTTTTTGTGTGAGTTCAAGGGGATTCGAGGATAGTTTAGATTCACAATTGGACCCGGTAGGTGGCGCTGCAATTGGGTTCTAAATTTTATTTCTTCAGGGCAGGACAACGTCTGCCGGGACAGCTAGTACCTAATTAAGTTTTAGTTGGTCTCAAAGAGAGTATGGGAGTGAAGGTAAGGAAAGGAATGCTCCGGTGGTTCGGGCCTGTGGAAAGAATGTATGATGAAAGAATGACTAAACAGATATACAATGCAAAAGTGGATGGATGCAGAAGTCACGGAAGGCCACGACACACCTTCCATGATCAAATTGATCGTGCACTAGCAGAAGGTGATGTCAGGAGCCTTAAGAACAGACGAGCGTGCATGACAAGAGCTATGAATGTCTAAGACGCAAGTGAATGAAGAATAAGCCTGAATGGCGCTCTGTTGTTCGTGCCTACCCCGCAAGGGACCTGGCGTGAACTTATGTATGTATGTAAGTTTTAATTTTAAGAAGATATTTTTATAACACTAGCTGAAGTGCGCCTGATAAAATTTTAATGCAATGTGTAACCTGTGTGAAAATTTGCTGGCGAAATTAATAATAGGTACACTGTAAGGTATGGTAGGAAGGTAAATTCTAGTGATATATAGTATAGATTTTAGATTTAAAAATATACTTACTGTTAATAATACGTTGGGTGGTGTAATAAGACAGTCGGGTTATTTACACAGGGCACGCCCAACCTTTGTGCCGGGTGTCTAAATCAGAGTAGTTGTAATAAGGGTTTTGGCAGTTAATTTATTCTGACTCGATATCCAATTACGTTACCGATTAGATTTCCTTTGCGTTATGTAGTTGACAAGTAATTTAAGAATTTACATTATTGAAAGACTTCTACTCATTTTCCAAATGCTAGTAGCTATTGTTTATGTCTCTCATTGAAAACTTGTTTATTACATACTAGCTGTGCCCGCGATTACGTTCGCGCCTTTTACTTTATATTTTAAACTCTGAAATATACAAGTCATCTAAATGAAATATACATGAAAAATTATGAGGAAATTCTTGTTTGAAATTTATAACAACATTAATTTCACAAAGAAAAATTATATAAACAGAATTTATTATTATGAAACATTACAGAATAAATGTTTTATGTGACGGAGTTAATATTTATAACAAGTTAACTATCCAAGTGTGACTGTGAAGGTGTGCAAAATACATTTGTATAAAACCAAAAATTATATTTTAAAACCTAATCTTTAAAATATTGATCTTTATGAAACCCATATTTTTCGAAATGTTACCTTATTTATATATTTCATTGTTTATTTATATACTTTTGTCCTCTAGTGTCAAAGAAGCCGAGCGAGCCCGCCTCATAGCCAGGGATGGATTTACACTAAGGGCACTAGGGCTGTGAAAAAACGAGTTCTCATTGGATATTTACGTTTTGAAATCTAGTTACAGTACATAGATAATAGGACAGTATTTTTCACGGTGCCCCAGGGGACCGTGAAAGGTTAAGGTAAATCCAGCCCTGCTTTTAGCAGTTTCAAAATGGGAGTCAGGCTATCCTGGGCTTGGGCACACTTCTGGATGACACTAAATTTAGGACTGTTGCCTGTATTCGACTGGGGACAGCGGCTGTAGTCCCTCATCCCTCAGCCTTATTTCCGCACTGTCAATCGGAAAATAAAGTTGATGGTTCAGGTCACCATGGATTGTCATTCGTCAGATAATACCACGCCATACTCCACTAAATGACATTATACACCGAGCTCTTGTCACTGCTGGGATTCCAGCAATTCTAAAGCCGGATAGACGTTGTCGCGACGATAGCAAGAGATCAGACGGGATGTTTTTAGTGCCATAGAAGATGAGACGACTATTAGTGTGGGATGTATCAAAACGTTTGATAGATGTCTCACGCGCTTTGGGTAAATTTTTTATTGAAATCCATAAAACGAAATAACGACAACAGAACGTTTGTTAACTTTAAGAAACAATTCGTGTGTTAAAAAGGCCAATAAAATTCAAAAACATACAATATACACCATTTTATTAATTAATATGCGTCGAAAATACAATTTTACAAATCGCCATAGACCGACTATTAAAAAAAAAACACACACAGTTGAATGTTGTCTACACCATGAAGATTAATATCATTTATACTACTATATTACAACATTATATTTCAATTAGCTATTCAATAATATTTTAAATTGTTTATATTTTTTACAATTTTCGATTAAATGAAATTTTATTAATAATGATTAAAATATATACCCTAAAGCACAACGACAATTACATTCTTATCTAGAACATAAAATTTTATTTACAATTTCATATAATCAGTTTAGAAAATTACAATTTTCAAAATTAGATACTTGTAAATGGGGGCTCGCCATTTACAGGCTGTGAATTTAGCTGATCAATAAAATAAATTGATATTCTGTTTTTTAATATTACATTTTTTAAATATTTTTTGATCTGGTAACACTCACAGCCTAAAAGTACCGTCAGTTTCTTATTATAATCACATCTAATTTTGTACAATTTTACAATAAATACAATAATAAAATGTCTGCTATTTTTTTAGAGGCGGGCAAACATTTATGGAACGAATTACCGCTCTCATGTTTCTATCACTATTATTAATAAGTAGCCAAATATATTTATTAAGTAATAAATGCTTTAATTGTAAATTATATAATTATTTATGTATATTATTACTCTATTACTAGATAATCGTATTAAGACAAAAATACATATAGATATATTAAAAAAGTATAAAGTTTATTTACATAATAACATCTCTACTATTTTAATTGTACTGATTGTCGCGGTCTTAATCATATTGAGTTAGAGTAAGTTTGTAGGCTTCTTTAATGCTCTTAACTTATTATAACTCAATACGCATAAGACCGATATAGTGTCTCTTTTGAGGTTGTCTGTAAAAAAAAACAATAAATTTATTTATTTATTAATTTAAAAATAAGTTTTTTTTAATTTGATTAATTCCGTATAAAACAAGAAAAATTTGAAAACAATATGTCCTTTCATTTCAGCATATATTTTATATTCACATCTCTATGAATTAAATATGAACCTAATATATTAAATATATAATAACTACAGAAAATAAAAGTAATTTACATGCGATGCAAATGACATATCTTAAATTTATCTTACAATAATTCATATTACTGCAACAGATTGTTCAAATTTCATTTCATGAAATTGTGCATGTTGTTTTGTGCAATATCGACAGCTTTTTGAAAATAATTAGGCCTTTGAGATATATGTTATATAAAAACACTGATATGTTACATAATACATAAATAGACAATAATACTTATACACTACATTCATAAGAAATTTCTATTTAAAGCACAGTTTCGTTGGTGCATGTCCTTGGGCCATTCACAAGTGAATATCTGCTTGATCCGCCATTTTTCCTACTAGTCACAGCACCTCTTATAAACAACTCCTTGAAAGTCTCCCTAAACTGCCTCGACATGCCGCAATAGATCGCAAAATTAATCGGATACGAGACAATAATAAAGAAATTCGTTATCAAAATTAATATATTAGCAATATGGTAATCTAAAATCTCTACTAGAGTGCTCGAAATTATATGTAGAATTGTTACGACGGCCACAGGTATTTCTACCATTAGAAACACAGTGACAACCACTATTAACATTAGTGTTGTGCAGTTCGAATCTCGAAGTCGTTTGCATTCGGATTTACGGTTCTCTTTGAACAGTTTTTGACGGTTTATTTGGGCTGTTCTCATTGCTCTGAATAGGAGGACGTTGAGGACGACTAGTGATGTGCAGGGAATCAGGTGGACGAAGAGTACTCGAAACCCGAAGTATGTGATGAAATAGGCGTCCATTGATAACGTTTGCACCCACGGGGCCATTTGGATCTGTAATAAATGTTATATAAATAAATATCACGTGTTTATTAACTGTTCAAACCTACTGCCTATTGGTTAATTTATCGTATAAAGTTTGTTAGAGTTGAAACCCTCATCAAACGGAAACAAAGACTAGGAAGTAAAATTAAATTTTAACCTATATGTATGACCTTCAAAAATTGTTCTCCAGTGGAACTTATTTTGAATAAAAACTTTTGAATTTGAATGGCAAAGTGCGAAATTGTGGTTTGCACTTTTGGTGTGCACACGATACTTATAAAGTTGCTAGCTGTACTCGGCAGACGTTATCCTGCCTTTAAAAAATAAAAACCTAGAACCCGATTCCAGCGCCATCTACCAGGACCAAATGTTAATTTAAACTATTCTGAAATCCACTTGAACAAACAAAAAAATTCATCAAAATCAGGTCCATCGTTTAGGAGTATCGCGGCGCCACCTATAGGGCCCAATCGTTAATTTAAACCATTCTGAGACAAACTTGAACACATACAACAACAAAAAAACACATTCCAGTAGAAAATTATTGTAATACTGATATCACTATCAAAACATAGTGGTAAGTGGTATAAGGGTGAAATTTTTTGGTTGTATGTATTTTTTAATGCCGAATCATAAAAAATAAAAAAATGACAATAAAGTATAAAAAGTATTTAGGGGTGGGTCATCCTTATCATTTAGGGGTATGAAGAATAGATGTTTGCCGATTCTCAGACCTACTTGATACGCACACAAAATTTCATACAAATTGGTTCAGCCGCTTCGAAGGAGTTTGGTAACAAACACCGCGACACGAGAATTTTATAAAAAATAGCGGTTCCGGCAGACGTTGTCCTGCCCTAAAAAAAGAAAAATCTAGAACCCGATTCCAGCGCCACCTACCGGGTTTAATTGTGAATCTAATTTTTAGATTCCCGGGACTCAAACACTACCTTTAACACCTTGGGGTTACATTGTCGATTTTTTTTCAACTATAAGCCGCGCGCACAATGTTTGCTGATGACTATTTACTATTATTGTATATATTTATTTAAAGTATATACTTACAATAAATCAAAATAACAAATTTATAACCAAACCAAACAAAACCTTTTTTGTCAACCCTACTTATCATCGACGCGTGAGGATGATAAAAGGCTATCGGCAAATCTTCTACGCACGGGTTGTACGATTCCAGCCCACGGAACTCTCCATTGGGAATGGCAATCTACGCATTTCTCTGATTTTGATATATCATTTCTGGCACACTGTGACTAGATCTTTTGATCTATAAAAAGTACTAGAGAGCTATTCAGCCAGTACTCCAAGTAAGAATCGTAAAGGTCAAAACGGTTATACAATGGAAATTACTTTGTTTGAGAATTCAAGATCGAGTTGACAAGCTAATAGCGAATTAGTTTAAGGGGTAAAGGAAGCAGGGAATGATGTATAAAGGACGATTTATACATATTCATCCGTTCAGCAAAGGACAAAGAAAACTGTTGGATCCTCAAAATTTTTCTAATGTCGGTAGTTTTATAAGTGCCGCTGGCTTTCGGTTTCGCCGCCATTGCGTGGTGGCGAACCAGTCTCCAACGCACGCGAGGTCTGTTCGGACGTTCCGTTTTCTCCGTGCACGTGAACGTTTCACACCTCATTCTTGAACCTTTTTATTGAATTTTATTAAGCTTATTTATATACAAGCCGCGCTTGCTCTTTTGTGTGAGTATGCCATTGTGAAAACCCGAAGTGCCACTCGAGGACCTGTTCGTGCCGCGCACTTTCAGGAGCTGTCTAGCTGCCCTATTGGAGATGGATTCCGAGGTTAGTGGTGCTTATTACCCATTGTTTTTTGTGTAGGAGTATACAGTCCATTAATTACTACAACCAGCGAAGCTGTGTATGGATCCGTGATCTAGCATTGCACAAAAACAATTTCCTGCAGCCGAGCGACCTGTTGTAAGAGTCGACAAAATAACCCACAGCCAGGTGGAAGAGTATTTTTCCGTCTGGGTAGTTATCACCCCTGATCTAGAGTATGTCGCCATAACCTTGAGTTGTGTTCCGGCGTTAGTGTCCAGGTTTCAGTCCTATCTATAAGTCTATTAGCACAATGGTCGCAACATTTAGAATTGAAAATGTTCATAGGCGACGATAACCATTTTCCATCACAGTTGGACCGACAGCCTGTTAGCTGTACTCCAGCAATATTTAAAAAAAAGACAGCAAACAAATTGCGATTCTTTCCCGTTACTTACAACGTGGATGTCTTCAAATTCCGTAGGAATAGGGACCTTCTTGGTAAGCGTGCTCCATCTCAGACCATATCTTCGCTCTACATGCTCTCCAACGTCATGTCACTCCCTGTTAGAGAGTGCACGTTGGTTGCACATTTGATGTTGCAAATGTCCGTAGTTCCATCAAGTGGGTCGTCTGTTTCTCTGCTGCTCTCTAAACGGAGACTAGAACCTGGTCACAAATGTCAGAGCACAACTCAAGGTTGTTATGGCGGAATACCTTAGACCAGGGGCGGTAAGCCATCCAGTCAGGCAAATGTTCTACCACCTTCTTGTGGGTTGTTTTGTCGCCTTTTACGACAGCCCGCCCGGCCGCAGGAAATTGTATTCTTTCTCCATTCCTGCACGGGGAGTGTTACTGCCTCTTTACGTAACGGTCAAGGCTTTTCACTGTAAGACTATAGTCGATGACTTCAGTCTACACCTCAAATGGCGGCATCCTCGTGAACAAGATCAAAGTATTTACATGGTATTTCATTTGCTTTCTTCACGAAGTTAACCTAATGTGGGATTCTGCTGTCAACGAACGGTGTTCTTCGCTACTAGTACTCTAGTACGTTCGCTGACACCACTTATATTTTATTATAAGGGTATTGAGCAATAAAAAGTCACGCCAAGTTTGCTTTTACGTCGATTTTTAATGTTTGGATGAATCTGTATACTCCTTAATATTCGAATTAAACTTAAGTTTCAAAGTAGATTAAAGTTAATGAACGAGATTTCCTTTGAGATTGGTCGAAGTTTTTATTACTGAAATTTTACTCAGTTATCTTCTTAAATTAAAGCTATTAATATAATCTGATACGATTAATCAAAATAACTGTTTAATTCACTAATACCGACTTAATTTACTACAACGCCTCTTTTGTATAATATGTGGGTACACCCTGAGCACGGTCACGTGTTTGTACGTACTACCCGTGCGCAGAAAGTTTGCCGATAGCCTCATGATGTCACGCGTCTATGGTCAGTGGGGTTGACAAAAATGGTTATATAAATAGTTGTTGCAATAGGAAAAAGAAAGAAAGAGAAATTATTTTAGGAATAGCGAAGTACTTACATTGCTAACATGTATTAAGAATAACATAAATATTTTGAGAATTTGTACCCCGCATTTTTCGCAAACAAGATTTGAATTCAGCTTGTTGCTGTGCCGGAATAATATCCGACACAACGCTGATTTTCAGTGAAAACCTTCCTTTGGCGTAATACTAATACGACCCGAGTTAGTATTAAGAAGAAATTTATTATTGTATGTATTGTTACGAGTTGCAGCACTGGATTTAAAATGCTGTTGGAATTATTATAGAGTTTATTAGAACTATACAAACACGTATAACACAGGTACAAATATAATAACACGCGCAAAGTCCGTCATTAAATAGATTACCGAATGTTCACACGTCTCGCTTCGCTCGTGGTTATCGCTCGACTACTTGATCTCTCAGCTAGGGCCGAGCTTTATACTGCACAGCTGCAATAAGTCTGCCCGGCCGCGTGGACCGAACTTCCTAGAGTCAGTGTGTACTTCAAATCCAAGAGTCAACCAGGCAGTGATCACAATAGGCTGCTTTTTATCACAAAATTTAAACAAAGTAAACAAAAGAAGTCCAAATGCCGAAAGGTAATAAAATGTGATTCCACAGGTATGTAGGCGTGATTTTGTCTTTTGTCGGCGTCTAGGTTGTAACAGTACTTTACATAAGTATTTACAATAATGGTAAGTGATACAATACAATTACATACAATACAATAAATAGTAATACAACACAACCTGTGACAATCAGGCGCGCCCATTCCTTCAGGCGTTCAACGGACTCGTGAAGGATCATTACCTCGGGCTCTAAGGTCAATAATAACATCTTTATCTCCCTAATTCTATATATTATTACGATAATTATTATTTATTTATATAAATAGTTTCTTTTATTTCCATGTCTATTTATACTTGCCATTTCAAAATCTTATATATATACTTTTTTAATTCTATTTATATTGCAAAACCCACATGTTACACAAATTTTCTCTAATCCATGCTAAGGTTGTCTGGAAGAAATTGCTTTTAGTGATAAGACCGCCTAGTCTTCTGTATTTAAACTTCTTGAATTGTATCTTAATGTGATGCAATAAAGTATATTGTATTCTACAATAATTGTAAGTAGTCATCGGCAAACCTTCTGCGCACGGCTTATAGCTGAAAGTCTCCAATTTTTATTATTGGCAGACAAACACACACACATATTATATTCCTAAATTAGGCCAGTTATGCCTGTATTATTGATAATGTACAAAGTTCTACGTAACTTGCTTTGCGACATGTGTAATTTGTGATTTTGTTTACAAATAACCAAAAAAACTACTAACCCTGCATACTTCCTCAAGGTGGCCATGCCAGACGGTCACGTGGGGCGTGTATTGCCTGTCGAAGAACCTGGGCAGCTGGTGTAAGAACGCTGCTATCCCGATGTACACCAGGCATTTCATGACGCGAGGCATCGTACACCTAGAAAAGGGAAAATAGGTTTAATTAATATGATTTCTGCTTTAAGCCAAATTAACTATGGCACGCCAGCCCTACAAAAGTCCGGGTCATTGCATGGCCCGTGGTCTTAGAAAAACGTGTGCGTCTTGGGACGCCCGACAGAAGTGATAACTTAACCTGCCTACCCCTGCCGTATGCGTAAGAGAGACGGAAGCCAGACAGACTGGCGCCGTAATGCGTTACGTAACGAAGCGGTTTACCCTACCATAAGAAGTTATCAATTCTAAAACAATTATTCATTCAGTCCATTATATCGAGTTAAATTTTCAAAAAAAAAACCGACTTCACAAACTAAAAAGTATAAAATAACTTTTTTCTAAAGCTATTATTATTAATATATATTAACTAAAACATCTTAAAGTCGGTGCTTAGTAATTTTTATGTTTTATTTTGTACCGACTTTAAGATATTTTAGATAATATATATTAATAATAATAGCTTTAGAAATAAGTTATTTTATGCTTTTTAGTTTTTGAACTCTGTTTTTTAAACGAAGGTTTTTTTATTTATTTGTTACTTTTTAGTGTCTAGCTATGTATGGGGACCTACGAATGGTGACGCGCTTCTTAAAAAATATAGGTCCCAAGAAACGGGAACAAAAAAATGTAAACTAATGGGCCAAACTATGTCAAATTTTTAGGGGACCAGATGGCAGCTATTCCGCGTCGAACAAAATAGAATCACGTAAATCTGGTCATAAATCAGGGAGTAATCGGTAAACATATATAAAAGAAAAGATCCCGACGAATTGAGAAGCTCCTCCTTTTTTCGAAGTCGGTTAAAAAGAAGCAACTGCCACCAATATAGATAATTTAAGTAAAAATCACACGCATACCTAACCATTAAAATTTAAAATTAAAACGCATAAACCAGACTGTAGCGTCAAAGATACTCATCAAAAGTCATATCTTTCGAAGCTCAAAAACCGCAGAGCAGTTAAATTCTAAAATTTTGAACAGCAATAGATTATGGACTATGAAACAGCTGAAACGGCCGCCATAAAGGCTATAAATCTTAAAATATTAAAAACATTTGCGGTGGAAAGACCTCCAGCCGCCCGCTAACAGTCCGTACAAATTGTGAAGTATAGCTAAATGGTTTCGAAAGCTGTAACCAGGATTTTTTTTGAAAAACGTTAATTTGGCATCTATCACCTCTTTCATTTTTGGAATAGGGTAGTTGACAGTCCAATCAGTAAACGTCGTCAAACCTCTAAACAATACTAGCTGATCGATATGCCGACAGCAGCGCCACCTACCGGGTCCAATTGTGAACCGACTCAGAAACCTTCTTTGGCTCATGCACAGCAACTTTGCTAAAGATCATCACATGATCAAATGTATAGTTTACGATTCTATAACGGACATATAGACAAACATTCAATTCTTTTTATAAAGAAGAAGATAACTTATTATTACTTAGCTAGCATTTCATAGCATCGCAATATTAATCTTACTTAACCTACATACATACATACATACATAACTTCACGCCAGGTCCCTTGCGGGGTAGGCACGAATAACAGAGCTCGATTCAGGCTTATTCTTACACACCTCACTCGCTTCTTTGACATTCATAGCTCTTGTTATGCACGCTCGTCTGATCGTCTCGTCTTACTTAACCTATCTCTGTGAAATGTAATATTTATGAAATGTAATTTCTCCATGCAAGAACGGAGAAAGAATACAATTTCCTGCGACCGGGCGGTCTGTCGTAAGAGATGACAAAATAACCCACAGCCAGGTGGAAGCCATTTGCTCGACTGGATGGCTACCACCCCTGGTCTAGAGTGTGTCGCCATAACATGGTGGAATATGGTACTATCATTAAAGAATCAATGGAAACGTTTTAACGATTTTACAAGAGATTTGGTGATAATAAAATTAATACATTCATCTAAATTAAATTATATTATAATTTACATAAAAAAAGTTTACTCCACTATAAGAAATACAAAAAAATTATATGATATAATGTGATGCGATCCACGAGAACGCTGCCGATAAACTGCGCTGCAGTTTGGCAATATTAAGTTAAAAGATTATACATACAGTTGTATGTATAATCTTTTAACTTAATATTTCATGAAAATAAATTTTAAAAAAGAAGCGGCAAAAAACATTTACTCCGAATATAACTGTCTCAGGATCTTTTAATGTCTCTACTGCCTGACTGTTCATTAAATTATAATGCCAAATTCAAAATAATGAGCTTTTTCGACACTTCGCAGAGTGATTAAAATAATGACGGGAACTTAGCTATCTCAACTTAATTGAATGTAGGTATACTTAAATAGTACATTTTCCATGCCTATATATATTATTTCGAGTCGCGAGACTCAAATTAAAATTACTATAGAGCTTATTAGAACTTTACAAACACGTATAACACAGGTACAAATATAACCGAACACAACAAATCCAAACGTAATGCAGAAGGTCGTAATTCAATAAAAGCGCAAAGTCCGGCACTTATAACATTCCCGAGTGTAGTACACACGTCTCACTTCGCTCATGGTTCTCGCTCAACTGCCATCTCCCTCAATAGGGCCATTGCTTTATACTGCACAGATGCAATATATCCGCCCGGCCGGTAGATACATAATAATATAACAATATTATTATGTATCTACATTATATGTCTTATCCGTACAGGAGCGGAGAAATAATACAATTTCCTGCGGCGGAGCGGCCTCTCGTAAGAGGCGACAAAATATCCCACAGCCAGGGTATTTGGCTGACTGGATGGTTACCACCCCAGGGTCTAGAGTATGTCGCCATAACAATCTTGAGTTGTGTTCCAGCCTTAGTGGCCAGGTTTCAGTCTCCCTTAAGAGAGCACCAGCGCATTTATAGCACCTTTGGTGTTGCAAATGTCCATTGGCAGCGGTAATCACCTTTCATCAAGTAGGCCGTCAGCTTTTTTGTATGCTTCAGGCAATAAAAAAAGAAATTGGTGGTCAAATAAGATTCATTCATTCACTCTGTCATTCTATGACTCCAGATCGCGTCTCATATTCCAAGCAAAAGTATAAATTTCGCTTGACATTAATACCCCGTTTGACGACCGTGCTACACACATTCTGGCGCCACTCACCCAGACCAGGGAACAGTACGGCGGTCTGGAATTTTATTTGGCTACATTTTTATAGCACTCGCAAATGATACCTACTTATATTCGAAAGACACTACCAATGGTTTGGTTTTACTTACTCTAATTTTTTAGCTTTTTTACACTTACAACTTACTTACTTACAAATTGAAATGAGTAAGGATTTAGTGGATATGCACGCAACGTAAGAAATACAAGATATGAAAATAATCCAGCAAACATTTAATTCAAAAAATCTAAATACTACATTACTAGATAGCGCCACATTCATCGCTTGCTTTTAGAAATTTAAGATCAAATTACTTAAAATTTAAAAGAAACTTATTAGTAATAATATATTCAATAATAATTACACCGCATTATAAAATATGACTGAAAATCGATACATTTTTAACCAACTGGAAAGTAGTAAACTCTCAATTGGTCGTATAAATAAGTTATATATACGACCACAGATCATAGAAACACACACTGTGTTTCTGTGATCTGTGATAAGTAATATACATTCAGTGTTGGGACTAGCTTAAATGACTAATTGCCCAGCCATAAACATAAAAAAAGTGTTGGAATTCACACTAAAAAGTTTATATTGTGGCTGTTGGTTTATTACAGGCGACAATGCATTATTTTTAAATATGGAACATTGTTGTTCTTATATTTTTGACCTGTATAATTCTTCCCTCCATTAAAATCGTCATATATTACACACATGCATTTTTTATATTTAAAATAATTACAGGCCGCAACAAATTGATTTTTAAAGAAGTGTTTAACATTTAGACATATTTTTGTTTGTTTCTGAACCATTTGACCAATATTTTGGTCATTCTTTTGGCGTTGGATTCGGTATAGCTTCGAACTGGTTACATATATAATTCGTCGCTGTGGAACATTACACACCGAAGACATAGCAGAAAATGCCTTTAGATCAAATAAAAATTGTGCAGTAATTGAGATATTGCTTTAGCCATAACTTTTTTGTTACTGAAACGATTTTGATCATTCTCTCGCCTTGGATTTCAACACTTAAAAATTATTCGAATTCATGGCTATGCGAGTTTCTATAGTAACGATCCTCTTATGTGAATATTATTTTGACGGGAGCTGCTCCAAAGAATGGATTAAACTATAAAAGGAAGTCGTAAAATTGTTTTTATATATTCCAGGATGTGTTTGTATACAAAATAAGATTTTTATGAACCTAATATCAGCTCGTATATAATTATAATTGCATAAGTTGATAAAAAATGCTATAATGATGCTAGAGTACAGCAGACAGGGTGACGGCCCAACTGTGATGGAAAGTGGTAACCGGCGTCTGAACATATGCAACACTAAAGGTGATATCAATGTGCTAATAGACTCATAGATGGGACTGAAATCTGGACACAAATGCCGGAACACTACTCAAGGTTGTTATGGTGGTATCTCTAGACCAGGAGTGGTAGCCATCCAGTCGGGCAAATGCCCTACCACCTGGCTGTGGGTTGTTTTGTCGCCTCTTACGACAGGCAATACAGCTGTATTCCTTCTGCATTCCTGCACGGATGAATGTCACGGACATCAGTTAAATATAAACTAACAAATTCCAACTGAAAAACAGATTGGCCATTGCAGAAGAATGCCATAAAATAACTATAAAAAACCTGTTTTTAATTGAATTTATTTGTTTATTTTATTTACGTACAAATTTATTTTTAGTTTAGACAGATGGCGGTGGTTTGTAGATGTTATTTCTAAAAATAAAGCGCGCCAAGAAACGTTTAATGGATAAAAAAGTTTTCCAAGCTTTTACAAAATACATATCATCGATGCAAATTAAATATCTTAAAGTTGGTTTCTTTTAAGTTAGAATTTTTTATTTCACACTTTTAAGTTACATTATATAGTGTTACGAGCTACACATTCAAATTCAAATTCAAAAGTTTTTATTCAAAATAAGCACAACTGAAGAACACTTTTTGAAAGTCATACATATGTATAAGTTAAAATTTAATAATTTTACTCTCTATTCTATGAATACCGCTTCGCAACGTGTAATTGCTATTAAGGACAAGAAGCGGCAAGAAACTCCCCAGCAACGTCTAGCTAATAATTGTTTTTCTTTATATTTGTTGTTCTATTTATATTTAAGTTCTTTTTTTTTAATTTCATTCAGAGTTCTTTTGTTTACTTCATGTTTAAAATTTGCAATTAAGAAAACATCCTATTGTTATCGTACTTGTTTTATGGCCGTCATTAGTGTCGAACTAATTCTTGGTGTTATTGCATTGCATCGACGCTTGCCAGGTGTGCGCATTAACTCAGTGAACGCGGTCCTTTATATTGTACAGTTTAGTACAAAACAGTGCCCTAAAACAATTGGGTGGATCACAGATTTCGCCAAGGCAACAATGGGGATTGTTCACAAAAAATTACCCTCTGATTTTATATTTTTATTACGTAAAATAGGGTATTTTAAGATACTAATTTGAATATTTTTGTATTTTAGGCGTTAGTTTTTATATAATTCGATTTCAAAAGAGTTCTCCGATGACGTCATAAGGGACAAGTTTACATTGACTTCTTTGCCTAGAAAACAAAAATAATAAAAGTAAGTTTTATCTATATATAATCATAGTAATCTGTGCTACTATTTAAATGTCACTGTCATTACTCATTACGTATCGTGATCATTTTAGTGTTTTTTGTCGCTAGGCTTATAATTTTTCGTGTTCAACCATTATTATTTTCTATAGTTATCGTTATATTTTTAAAGTGGTCTTTAGGGAAGATCCATGTTACAGAACTTAAATCAAATAATGTACAGCTAGATTATTTTTACACCTGAAGCAGGCAAACAGGCAGACGGCCCACCTGATTGGATTTAGAAAGGTCAAATAAAGGTCAAACGCATTCCTTACAAAATAAAAGAAAATCGTACGTTTTTTGGAATTTTAACTAGACAGAAATGATTAGGGACACTATTCCTCGAAATGGTTTTTCAAATAGCTAGATTGAGAAAAAGTGAACAATCCCAAGTGTGTGTGTGTCAATACATGGTGGTGTGTGTAATGTTTCCTATTGATGTATTTATATGCATAATTAAAATTAATAATTATAAAAATTAGCATTCGTCACTTCCTCTTTACATAAACTCTAAGTGTGTGAAATTTCATACACGTCCGTCCGCGCAATTTTCATAAAAAGGGGTACAAAGTTTTTGCTTCACGTATGTAGTTTAGTTTTCATTAAAGCGTAAAATATACTAGGTTTATACGTCGCCAGCCATTTTCACGTGACGCTGCCTTGTTAAGTTCACGTTATAACTCACTTTGTACTTAACGCCTTTCTGAGTTAACCGTAACTTATACGCGCCGTCAAAAGGAGGTAGATGACGTCATTAATGTAACACTGTTCGATACAGTCTCCTATCAAAACTCTCTGAGTACTTTCTTGTTCAAATAGTAACTTTCCGCGCAATAAACTCATAAACTCAATTTATTGATAAAAACTCGAAATCAAAGCTATATTACTATACTACTAGAATATGTCGATGACTTTATGCACGCTTGACTTTAAAATTTCAATTCCCGCGAGATTTCGGGGACGCAAAATACCGCAGCATTTAAAAAAGAATGTAAGCTATCGGTTTAGTGTCAACTGTCTCGGGATAAGATAATTTTTATGCACTCGAACAACTCCAAACCGTTCTCGGGAAACCGAGGGATCCCCAGGATAAAAAGTGACTCAAATTTTAAATCTAAATATTTGCTCTCTAACAGCGAAAACCGTATCGAAATCGGCCCATTACTTTTTACGCGTAGCCCGAACCGACAAAAAGACAAGAAATCTAAAAGAAATTACATCCCCACCTCCATCGTTTATATACTTAGAACTAATAAAATTAATTGGGAAGATGCTGAGGCCGAAGATATTATCCCCGCAAATTGCTATTGCGCCTGGCCGCCATTTTGGTGACGTAGCCGTAGCCGAACACTCAGTACTGTTAGCATCACTACGGCCGGCGAGTACGCGTACATATCGAGTTGCGGATGACGTCACGTGAATGTTAATTTGACAAGGTTCCAGCGCATTAGCAATTTGCGGGTATAATACAAGATTATTTTTAGTTATTTCGGTCTTAGTCATAAAGATATTTATGCTGTACTACATCTTATTTTTTGAAGTGAAACTTCTTTATCGGCGTTGGAAAAAAATACCGTCACGTCACGTTTTTCCACAATCCATCTTGCGAGCATTGTAATATTTATTTACGATGATTTATAAATCAATTATTTTGTATCCTATATATATATATATACACATACAAGAAGTGAAACTTCTTTATGACCTTATTTTTCGAAAATTGTTCTACTATATGCAACTTTACAGAAATTGGTTAAATAAAGTTAAAATATGATTTTGCTGATCACTTTAATATATATATATTACTTTAATATATATATATATACTTGGGGTTGTCTGGAAGAGATCGCTTTTTAGCGATAAGACCGCCCTTTGTACATAACTAGATATAATTTTAGTCTTAAGTTCATGTTTGTATTGGTGTACAATAAAGAGTTATCTATCTATCTATCTATCTATCTATATATATATATATATATGTACACACTTTAATAAGGTCATAAAGAAGTTTCACTCCTATGTGTGTACACTAACATGTTTTTGTTATACGGCCTAGCTGTTTTTATTTACTGTAAATAAAGTTTATTCAGTAAAAAAAATATTTTTTTGCCCCGCTACATTCTTTCTTTGTGAGACGCAGTTTACTAGCGAAACGTCATTAATAGTGTCGAATTTTACTTAAAACGATTCAGCAATTTTCACGTGATGTTATTAACAGACTGACAAACAAAAATTCTGAAAGTATTTTTTTTTAAATTTGGCTGGTTGGTGCATTCATAATACATTCATTGTATACAAACTCAACACCCCCATTAGATTTATTACTATACATACATACATAAGTTCACGCCAGGTCCCTTGCGGGGTAGGCACGGACAACAGAGCGCCATACAGGCTTATTCTTACACACCTCACTTGCTTCTTTGACATTCATAGCTCTTGTCATGCACGCTCGTTTGTTCTTAAGGCTCCTGACATTACTATATTACTATAGTCGAGATAAAGGTAAAACATTTCCAAATAAATGATTGTACTTAGAAATAATAACGATGTAATAACTCACCAAGTTCTTGCGACCGGTGCGTGACACACGTAGATATATCTCTGGACTGCCAACGCGAGGGTCAACCATATGCTGGCCGTGTGGAACATCGCCGGAATTACCTATAGCAAAACACAGAATATAGTAAGTTAATGCCGACAAAAGCAAATGCAGAGCTGCCTGCCACAAAGTATAGTTTATTACCTTTCCCGCATTTCAACTTCTTTTGTTTATATTGTGTTTAAAATTTGCAATTAGACAATAGCCTATTGTTATTGTACTCGTTTAAAGCAACCGTGTGCAGATTACGTTTTCTTGAAAAAATCCAGTCCACGCGGTCGAGTGTTGTATTGTATAGTTAGTATAAAACAATGCCTGAACGGAGGGGTAAGGCAGTCAAGCGAGGATTACTTTACGAGCAAGACGTACATTCGATGAGCGATATAGTGACGGACGTTGCGCGTGTTATTGAATCGTGCACTTTGTACTAGTAGTGCCTAGTTATATTCGTACCTATGTTATACGTGTTTGTATAGTTGTAATAAATTCTATAGTAATCTCAACGGCATTTTGATTCGAGTCCTGCAGCTCGTACCAATATTTTAGGGCATTTAACAATTACTTAACATTAAAACGCAATTCTAGTCTTTTATTACGAAAAACATTTATATAGAAAATGGTGTAATATAAACTTAAATAAGTTAGAAAAAAATCAATGGTACTTTTCAAAAGGAAAGAACGCGCAAAGATTTTAATTTCCTGCCACCTTCGCAGTCAAACAGTGTGAACAAGGAAATAAGATGCACGCAAAAAATTCCTCTCTTATCTGTCACGCTGTCGTTTACTCGAATCGAATTACGCGAAATTCGCGTTTTACTTTTTTAAGTTTATTCACAACGTCAACGTAAAAGAAGCGTTTCTTTACAAGTCGTTTTTTGGAATTGTTCTTCATATAGACATAATTATTAACCCCGTCCGACAACATCACATAATTAATCTTAATATATATAAATCTCCTGTCACGATGTTTGTCCGCGATGGACTCCTAAACTACTCAACCGATTTTAATCAAATTTGCACACCGTGTGCAGTTTGATCCAACTTGAAAGATAGGATAGTTTTTATACCGTTGGAACCGGTAGGTGGCGCTGAGATCGGCTTCTAGAATCCTCTTAACAACGGGGAGCGATTTTGTTTTTGTGTGTTTGAGTGGGTCCCCGGATGGTTTAAATCCACAATTGGAACCGGTAGGTGGCGCTGGGATCGGGTCATATTTTTTCAGAGCAGGACAACGTCTGCTGGGGCCGCTAGTAATTCTATAAATCTTTCCATAGTAAACTTTATATTGTACACCAAAACATTGATAGACAATTTTTTTAACCCAAATTAAAAAGCAAATCTTTCCCGACTAGAATACATAATAAAACTACGTATTAACGGTTCGTGATTATGGGTACTGAAAAGTGCCTGAAACGTCGAAAGAATTAAAAATCAAATAATAAACCGCGTTAGAAATCGTTAAAACGTAGTTTTATTAATTATCACCTAGGACATTTATTATTTTATTTTAAGACGTTCAGTTATGAGTAGGGTCTAATCTAAATAAAACTAAAACTGAGAGTTTAAGGGCTGTTTGCATAATGATCGCCTTTAAATAAAATTAGTTAATCATATTAAAAGCCTAAATACGTTTTATTATCCCCGCAAATTGCTAATGCGCTGGAACCTTGTCAAATTAACATTCACGTGACGTCATCCGCAACTCGATATGTACGCGTACTCGCCGGCCAGTGCTGCTAACAGTACTGAGTGTTCGGCTACGGTTACGTCACCAAAATGGCGGCCAGGCACAATAGCAATTTGCGGGGATAATACACAAACGAATTGACAGTTCTTTAGACATATTTAGCGGCATATATTGCGTTGTGCAAGACGCTAATTATATTTAAGGGTGTTAAATATATGTTGTGTTTCTCAAATAAATTTAAGCAACTTTATGCAAGCGGCCCTTAAAGTAATATAATAGTTTAAAATAACTTTTACAATCAAAATATACTAGGTCCAAGGTATATAATTGTAGTAACGGCTTTATTTTGAACGCTAGAAATAACGCACATTTAGTATCTATATTAATCTTTTATCTGTGCAGGAATGGAGAAAGACTACAATTTCCTGCGGCCGGGTGGCCTGTCCTAAGGGGCGACAAAACAACCCACAGCCAGGTGGTAGGGCATTTGCCCGACTGGGCGGCTACCACCGTTGGTCTAGAGTATGCTGCCATAACCACCTTGAGTTATGTTCCGGCACCAGGTTTCAGTCTCGTTTAAGAGAGCAATATCACTTTTGCAATATCACAAATGTCCATAGGCAATGGTAACCGCTTTCCATCAAGTGGGCCGTTTGCCTGTCTGCTGAACTCGAGCAATAAAAAAAGTCACAGTCACCAAAGTAACCCTAACAATACCCATATGGAGCAAAACATATGTCAGATACTCAAATTCCTTCATAAATTCATGTGAATATTTTATTATTTGAACATATAAACTGTTTTGTTTACATGGTGTCTTTGTTTGAAAGTTAAGTAGGTCAGGATAAGGGCGGAACCCTTCCCATTATTAACTCGCTACCCACTTAACCCTTGAAAGAAAAAGGAAAAGAGAATTTAGGTTGAGAACGGCTTAAGGACGAAGTTTTGCTAATAAAAAGATCGTTACAGTTTGTCAGTTTGTATATTTGTTACATCCTTATACACATATGTGGTAGAGCCATGCTTGAATAATTATCTTGAATTTAGCTTTTAGGGCGGGCTCGGTGTGATACCACGCTCTCACAGAATCACTTGAAACGATTAGCCTTGTACTAGTCGTAATTCGTACGATGAGTGAGAGTTCCCATGGCCCACTTACCCCTCCCACTTTCCTTTTTCTATCACCCTATTCTAACCACATATGGCTCCATTCCTTCCATCTATGTCCAGCAATTCACGTTGTCTACACCATATACAATGTGTCTAAGAACAAGCCCCGGTTAGTGTTGGACTATTGTAAAAAATGTGAGAGTAAATGGTACGAGACTATTGGGATGAACTCTTAGTGGAAATAGGGATTTGAGACTATAGGGACTCTGGCAAATGACCCGTCGCAATGTTCGGGGAACACGGAAAGGCAGACGGTGACTCGGCACTACCTGTATGGGCCCTATAAAATGTAGACAGGGGCAACATGTGTGTGAGTGGCTAAGGGGTGTAGAGATTTAACAATTAATAAACGTATGCGTTTTTTTTCCTGGGGGAATCCGTTTGCGGACACCCTGCCGCGCGGAGACGTCGGCGGGGCAGTGTGGGACCGGTCAGATGGTCTGCTGGACTACCCACTAAAACCCCTTGGTGTCCTTCTGTCGTCATATGTCATCAATATGATTTTTTTAATTTTTTTTTGACATTTAATTTAATCTTTTTTTCTTTGTTTTTAATCTATGATAAGTATAGTATTTTCAACCATTTAAAGGTGATCTGGAAGATATCGCCGGCGGCGATAAGACCTCCTATTGTATATATGTAACTTTTATATATGCAATAAAGAGCATTCATTCATTCAGACCTCTCGACACCCCTGGGGCTCTCAGGTTCACCGAGGCTACGACGATATACCGTTTATCACTTCCACTCATAGAGCTTGAGTAATAGCTCTAGGAAACTTCACTCCGTGCCGGGTGGCTAAGGCAACTACGGCCTTGCCTGGGCCCCCGGAGTCACATCCGACGGGTCGTTATTCACCTTCGGCTTTGCCACAAAGCCCTGCGGTAATCCCCCTTATTATTAATAGTAATAATACTAGTATTTTTCATCCATGGCTGTATTTCAAGTAATGTAATAACCCTAAAACTGACTTAGCATTTAGGTCTAAATTACCGCTGGCTCGTGTCCGTTATATTGGCAGTAATCCAAAATGGCGGAGTTGGTAAAACAAATAAAAAAATGATAAGACCATTCGAGTGGAATCGCTTCTCGTGATTTATGAAAAAAGACTCGACAGTAGCTTTGTTAAAAATTGTGTTAGGATTTAGGAATCACAACATAATTATTTTGATATAGTCTAGCTGACCCGGCAAACGTTGTTTTGCCATAAACGATAACTTCTGCCCGCGACTTCGTCCGCGTGGTGCGGTTTTTTAACTATCCCACGGGAACTCTTTAATTTTTCGGGATCAAAAGGATCCTATATGTTGACCAGGGATATACTAGCTAGCTACCACCATACAAAATTTCATGTAAATCGGTCCAGTCGTTTCGGAGATTAGCCGGTACAAACAGACAGATAAACAGAGAAACAAAAAGTTTGAAAAAATCTAAATTAGTTCTATTTGACTTCTTACATCCCCCTGACTCGGTTTTTAGCATTTTTTTTCATTGTACAGAAATTTGACCTCTACAATTTTATTATATGTATATAGATATTTAGATCTCATAGTAAACAATATACCCTATCGTTAAATTATTCGTATCGTATCGTATCTTCATATTTTTATTCGAGTTTCACTATTGGCAACGCAGGTAATCGAATACTTAAAAATTTTGTTGTGTGGCAACACTAACTTTGCTAATGTATCGCTTTATTAAGTGTTAGAAACTATTAAACATCAGAACTATTTGATAGGTTGTAGTAAATAATATACCTATTAATATTATAAATGAATTAACCGTGTTGGGAAAGGGAGACAGACATATATACACATTAATACAGTTAGAGAGAGATGAGTATAGTATGTAATGTATGAAAGTGTAAACTTGGCAACTATTATCCCCGCAAATTGCTATTGCGCCTGGCCGCCATTTGCTCTCTTAAACGAGACTGGAACCTGGTGCCGGAACATAACTCAAGGTTGTTATGGCGGCATACTCTAAAACAGGGGTAGTAGCCATCCAGTCGGGCAAATGCCCTCCCACCTGGCTGTGGGTTGTTTTGTCGCCCCTTAGGACAGGCCACCCGGCCGCAGGAAATTGTAGTCTTTCTCCATTCCTGCACATATTAAAGATTAATATAGATACTAAATGTGCGTTGTTTGTAGCGTTCAAAATAAAGCCGTTACTACAATTATATACTTTGGACCTAGTATATTTTGTATTGTAAAAGTTATTTTAAACTATTATATTACTTTAGGGGCCGCTTGCATAAAGTTGCTTAAATTTATTTGAGAAACACAAAAAATATTTAACACTCTTAAATATAATTGGCGTCTTGCACAACGCAATATATGCCGCTAAATATGTCTAAAGAACTTTCGTTTGTGTATTATCCCCGCAAATTGCAATTGCGCCCGGCCGCCATTTTGGTGACGTAACCGTAGCCGAACACTCAGTACCGTTAGCATCACTGGCCGACGAGTACGCGTACACATCGAGTTGCGGAGGACGTTACATGAATGTTAATTTGACAAGGTTCCAGCGCATTACCAATTTGCGGGGATGAAACTGATTGACTGATGGTGACGCTTGAAATTCCGCTTAAATAATTAACATTTGGTGTTGCAAAGGTCCATAGGCGAAGGTAAACACTTTCCACCAAGACTGTCAACCTGGCTGCTTTACTTCAGCATTAAAAAAAACTATTTTACGACTAAAGTAAATGACATTGTCCTGCATTCAATGAAAAATCTATTCCAACTTTCGAATAACTAAAAACTCCATTTTAACTCGCCCCCGGTCATAATGCAGTTGAAATGCAAACTAAATCCAACGACTTGGAATCTGTCGGGAGTTATCCTATTAAAAGTTCAAATTAAAAGTCAGCCGTTTTAATAAAAGTCGGAAATAAGGTTCGCCAAATATATATTTTCTAGCTTTTGGTCGCGACGTCGTTCGCATTAATGTAAAACTAGTGGTCGCCCGTGATCGAAATTCGACCTTAACAGCGTTATAAGAGACAGAATGCGTTTTTAGATCGATTTCTCAATTATTTTTACAGTAGTTATACACACTTTATTGCGGTGAAAAAAATATATGTCAATCTTGATCATATTTCTGAAGTAAACTTTGTACTCGGAACGCATTTGCGATAAATTTTCTCGATAGAAAATAATTGCAAAGTAACCTCTAAACGAGTTATTTAATCTTCGTTATTGTTATTACTGTTAATCGTACATCGATAAAATAAATAACAGTAACATATCATATTATAACAAATACAATTATAGAGTTTTATTCGGTTACTTAACTTAATTTGGAAGTAATTAATTATTTTATTAAAAATGACTGCAAAAATCCCGCCTGCCGGTCCCAATGTATGGAATTTGTTAGATCGCTTTAGAGCGTCGGCTAATATGCACGCGCTGCTCTTCTCCACGACCGCCATTGAAAAATAATTTTAAATAAACGAAGGAGCAATAATAACAAGAATTTTGAAACGGTCGCGCTATACTTATTTGGCTTATACGGTAGAGGTCTGGTCTAAATCACTAGTTGTGTGGGTTCGAACCCTACTAGTTTCACTTGATCCAGAAGATTTTTTTTTATAAGAAAGTTGATAAAATGCTCTTTTTCTCTTCGTAAATAATTTTATAAAATGCCATAAAAATACTTTTCAAAATTTTTATATTTCATTTCATTTGGACTTTTATGCTATTGACATTAAAATTTTTACCTTACCGGTAACATTAAAATTCTAAAG
Organism: Dendrolimus punctatus; assembly: GCA_012273795.1. Classification (NCBI taxonomy): domain Eukaryota; kingdom Metazoa; phylum Arthropoda; class Insecta; order Lepidoptera; family Lasiocampidae; genus Dendrolimus; species Dendrolimus punctatus. The sequence goes on along the minus strand of CM022553.1, from coordinate 5,527,130 downwards.
CGCCATCTATGTTTCTCAATAGAAATGACGTAGACACATGGATAGTTAGAAATATGAAGTTTCGTTGTTCAAGTTGAGTGCTCGCTCCATTTTCCTTTTCTAACAATTTTTTTTATTTAGCCCATTATGTTTTTAACACGCTTTTATTAGCTTCACCTGTATGTATGTATGTATGTTTGTAACCTTCCCCTTTGAGCTCGATTTTGTCCTACTTTTAACGATCAGATTTAATTCAAAGTTTGAACACCTGTCAAAGGTCGATGACAATGCAATAATATGGTACCATGGAGCTGATCTGATGATGGAGTCGGAAGGTGGCCATAAGAACTCCTGTACTAAACAAGATAAACGCGTTGTGTTTAGGCTCGTATGTTTATATCGCGTGCCAATGCAATAATATGGTACCATGGAGCTGATCTGATGATGGAGTCGGAAGGTGGCCATAGGAACTCCTGTACTAAACAAGATAGACCCGTCGTGTTTTGGCTCGTATGTTTATATCGCGTGACAATGCAATAATATGGTACCATGGAGCTGATCTGATGATGGAGTCGGAAGGTGGCCATAGGAACTCCTGTACTAAACAAGATAGACCCGTCGTGTTTGGGCTCGTATGTTTATATCGCGTGACAATGCAATAATATGGTATCATGGAGCTGATCTGATGATGGAGTCGGAAGGTGGCCATAGGAACTCCTGTACTAAACAAGATAGACCCGTCGTGTTTTGGCTCGTATGTTTATATCGCGTGACAATGCAATAATATGGTACCATAGAGCTGATCTGATGATGGAGTCGGAAGGTGGCCATAAGAACTCCTGTACTAAACAAGATAAACGCGTCGTGTTTAGGCTCGTATGTTTATATCGCGTGCCAATGCAACAATATGGTACCATGGAGCTGATCTGATGATGGAGTCGGAAGGTGGCCATAGGAACTCCTGTACTAAACAAGATAGACCCGTCGTGTTTGGGCTCGTATGTTTATATCGCGTGACAATGCAATAATATGGTACCATGGAGCTGATCTGATGATGGAGTCGGAAGGTGGCCATAGGAACTCCTGTACTAAACAAGATAGACCCGTCGTGTTTGGGCTCGTATGTTTATATCGCGTGACAATGCAATAATATGGTATCATGGAGCTGATCTGATGATGGAGTCGGAAGGTGGCTATAGGAACTCCTTTACTAAACAAGATAAACGCGTCGTGTTTGGGCTTGTTTTACTTGTCTTAGTTAGCACTCTGCTGCTACATGATATGCAGAATCTCAAAAGCTTATATTTAAAATTTAATTTAAAAAAACATTAACATTTAAAAAATAACAACTAAAAATGAAAAATAAATAATAGTTTAAAAAAAGGCGCTCTTTAAGATTTTAAAGAAGAAGAAAAAGCGCATTGAATACACCCCACGCTTTTTTTAAGACCCCATTCATCAGAAACCAAATTTATTAAATTTTATTTTCTGTTTTTTAGTTGGATTTTTTATGAAAGCGTGGTTTTTTTTTAAACTATTATATATATCTATTATTATTTATTTTATAGTTCTTATCTATACAGATAAATAAAAGTGAAGTGCCTGTTTGAAATCTCAAAATAAAGTCTAATATAATCGGACCAGGAGTTTCCGAAAATGCTATTTATAGAATTTTTGTCTGTCTGTCTGTGTGTCTGGATGTTCCGGCTAATCTCTGACACAGCTGGATCGATTTTGACGTAATTTTCATTGGCAGATAGCTGATGTTATAAGAAGTAACTTAGGCTACGTTTTTAGGGTTCCACGTAAAAAAATCCACAAGTATATTTGTCTCACTGTTTGTTATCCTTTTATGGAAAGACTATTGAGCCGATTTGGCTGAAACTGAGTACATATGTTATGTTAATACCGAGGGTGGCCAAGAACTACTTTTTATCCCGAAAAATGAGATTTCCGAGATGAAAATATATTTAGCCGAACGGGTCTAAATGATCAAACGGCTGAATGGCCCAAATGGTCGAATTGACCGAAATTACTGAAATGGCTGGAATGGCCCAAATGACCGCAATCGCTAAAATGGCCGAAATATCTGAAATGGCCGAAATGGATGAAGTGGCCCAAATGACCGAAATGGCCCAAATGGCCGAAATGACTAAAATGACTCAAATGGCCGAAACAGCTGAATTGACTGAAAAGGCCGAAATGTGTGAAATGGCTGAAATGGCCCAAATGACCGAAATGTCTGGAATGGCCCAAATAACCGCAATGGCTGAAATGGCCCAAATTACCGAAATGGCTGAAATGGGCGAAATGACTGAAATGGCCCAAATGGCCGAAATAGCTGAATTGACTGAAAAGGCCGAAATGTGTGAAATGGCTGAAATGGCCCAAATGACCGAAATGTCTGGAATGGCCCAAATAACCGCAATGGCTGAAATGGCCCAAATTACCGAAATGGCTGAAATGGGCGAAATGACTGAAATGGCCCAAATGGCCGAAATAGCTGAATTGACTGAAAAGGCCGAAATGTGTGAAATGGCTGAAATGGCCCAAATGACCGAAATGTCTGGAATGGCCCAAATAACCGCAATGGCTGAAATGGCCCAAATGACCGAAATGACCAAAATGACCCAAATGACCGAAATGGCCCAAATGGCCGAAATAGCTGAATTGACTGAAATGGCCCAAATGACCGAAATGACCAAAATGGCCTAAATGACCGAAATGGCTGAAATGGCCCAAATGGCCGAAATGGCTGAATTCACTGAAGTGGCTGAAATGGCTGAAATGGCCCTAATGTTTGAAATTACTGAAACTGCCGAAATGTCCGAAATGACCAAAATGGCCCAAATGGTTGAAATGACTGAAATGTCCGAAGTTGCCTAAATGGCCAAGATGGCTGAAATGGCCCAAATGGCTGAAATGGCCGAAATGGCCCAAAGGGCTGAAATGGTTGAAATGACTGAAATGGCCAAAATGGCCTAAAAGCCCAAATGGCCGAAATGACCAAAATGGCCTAAATTGCCAAAATGACCCAAATGGCTGAACTGGCCGAAATGGCTCAAATGGCTGAAATGACCGAAATGGCTGAAATGCCCGAAATGACCAAAATGGCCTAAATGACTGAAATGGCTCAAATGGCTGAAATAGCCAAAATGGCCCAAATTGCTGAACTGACCGAAATGGCCGAAATAACCGTAACGGCCTAAATGGCCAAAATGACTGAAATGGCCCAAATCGCTCAAATGACCGAAATGGCTGAAACGGCTGAAATGACTGAAATGGCTTAAATGGCCCTAATGACCGAAATAGCTGAAATTGCCCAAATCGCCGATATAGCTGAATTGACTGAAATGACTGAAATGGCCGGAATAGCTGAAATGGCCCAAATGGCGGAAATAGCTGAAATGACTCAAATGGCCCAAATGTCCCAAATGGCCGAAATGGATGAAATGATTAAAATGGCTGAAATGGCCGAAATGGCCCAAATGGCTAAAATGGCCCAAATGGCTAAAATTGCCCAAATGCCCTAAATGAACGAAAAGGCTTAAATGGCTGAAATGACCGAAATGGCTAAAATGGCTGAAATGGCTGCAATGGCCCAAATGACCGAAATGGCTGCAATGACTGAAATGGCTGAAATGGCCCAAATGGCTGAAATGATTGAAATGGCCCAAATGGCCGAAATGACCGAAATGGCCGACATGGCCAAAAACACTAAAATGGTTGAAATAACTGAAATGGCTGAAATGACTGGAATGGCTGAAATGGTCCAAATGTCCCAAATGGCCGAAATGGCTGAAATGATTAAAATGGCTGAAATAGCCCAAATGGCTGAAATGGCCCAAATGGCCGAAATGGCTGTAATGGCATAAATGGCTGTAATGGTATAAATGGCTGAAATGATTGAAATGGCCCAAATGGCTGAAATGATTGAAATGGCCCAAATGGCCGAAATGACCGAAATGGCCGACATGGTCAAAAACACTAAAATGGTTGAAATGACTGAAATGGTCGAAATTTCTGAAATGACTGATATAGCCCAAATGGCCCTAATGGCCGAAATGGCTGAAATGGCTTTAATGGTCCAAATGGCTGAAATGGCTAAAATGACTGAAATAGCCCAAATTTCAGCAAATCGTTCCAGTAGTTGTTCCCTGAAAACGGAATAAACAGACAGACAGTTTCTTTCGTATTTATAATATTAATAGGGATAATAGGGAAGGGCTAATATGAATTCATTGTTATTCCATAATACAATGAAATAATTTTAATAAAATTTACCTATCTAAAAACTAATATCATTAAAATATTTTTACTGTATCAAATTTAGTTAGAAAAAGTGAAAAAAAGAACTAATTTTATGGGGATCGAATCTTATACCTCCTCACCACCAGAGTATTAGAATACCATTAGGCTAAACATTCTTAGTGTTACATGTCGAATTTTCAATAAGTATTATCCATGTGAACTCCTCTCACTTTAGGATGTGAAACACCGATTTGAATTAGGGTGTTCACCTAAGACAGTGCTACGATAATTTTGAATAATAACCTATTAGTTATGACTGGTTTGGAAGATTGAAGTATTATTATATTGTAAGTATAATATTGCAATACACGACGATAATTCAGTGAAGAGTTACAGAATTAAAAAAGCGCTAAATAAGGTGTTAAGCGCTGAAAAATAATTTACGTAAAGAAAAAAAAATTAACACTGAAAGCGCTAATTTGGCAACACCGCAAGCCGCGCAAAGGAACTTCATTCGAATAAAAACTAAATAACAATATTATGTTATGTAAATGTAATTGCAGATAATCAATGCTGTTATTTTTGTATAACAGTAACAGGACTAACGATATTTAAAGTGACCTGTTATTACGCTATATCTATCTCTACCAAAACTTAGTAATAAATGTAGTTTAATAAGGATCCAGATCGTGTGACACCGTTTACCCAGTCAAAAATTTGATAGTAAGTTCCTCTTAATTTCTTAAGAGATGGCTACCGCCCATGGACATTTGCACAGATGCAAAGTTCGGCTCTAGGCAAGGAATAATATGAACTCATTGGTGTTCCATAGTACAATGAAATAATTTTAATAAAATTTACCTATCTAAAAAGTTCTTGGGAAAAAAAAACGTAAAGTCTGAGAGGAGGATTTGAACCCTGTACCTCCTAGTTACCGTTGAGCATGGTAAGCCGTTGGGCTAAAGACGCTTAGGAATTTGTGTCAAAATTTCAATAGGAATTACACATACAAACGGTCTATCTCACTTTAGGACAGTTTGTCTCGCTCTCGTGGGCTTTAGAATCAAATAAATTGAATCAAGTCGGCAAGGCGCGCGGTGCGCGTCGGTATGGTCAATTGCAATATTTCGCCACGGTCGAAGTTTTATTTGGCGCTGTTCCATCGAAGTAAATATCGGACGTGCGGGGTTGATTTTATGAAATGCCGATTTGAATTAGGCGTACATAGCCTCTTAAGGTTCATTTCTGAAATACTTATTTTATTATTTATTTAAGTGTATGGCTTGGCCGCTAGGCTTTCGAGCCAGATTTTAGATTACGATATAGTTTCTTCATTTTCTTAAGCCTATGTTACAGCTCAGCTGAATTGTCATCAACTAAAGCCATTTAACGGAGTTCTTGTGACAACTCAAAAAGCCACATCTGACTATACAGTTCATCTTTTTTTTTATTGCAGGAGATCAGCCGACAGGCACACGGCCCACTTGATGGACAGCGGATACCATCGCCTATGGACATTTGCAACACCAAAGGTGCTACGAATGCGCTGCTGCTCTCTTTAGGGAGCCTGGAACCTGGTCACTAAAGCCGGAACACAACACAAGGTTGTTATGGCGGCATACTGTAGACCAGGAGTGGTCGCCATCCAATCGGGCAAATGTCCTACCACCTGGCTGTGGGTTGTTTTGTCGCCTCTTACGACAGGCCGCCCGGCCGCAGGAAATTGTATTCTTTCTCCGTTCCTGCACGGATATCTCACAAAACCATATCATTACAACTCAAAACTATCAATATCCTACAACTATTTTTCATTTCATCAGAGTATTTTTACACATTTTTAGAAAATAAAACTGCACAGCACAACATCTTTCAGTTCTCGCTAAAAAGTCGTTGTCAAAGACTTATACTTCTATAATCACAGATTTCGACAAGGCTACACTGTTAATTTAACTTTAACAATAAAGAATAGAGTATATATGCGTGTAGGTGTCAAATATACATAGTAGTGTGCGTAATGCTTTTATTTATGCACAATTTTAAAACAATATTAGCATTCTAGACTCCTTCTCTATATAAACTATAACGGCCTTACCTATAATAATCTCGTTAAGAAACATCATATATCATCAAACATCATACCCTAATCAATGAATATCTTTTTTTTCACATATAAACGTATATACCCGTTGTGTAACCTAAGAGGAGCACAAATAAACGAAATTTGAATGATTAACGTAGGTTTTACCCAAAATATTCACTAAAGAGGAGTTTGAGTAATGAGTAAGGTTTTCACTAATCAGATGCTGAGCAGTTTCTTTAAATTAAGAAACGATTGTAAGTAAGGCCCTAGGTGTGCGTTTCATACTCATCCGCCCGCGCAATTTTCGCAAAAAAGATACAACATTTTTGCTTATTGTATTGATATATGTATAAATGAGAACGCAATTTAATTTAAGGAATCATATTGTTCCGACCTCAAATAATGGAGAAGGTGACAGAAAAGAGAGTTATGTATGTCTAAAATGTCAAGTTTTAAATGAAATGTAACTTTTCAAGTGCTATAAAAAAATACTGTCAGTGTTAGTAAAAGACCTATAAATTGGATAAGATTGGCTCTTGTTTAAAGACGTTTAAGAGGTTGTAAGACTTAGCTTATAGGTCGTTGCTTCCAAGTCATATTTTTTTTTTAAATATATTTGCTAAGCTTTATAATGATAAATTTGATTTTCTAAAAATGTGTAAAATACTCTAAAACTAACAATAGTTGTTAATATATGAACATCCTGTATCTATAATATTGTTACAACCGATAAAGACGAATTCATACCTGCATTTTATTACCTTTGCGGTATTTGGAATTCTTTTGTTTACTTTGTGTTTAAAATTTGACATTAGAAAAGCAGCCCATTGTGTACTGTAATCTTTTATGGTAGTCATTAGGCAGGTGTGATTCTTAGAAATTCAGTCCATGCAGCCTAGCAGACATATTGTAATTATACTGTATAAAGCAATGCTCTAATGGAGGGATGGGGCTAGAGTGCCACAAGCGAAGCAAGACGTTAGTCACGGGCTTTGCGCGTGTGATTGAATCGTGCATTACGTTTGGACTGGTTGTGTACAGTTATATTTCTACCTGTGTTATACGTGTTTGTATAGTTCTAATAGATTCTATAATAATTCCAACGGCATTTTAATTCGAGTCGTGCAGCTCGTAACAATATAGTAGAGATTCTGAGTTTTGGTGAAAAATGTGGACTATGTAGTCAAATGTTTCCTTTCGAGTTGTTGCAACAGCGTTGACTGGCGTCAGTCAAATCCCTACAATTTGGTTGGACTATGAGAATTAATTAATACATCAGAAGAGGCTATATGAACTACGTTTCTTTGCCTGTCTATTAGGTGAACTGTACTGCTATTACTTATACTTACGTGAGTTTAATGATATGTAATTTTATATAATTAGCAGATATTATATTGCATATAATTACATGTTTACTATGTTTTTAATTAAATTGTGTTATCCGTGCAGGAATGGAGAAAGAAAACAATGTCCTGCGGCCGGGCGGCCTGTCGTAAGAGGCAACAAAACAACCCACAGCCAGGTGGTAGGGCATTTGCCCGACTGGATGGCTACCACTCCTGGTCTATAGTATGTCGCCATAACCACCTTGAGTTGTGTTCCGACATTAGTGATCAGGTTCCAGGCTCCCTAAAGAGAGCAGCAGCGCATTCGTAGCACCTTTGGTGTTGCAAATGTCCATAGGCGATGGTAACCGCTTTCCATCAAGTGGGCCATCTTCCTGTCTGCTGAACTCGTGCAATAAAAAAATAATAAAATAGTTGCCTATTATCACTATATCTTTTATAATATGTATATAACTTATGTGTATATTTGTATATATAGTCTAGTTATATATTTATTATTAAAATGTAAGTAACCGTACAATAATTATGTATACCACCATCGCCACTCCTAATCAGAATATTCTTGCCACGGGTTGTCTGAAAGAGATCGCTTTTTAGCGATAAAACCGCCTTTTGTACGCAATTAGAATAATACTAGTTCGTAAGTTTTTTGTAATGGTGTACTGTACAATAAAGCGTTATCTATCTATCTAATTTTAAAGGTAAAAATGCTAGTTAAACAGTTGTGTTACTAATTTTGAAACCGGTTGAAACTGCGTTAACCGGTTCTAGAAACCGGTTACAAGTATAACCTTCAGTCCAAACGGATAAATAGTCTAAATTAAATCTTTCCAAACGCTTTGATTTCTTAAACATTTAACCCAATAACGTCGGTGGCCATGTGGTTCAGTTAGTTAAATCCAGTAACCGGTTGTAAACGGATTAACCCGGACGGCCGCGGCGTCGGTCTAGAGCCAATATTGCAGGGCAGTGCTTTAAACAGTTTAACTGAATAATTGGAAGATTATAATTGAATTACATCATTCTTTGAGACAACCCTACATGGATCTACAGAGATACGACGACGAATGAGGATTTTATTAAGGTGCCAATTTTGTTTAAATAAATACGGCTCGTTTTTGAAATTTAAAAAATAAGCATTTTAGTATTACGGTGGAATGAAATGAAATGAAATTAATTTGCAAATGACATGGTACATAAAAATACAGGTCTTTAGTTATACATATATGAGTTCACATGTCATTACCTATAAGGGTGTGCAAATATTACATCGTCTTAAATTAAAATATTATTTATTTTGACCAAGGAAAATTAAATTAAATTAAAGTCAATACTTTAATTTAATTTTGTAATTTTAATTGATGTCAAAAGATAATAATGTCAAATAATTACATACATATAAATGTCATACAGCCTCATCTAGGTCTTGTTCCAATTAAAATAATCATGCACCGAATAAAAACACCTCTCCAATAACCAATTGTGAAGACTGACTTTAAATAAATTCATATTAGCACTTTTTATGGAACTCCTATAAATTTGTCATATCCATGTATGTTTTACCATTTTTCTTCAGAACGTACGAGTAATATATAACTAGTCTGGCCATAAACACTGTTACATAAAAACTTTTCTTTTTTTTCAACTTTATTATTTTGAATTTGGAAAACGTATATTATTTTAAAGAAATTCCTTCGACTTTGCGCCTTTTCACCTATTTTTCGTGTTCGTTTTCAAATTCAATAACACGCGCAAGTTCGTCACTATATCGCTTATCGAATGTACTACTTACGTCTTGCTCGTATCGTAATCGTCGCTTGACTGCCTATCTTTCCATTGGGCCATTGCTGCACCGATGGCTGCCAGCCCGCATAGATCGGATTTCTTGGAATCAGTTCGCATGCCTGCCTAATGACCGCCATATAAGATGACAATACACAATGGACTGTTTTTTTAAATTACGAATTTTAAAAACACAAAGAAAACAAAAGAAGTCCAAATGTGGGAGGGTGATAAACTGCAATTTATGGTAGGCAGGTGTGCATTCACTTTAGGTCGGCATGTAACAATATTTTTATAATTCAAACGAAAACAAAGTACATTAGAATTTGAGACCTCTACAAAACATAACATAAACAACATAAGGTTGAGAAACAAAACGCTTACCTCGTTCATATAATTCCATGCTTGGCACGCTCGTACTGGACTCAGGGGCTTGTAGTGGTTTCCAAAGGTATACATGTAGAACAGCCAGGGTGCTGGGAATAGCATGGTGAACATATCGCACAGGGCCATCGCCATTAGGACAGCATTGGTGGGGGTCCTCATGTGTCGACGCGAGAGGACAACCACTATGAGAGTATTCGCTACGGTCGTCGTTGCTAGGAGAAAGGGAGCGATGTATCTGAAAAAGAAAGGAAATTGAATACAACTTTAAATTCAAAAGCTTTTATAAACTTATTATTACTTATTGCAAATCTGGCAAACAGGCAGATGGCCCACGTGCTGGAAAGTGGTTACGGTCCCCTGTAGCTGTTAGCAACACTAGGTAGCGAATCCAACTTGTTGCCAGCCTTTAGGAAGGGAAAGAGGAGATACGATAGGAGGGAGGCGATAGAGGGATCCGATTCGAGTAATAGGCTAGAAAAGATGTTATAGAGGGGGGTATGGAGATGGAATAGAGAAGAAAGTATAGGGGGAGGATAGTATAGGGAATTGAGGAAGGATGGGATAGAGTGACACGAGGAATAGTATAGAAAGGATGCTACAGAGGAGAGTATGGAGATTCAAATTCAAAAGTTTTTATTCCAAATAAGTTTCACCGGAGAACAATTTTTGAAGGTCATACATGTAAGTTAATAATTACATCTACTTTCTATTCTATATACACCGCGTCGGAATCTGTTTAAAGGAGAAGAAGCAGCAAACAATTACCCAGCAACACTTGGCTAAAAAAAATATTTCATCATAATTATTACAATATCCCAGGCTTTTTCTTTTTTTAAATACATATAGAAGTTGTATTACAATTACTTTACTAGATGGGATAAAGGAATCAGACGACGAAAAAGATATAAAAGACGGTGAAGAGAGGAGAGGTCAGATGGAATAGAGAAGATAATATAAAGAGAGGGAGAAGTTGGGTGCGGTGGGATAGAGGGATCAGACACGACAAATAGGATAGAAAGGATGGTATAGCGGGAAGTATGGAGATGGTATAGAGAAGATAGTATAGGGGGAGAGGAAGCGGGCCATCGGAATTCTCACTCATCGCATGAATTACGATCACCTCAAGACTAAGCGTTTCACGCTGATTTAATGTGAGAGCGTGACATCATACCCATTGAAGATTTTTTTTCTTTTTATTTATTGCAGGAGATCAGCGGACAGGCAGACGGCCCACTTTATGGAAAGCGGTTACCATCGCCTATGGACATTTGTACCACCGAAGGTGCTTCAAATGCGCTGCTGCTCTCTTAAGGAAGATTGGAACCTGGTCACTAATGCCGGAACACAAAACAAGATTGTTATGGCGACATACTTCAGACCAGGGGTGGTAGCCGTCCAGTCGGGCAAATGTCCTACCACCTGGCAAATCTAATCTAATCTAATCTGGAAGATCTAACCTTCCCGCTCAATGGGTATGATGCCGCCTATTAGATAGGTGGAATTAAGATAATTCTGGGTTAGATTTACCATGTCGATGTTTTATTTAGATGTCTTGTAGGGTTTATATAAAACTAGCTTCTGCTGGCGACTTCATCCGCATGGCATAGTAAAAAAAGTAAGTTAAAAAAAACCTCCCGATTTTGTAACATTTTTCATTGGTGCTCCGCTCCTATCCGTTTAGCGTGATGATATATAGCCTTCTTCGATAAATGGGCTATCTACCATTGGAAGAACTTTTTAAATAAGACCAGTAGTTCCTGAGATTAGCGTGTTCAAGCAAAAAAACAAACTCTTCAGCTTTTATCAGATTATTGTGCCGCGCGAACAAAGCCCGCGGATACAGTTAATACATTATATTTCACAATATCTGAACTGACTGTGTAGAGGTGTAAATTCATTATGTTAAAAGAGAGTCGCTCTATTAAATTTATATTTTAAGCTATTCGGGAGCTGGCTTAGCTAATAATATGCTTGATTTCAAACCCCCGCTGGCTTAAATCAACCTCCACAATTTACCTTCGCTTGTTTAGAGTTTTAAATGTGTTAAGTTATTACTAAAGGTAAAAACGGTTGGATTATTTTGCATTTGTAAATTGAATAGAGCTTTTTTTGTGGAAAATATGAATTACTAGCTGCGCTCATCACATCACAGAATAAAAGCGCGGTGGTGGCGACGTATCGTCGATGGCGACTATTATATGTGCGCTTAGTGCTGTAGGTAATTTCTACAAATTAAATATTCTAAACGTGAAAGTATGTGCGAATGTATGGATGTATGTTTGTTACTCTCTCACGCAAAAACTACTGAATGGATTTTGATGAAACTTTACAATAAAATATACACATCAGAATAACACATAGGCTATAGTTTATAAGACAGTGTGAATTATCCAAAATTTTACGATTTTACATTACCAAGCGGGTAAAAACGGCTAGTTTATGTTATATAATTTAACTTAAAAAAATTCCGTATCGATCGCTATTTCTGACACTTTGATATCTCTCAAAATGCAGTATAAATAAAATAACGAAGGTCTATCATTTATGTCTAATTGATTAAATATTGAAAAAATATGAATCGCATAAATGAAGGTAGTTACGCCAAAACTTACCCGTACATAGGTTCAGCATAACTTATTGGGAATTCACATGTGACGTTCAGATACACGTGTGAATGATTCGACGCACAATAATCGTCTGACGTGAAATTCGTATATTCCAGACCGTCTGTGTGATTGTCATAATAGTTGTAACTTGTTTTTTGAACGTCGTTCACGTTGGTCCTCGTGTCGTTGCTTTCTCCGAAGTAATCTGCCCACTCCTTGTCGGCCATTTTGTAAGGCTATTTTGTACTCATGTTTAATCTGTGCTCGAGTGCGTTTTTAATCTGTGGACAAAGAAAAATAATTATTAGTTATGCGGTTCGTTGTTAAAACTCTTAATACGATTTGACTTTTGAGGTAATCAGAAGTATTTTTGTTAAGGCTAAATGAAGCGCTTAGTGCTGTTTGCATGAGTGCGTGTGGGACTCTCAGGGAACGAGACCCCGTCCCGAGGGCGACCAAACTATCCACTAAACCTATCCAGCGCCCCATACTCGCACTTTAGTCGGACGTCGCGGAATCTTGTACATGTTTATTGAATCGAGCAGGGGAGCAGAATCCGTTGTTACCCCGTTATACAGCGGCCCCCTGAGATGACCAGACGGCTTGTTTTTATCCCGGACAACGGGTTAGTATGGCAAGCCAGCGAGGCTCTGGAAACCACTTAACCATTCACATCGACGTCCTAGGCTCAGTATTCTACTTATTGGTCTTAAATTATAAGATTTACAACACTAGCTGTGCCTGCGACGTCGTCCGCATGGAATTTGTTTTCAAAACCCCCCGATTTTGAAACATTTTTCATTGGTGCTCGGCTCCTATTGGTCTTAGCGTGAGCTATATATCATCACTTAAGTTAAGTAACTTATGTTTAGTTATGTTTCTTATCTAGTATCTGACCAGGCGTCACTAGGCAAGCACTACAATCACGCAGGTATTCAAAGAACATGAGACGCTACTGAGAACCTAAGGTTTCATTTATGTGAAAATAAGTTATAATAATAATAATAATAATAATTCATTTATTTCAGAAATTATTTCCATATTATACAGTTTTATATTAATAAAAATTTAAAAACATCAAAATAGTTACAATGATTATTACTAATTGCTATTAATTAATGAAATAAATACTAGGGCATTACACCCGCGTCACAATAATAACTACAAATGTTTCTACTCCACGGCACGAAAGGGACATGTACACCAAATTATTCCAATTATGGTCTATTTTGGACTCCACCACTGGGCCGCGAGGCGGCAGACAAACAAACAAACTCACTCACACATTTAACTAGGTGTGCAGTTGCACCCAATTACGTAGCAATGGCGAGTCCCATCGATCTAGTCTAGTTATGTCTGGTCGCTCTGGGATCTTCGAATATTAGCTATTCTAAATAAAACGTTATTATTTCTTCTTCTTTCATCCATTCTCAAAAACATTTAAGTATATGATATGAATAGGATTCATCAACAATGAAGAGCAGCGTCTCCTCGTCATATCTCTTACAAATTACCAAAACATGGCTCCGTTAATTAACTAAATTAATTTTAATTAGAAATGATAAGCTTGTGCTTATTAAATTCCATCGGATACAGGCATTACGTACCAAGTTTATTCCCAGTTGGGGTATTACAGCATTTATTATGTATTAGAATTATAAATTGTGTTTAAAATATTTTATCCTACAAATATATTGTATACCATTATAAATAGGGAACGGAGAAATAAATACAATTTACAAACCCACAGCCAGGTGGGTATTTGGTCAAATGGATGGCTACCTAACCTGGTCTAAAGTCTACCGCCATAACAACCTTGAGTTCTGTTCCGGCATTAGTGGTTCCAGTCTCCCTTTAGAGAGCGACAGCACACTGGTAGCACCTGTGATGTTTCAAATGTTCATAGGCGAAGGTAGCCCCTTTCCATCAGGTGAAAGTGAATAACATAGTCTTGTCTATTTCTACACCTCTTGACTGGGGCTAATTTCAAAGTGTCTACGGCTCTGCGTGAATCACATGGAAGATTATACTAGTAGGTATATATTATCCCCGCATATTGCTATTGCGCCTGGCCGCCATTTTGGTGACGTAACCGTAGCCGAACACTCAGTACTGTTAGCATCACTGGCCGGCGAGTACGCGTACATATTGAGTTGATGATGACGTCACATGAATGTTAATTTGACAAGGTTCCAGCGCATTAGCAATTTGCGGGGATAATAGTAAATAACCGCCCTTTGTATACAATTAGAATAATACTAGTTAATTGAGACGACAGTGTCCGGCGATTTTGACAAGACAAGTAATAGCAGAATCGGGCCCGAGGTATGTGATGTCACATCACTTGAAAATTTCCATCACATTGAAAACTGTGTGCGAAGTATAAACACACGTTATTATGTTACTCAACAATAAATTGAGTTAATTATACCTGCCAGTAATTAACACGTCACCGTATGTGGGGCTGTAGCAATTAGTGATCAGGGCTAGACTCTGTACGTAATAACAACGCATACATATCGCGTAGGTGTACACAAGGCTTTTATTGTTGGGGCATGTAGGGCCACGCAGTGGCCTTAAGGGAAATTTCGAAAATATCGAAAAAATGCACTAAAAACTGATAAAAATTAAAGAATTTGGAAAAATGCTATTTATTTTTTATTTTATGGCAAGTTCAGTAGACACGCAGACGGCCCACTGGATGGAAAGCGGTTACCATCGCCTATGGACATTTGCAACACTAAAGGCTCCAAATGCTCTGCTGCTCTGTTAAGGGAGACTGGAACACGCACAAGGTTGTGACGACGGCATACTCTAGATCGGCCATCTAATCGGGCAAATACCCTACCACTTGGCATTTCCATAACTTTACTAAAAAATGTTTTCTTTAATAGGTCAAAATTATCCAAATACAAAATCTAATCTATCTTTTCTCATCAGTTACCACGTCGCCTAATACGGAATGTGCGATGCTCTTCAAGATCTAAGTGGGCTGAGTTTAGAGTTACAAAATCGTGATATAAGCCTTAGAGTGCTAATCAGAAAATTTAAAATGTGATTCAAATATTTGGACGATGAATAACTAAACCAGATACGGACTATGAAATGGCTTTGGAAGCGATGAATAAACTGTTATTTTTTTGGAGTGGAGCTATATATATGTGTAAAGCAACTCTTATGACTTCCGATATAAATAGCTCCACTCCACTCTCTGGATGTATGTCCAAAGACGTTTTTTTCTCAATTGGCAGCTTCTATGAAAGATCGTTTACTAGAATCGAGTTAACTTAATAAATAAGTAACAAAATTAACAATAATTTAATTCAGAATATTTTTTAGATATAGTCATACTTTTTACTAAACAAACCAAACGGAATTGGACATAATTTGGATGAGACATTTTTTTCAAGAATATTTAAAGTCAGAGATATAGTTAATACTAGCTCGATTTATAAATCTTTAACAGCAATATATTGTGGCAGGCAGCAATATATACCGAGGGTAGAACTGTCTGGCAGCGTAAGCCGGTCACAAGACTTTTAGAAAAAGGTAGAAGATTCTGGAAGGAAAAGAAAAGAACGGATATATTTTAGAAAGGGATAGACGATGAACGAATTTTATAGAATAGAAAGTACGGGAAGTAAAAGAAAGATATAGATAGATGTTAGAAAGGGATAGATGATAAACGAAAGTTCTGGAATAAGATGTTCGGGCAAGAAAAGACCTAGATAGAGAGATAGTTAATAAAAAACTAAGGGAGTTATGGGTTCTAGAATATTCTTCCGGGTATATAAGCAGCGTAAGGCGCTTACCGGGCACTCTAGAGTTGAGTTCAGTCCAAGACAGCGAAACGACAAGTGTCATACGGAAAAGTTGGAAGAGACTTTTAATAGAAGACAGTGACGAGTTAGGTGATGAATTTTGTGTCAAGTTTAGTGGACAGTTAATTGAAGAAGGAATGTAGCGTAGTTCGAGCGATGAACCAGAAGTTAGCTACACGCGGTTATTTCGGAGGTTTGCACTGCAGAAGCAGGAGGTGTTCTACGCAATATCGGCGACAGTATTGTGAGTTGGAAGACACCTTATCGTCGGGTCAGTGCATCGTAAGTCGTGCGTATAGGGGCAACCCTACGGACGGGAATCGCGTGCGGCTGTGTAAGTCAATAAAAGCGTTTATTTAAAAAACTGGTGTTTTCAAATCCTAAGTGCGTACCCCCGCTCGCACGTAACAATATAAAAAGAAAAGCAATTTAGTAATGGTTTCCGCTGATAGATTTATAGGTGATCACACCTAGTGTGCAATATTTCACTAGATAATTTAGAATAATTTCCAAGAGTACATCAACGTGCGCGACTCCATTAGGCAAATGAATGTAATAATTACATGGTTTTAAGTAAAAGCGTGGTTCGTTTAGAAGCGTTTTTTGCGTTTGTATAGGTTCGCGTTTGACCACTATTTTATCTAGGGTTGCCAACTATTTTTGAGAAAACTGACGTACTACATTTTTTAAGTACGGATAAAATAAAGTATTTGGAAGGAAAAAAGTATTTTTCAAAATTTTATCTATTTCTTCTCTTGGAGATACTTCATTTTCCTTAAGTTTTTGGAAGATATCTTTACATTCCCAATAAAAATAAAAATAAATAAACAATTATTTTTTTATTACATTTATATATAGGTTCTGTTCCTTTCTTCTGGCCATTTTAGATTAATTACTGAATAAACTCTTTCAGTGAAAGCTGGATCGGAAATAGTTCAGTAACTATCCACATAAGTTTTTCATTTAACACATCAAAGTATATATTTTCATATACTTTATTTTTATGCAGAATTATAATTCCTACCAAAAATAAAGTATGATACGTTATTATAAAGTATGGTTTGCAAGCCTCGGCTAAGACTAGGCAGTCTTACCTGATGTTGAGTGATAACGCGGTCTAGGATCGAGCACGCTTACCTATAATACACCTATTCACTCGTGACTTGAAGACTGCTAGATTGTATTAAGATAAAGCGAAGCGCTTCCTCCTGACCGGTAGTGTTTCTACCACGTAACGGTGTCAAAAACCAGTGAGTCTGGTTGTAACTTTATTAAACTAGCCTTTTCATGAACAAACTTAAATTAGATTGACTTCTATTTATGTAAAGGATTTTTTAAACGTCAATTCCATGGACTTAAAGACGTATTTTCTAATGAGGAGCTGCCGAACAGGCAGACGGTTTACCTAATGGAAAGTAATTAACATCATCTGTAAAACGTTTGCAACAACAAGAATGTTACTAACGCGTTGGCAGCCTTCAGGATGGAAAGCAGATGAGATAGGAGGAATGGGATAGAGCGGAAAGAATAGGGGATTGGAATACGGTAATAGAATTTTAACGTTGGAATACGAACGTCTGATTAATTTGAAAATTTGAATATAATTTAATAATGATAAAATTGTAATTTTAAGCTTTTAAATCCCGTATGCACGTGAAGCTTTCTTTCATGTATGCAAGTTAAAATTAAGGAATGAACTCCCTTTTGCGATGCATGCTCCCCATCCAGGGTTCAACTCCCTTGATTAAACTCAGAAGCCATTTTCCACCCTGAGCTATTATGACTTTGAATTAAAAAACGAAATGTATATACTCGTACATAAAGTACCAAATTGAAATTAGGAAAGTTTACTCGCTATTATTTGGACCACACCACAATTTATCGGAGGGTCTAGTAAGTCCACATTTTATTATCGACAAGGAATATTAAATTGTATTAAATTACAGGTAAATTGGATCTTTACGTAAACATAGAATACTTACATACATAACTTCACGCCAGGTCCAACAGAGCGCCATTCAGGCTTATTCTTACACACCTCACTTGCTTCTTTAACATTCATAGCTCTCGTCATGCACGCTCGTCTGTTCTTAAGGCTTCTGACATCACCTTCTGCTAGTACACGATCAATTTGATCATGGAAGGTGTGTCGTGGCCTTCCGCGACTTCTGCATCCATCCACTTGTGCATTGAATATCTGTTTAGTCATTCTTTCATCATACATTCTTTCCACATGCCCGAACCACCGGAGCATTCCTTTCCTTACCTTCACCCCGACACTTTCTTTCAGATCAACTCTTTCTTATTTCGGTGTTACAAATAAATAATACTTATTTATCCATTAGATGTATTAATGAAGCACAAATAATGATATTAGTTCAGAATGCGTGACAGTAAATCGTTACTTTGTGTGAACATTTAGGTGTGAGTTTATGTCAGGAATTTAAGTGAATGAATTATAACAATGAATAAACTGAAACGTTATTATAACGAACCTCAATCTAACGATTTTCTCGATTTTACAAATTCTCAGCAATCTCTAAGAGCCGGTCTAACTGTTACTTTAATACATATTGTATTCCTCTAAATTGCGAATACAAGTTTAAAAAACCCTCTTTATAACGAATTTTCAATAATTGCAAAGCATGAATAGAAAGTATAATTAACCTCTGTATAAGATTTTTGTCAACTACCTACATTTTTTTCAAAAAGTCCTCTACCATTTCTCCGTGCAGGAACGGAGAAATAATACAATTTCCTGCGGCCGGGCGGCCTGTCGTAAGAGGCGACAAAAAACCCACAGCCAGGTGGTAGGGCATTTGCCCGACTGGATGGCTACCACCCCTGGTCTAAAGTATGTCGCCATAACAACCTTGAGTTGTGTTCCGGCATTAGTGGACCAGGTTCCAGTCTCCTTTAAGAGGGCAGCAGCGCATTTGTAGCATCTTTGGTGTTGCAAATGACCATAGGCGATGGTAACCGCTCTCCATCAAGTGGGCCGTCTGCCTGTCTGCTGACCTCCTGCAATAAAAAAAAAAAAAAATACCAAGTCATCCAAGAATTATTTTTTTCGAGAAATTCAAACATAAAATATTCATGTACTGTAAGAAAATCCAAGCATTTAAACTTCCACAAATTAATGTTGTGAGGGAAATAAATATTAAAATGCGGTTCTTACAATGTGTTCCGTTTTGTTTTACGTTTTGAAAATTCTTTCAGTGTTAGATAGCCTATTTATGGAGGAAGACTATAGGCTATATATAATTAAGCTGAGACCAAGAGGAGCGGACCAATGACGTATGTTTCCAAACCGGGGTCGTTTTTTAACTTACTTTTTTAAGAACTATTCCACGTGGATGAAGTCCCAGGAAAAAGCTAGTAAAGAATATATGTTAAAATTTTAGCGTAGTATTTGCCTCCAAAGCTTTATACTTTATATTTCCCCCAAGACTTCATAGACTAAACATTGCGTAAAGTTAACTCCACCGTTAAACAAGGTATAAACATACAATAATATTAAACAAGAATAAATACTAACATTCAAACACTTTTGGGCATTCAATGTTTGTTCCTTTAAATAAGCAAATTATATTCTACATATTAACATTTTCAGGTTATAATTTGAATATTTACATTAAAATTTACAACAAGTTATTATAATTGTTTCCAGTGTTCGCTATAGCGAATAAAATTCACGTCAGGAGTGGATGATACAGTTATTAAACATTTCTACTATTTTCG
Source organism: Dendrolimus punctatus (assembly GCA_012273795.1). Lineage (NCBI taxonomy): Eukaryota > Metazoa > Arthropoda > Insecta > Lepidoptera > Lasiocampidae > Dendrolimus > Dendrolimus punctatus. The sequence continues at coordinate 5,507,137 of CM022553.1, read as the reverse complement.
TTTTGAATATAGGTGTGTATACAGGGAGATGTTTTTGAAATCGAAACTATTCGATATAGCGAAAACACATAAAGGAGTCTCGAGGACGATTTTCAAGAAAATTAAAATGTCATTTGATTTTTGAACATTTTTGTAAGGAATCGAATCAGCTGATGTTGAGAAAATTATCACACCTGTAGTATTATCAGCGCGTTCCATTAGTAGCTCACAACGCCCAAAATGCTCCGTTAGCCGTTCCACAAGGCGACCGCGGTCGTTGTGGTCGTGGCAAAACGTCACTAATGACTTCATCATTTTCGTTCACACAACGCTCACAACGACCCATGTCAAGAGGTGGGTCGAATAAGTTCCACTTGGGGTTACGATTGAAACGCCAGCAAGCAAGTGGAACGGGAAAAATCGTAGTCGTTGTGAGTACTTATGAGTCCCTTATGGAACGTAGTCTATATCAAATGATAATGTAGTCTAGTAGTAGCTTGCATGTAAAGATCCATTCCTATGAAGAACTGTCAAATGGCAAACCAAGAGAAAGGAAAGAGGAAACCGAGGGAAGCAACTGTAATTATACAGTGCTTTCATTGTGACGAGCCGCGAAACTCGAATTAAAATGCTGTTGGACTTATTATAGAGTATTAGAACTGTACAAACACGTATAGCACAGGTACAAATATAACCGAACACAACAAGTCCAAACGTAATGCAGAAGGTCGCAATTCCATAAAACGCACAAAGTCCGTCACTAAATAGATTACCGAATGTACACCAGTCGTGTTTCACTCGTGGTTATCGATCGACTGCCTCATCCCTCAATCGAGGCATTGCTTTATACGCCATAGATGCAATATGTTTGCCCGGCCGCTTGGACCAAATTTCCTAGAATCAGTTTGTACTTTAAATCCGACACACCTGGCTAATGACTGCCATAAAAGATTACAATACACTGCAATGGGCTGTTGTCTAGAATAATTAGTAAACGCATGCCAATTAAATAAGTAAATAAAAGAAGTCCAAATGCCGAAAGGTAATAAAATGTGATTTTACAGGTATGCAGGTGTGTATTCTTTTTGTTGGCGTCTAGGTCGTAACACTGTCAAAACATCTACGGGACCCTAAAAACCATCATGTAAGCGGGGAAAAGTATTGCGAAGCAATTTACCGACATAAGGACCGTAGCTTCATAAGATGACGACCTTTCAAGAAAAGCTTCCTCGTTTCACATTACAGAAATCGATCCGAAATGAGTTCAAACTTTGATTGAATTGTTGTTGACAGAAAGGAGGGAAGTTCCTCATCTCGACGCTGGCAATTTCGAGGGGTGTTTGTGAAACGAACGAGTCGATTACTTGTACATCACCCCACTACAGCTAGGGGGAAACATATTTAATACTCCACCTGTTCGAAGAGTACCATTTTTATGAATAACTTGAGCTTTGCAGTAATATATATTTAAACATAAGTGGGAAATAAACTATATTATAAAAAATATATTTAATACTAAAAATAACTATAGTTATGTTTACATATTATAAATCAGTCTTTCTGTAGGTACCTATAGGGCTTCATAACAAATCGCTACCTTCAAGAAATACTTTGTTATTTTTTGGCCAGGGAAATCCGTTTGAGAACTAAGCCGCGACAGACACAGAAGCTTGGGGGATGTTCGCGACCTGTGTGAGTGTGTGATACGCCAGGTTGGGGGTGGCACTAGGGTGCCCAGTCAGAACTGGTTAATCCCCACCTTGGGATACCCACTAAAACCCCTGAGTGTTCCGTCCTGCGCCTTATGCCAGGGCTACGGGACAACTTGGTCTGATCCGTGCGTAGGGCTGTCTGTAACGCGCCCCACGGGAAAAGAGATAAGCGCGCGCGGAACACTTGCGATCTGATCTCAACAGCATGTGCGGGTGAGTGAGAACCCCTATACCCCAAGGGGCTCCACCAGCGCCGCCCGCTTATGGTGGCCGAAGGTCGAAGTCCGCCCTCCGGCGTCGGCGCGTCCACACCTTCAATAAATATTACGCCAACTTAATTTTAGGTATTTTCTGTTTACAAGGGAAAGCACTCTTAGTCATGCATCATTAATGCCTTATTACTATATTTCTAAAATTTCATAAAGAATGTAAAGACGTTTTAGTTTCTCAATATTATTTATGAGATTTGAGAAACATTAATGAGTGCTTTTCTCTTAAAATAGAAAATACCTAAAATCAAGTTGGTGTAGCATCCCTTGAAGGTGTCGAAATGGGCGTATAGACAGAAGTGCAGTTTTACACAAGAGACAAAATTGTGAATAAAACAAAACTAGTTTATTGTTGTCAAATTTGGAATACCCTTTTTTTAGGCACACTAGCATACTGGTAAGACTTTCTCAATTGTAACATGCATACTTTTTAGGAAACAACAAAAAAAATGCATTTTTGTGTATACGCCTATGTTATGAAGCCCTCGATATAATATCCACTAAGGTCTCCTTTCTACGGATTTTTAGGCGGTTTTCATAATTAGTTAAAGATGATTTTTCAATTAAGTTTTTGTGTATAAAAGTCGGTGCTTAGTAATTTTCAAAATATAGTTATTTTTATGTTTTACTTTGCACCGACTTCAAGATGTTTTAGATAATATATATTAATAATAATAGCTTTAGAAATAAGTTATTTTATACATTTATAGTTTATATAGTTTTATAGTTTTTGAAGTCGGTTTTTTTAAACGAAGTTTTTAAATTTTATTTGTTACTTTTTAGTGGCTAAGCTATGTATGGGTGGACCTACGAATGGTGCCGCGTTTTTTAAAAAATACAGGTCCCAAAAACCGGGAACAAAATAATGTTTGTAAAATGAAAACTGGGCCAAACTATGTCAAATTTTTAGGGGACCACATGACAGCTATTCCGCGTCGAACAAAACAAGAATCACGTAAATCGGATCATAAATCACAGAGTAATCGGCGAACATACATAAAAAAAGCAACAAAAAAAAAGATTTCGACGAATTGAGAACCTCCTCCTTTTTTCGAAGTCGGTTAAAAATACATAGTCATCAGAGAACATGATGCTAGAAACACTTCAATACAACCAAGTTCCACAATCGATCATTCGGTGTTCAAGCTGTTCAATTATGGAACATGTTGCCATTAGAAGTGAAAGAAGCTCAGTCAATATCCTTCCGCAATAGTTTTATTAAAGATTACTACCTTAAAGAATGTTCGTATATTTATGTTTTTATTAGACGTATATTTTCTTATATATGAAATTCTCGTGTCACAATGTTAGTAACCATACCCCTCTGAAACGGTTTGACCGTTCTCATGAAATTTTGTGTGCATATTGGGTAGGTCTGAGAATCGGACAACATCTATTTTTCATCCCTCTAAATGTTAAGGGTAGTCCCCCCCTATTTTTTTTAGTTTTTAGATAAATTTGTATTTTTATGATACAGCATTGAAAAATATATACAACCCTAAATTTTCAACCCTCTACGATGAACCTTTATTTTTTATTTTTTTATTATAAACTTTAATGCTGTTGGAATATCGATTGAAGCTTTTCCGGGCAGGACAACGTCTACCGGGACAGCTAGTAATATATATAAATAAGTTTTAGCGTATTCTTTTTGCAATTTTATTAAGTATTGTTTATGCCAAAACGCCTAAAGAATACTAAAAATGTTTATTAATCTAGTAAATGTGTGTAAGTACAGTCTGTCGTTAGGAGTTAAAACATTTGACGTAGATTAAATCCTTTTATTGCTCAATCTACCTCATTTTTTATTACGCAGAAACACTTTAAAATGATAACAATAACACTTTTAGAGCTCAAGTTATAAAAGGGGAGCTTTAGCGTTAATTACTTTTGAATAATCATGAATTGAAAATGGGAGGTGATAAAGATTTGCGAGGGAAAGCTATTACAGGGTTAATAGTAATTTCAGATACCGGCAGATTGTTCCAATTGGATTCTTTGATACTTAGCTTGTTGTAAGTTATACTTTCTGTTTGACTATACAAAATTATAGAATAGAATGGAATGACAGTGTTACGAGTGCAAGACTCGAATTAAAATGCCGTTGGAATTATTATAGAGTTTATTAGAACTATGTAAACTCGTATAAAACAGGTACAAATATAACCGAACCCAATAAATCCAAACGTAATGCAGAAGGTTAATTCGTAATTCAATAAGACGCGCAAAGTCCGTCTTGATCGTGGTACTCGCTCGACTGCCTCCTCCATCAATCGGGCATTGTTTTATATTGCACAAATGCAATATATCCGCCCGGCAACATGGACCGATTTTCCCTAGAATTAGCTTTAAAATCCGTAACACCTGGCTAATGATTACAGCCGCAGGTGGCTGTAAACGATTGTAATACAACAATAGGCCGTATGCCAATAAATAAGTAAACAAAAGAAGACGATTATAAAAGAATTACAATAGTTTCAATGTTATTAGTTATTAGTTCAAATGCCGACGGGTAATAAATTAATGTGCTTTTACAGATATGCAAGTGAGAATTTGTTTTTGTCGGCGCCTAGGTTGTAACAATAGTTTATAGTTAGTTTTTTTTCTCTTAATATTAACTACACTAATACTAAAGAAAGTTTCCGTAAGTAGCTTATTTGATCACTCGTTGTGGTCCATGGACAATGACGCGCTTAGTCTGCGCCGAGCCGTTTTCGTTGCTTTAAGTGTTAGAGTGAAAAGTAACTAATAAAAAAATCCTTCATGGGTACTAAGGTACTGTTCAAACCACTCAAGCAACTCAAATAAAAGTCAAAGAGTGACTTTTAATCGGTAGGTTAATTGTATTCTTGATAAAAAGTCTTTATTAATTAAATTTTGTCCATTTTGACGAGTCTCGACTCATCGTCATCGCGGCGGCCATGTTCAGGCGAATTTCATAGAGTTACAATTTGTGCCTACGCAGATAAGACAAACAACACTATTGATGTATTCCTCTAATATTTACAGACAATGAATTTATTTTAATTCCCATGATTTGTTTTGTGAAATTCATAGTTTATCCGACTGCAATCGGGTGTTTTTGTAATGACGTATTATTTTATTATGATGTATTTGGATTTTAAGGTTTCTTTGGCCGGGCCATGAAATTCCAATCATCTAACAAAATTGTAAATATTTGAATTAATTTAATTACCATACTTTTACTGAAGTAGCACTCATGGACGCTAAATCGCACACTTAATCCTATAAATGTACCAATTTATTTGATTATTATTTAATTTGATTTTAAACTATTGTTAATGTATTTAAGCTTAAATAAACGCATTACAATTAGCTTCTTTCTTTGTTTTGTTTATTAATTTAACTACCTATTAATAAATTTTGAAATGAAGTATGAATTATAATGAGATTTTGTAGGTACAAAAGCTGTGACACTTCACTTCTGCGGTGTATAATCTATAGGGACGCCATCTTGTTACACTACGATACGATCTAGCGCTGCATGTTTTAATAGTTTGGTTAGATGGCATTTAGCGCTGTAGCAAATACGTGAGTCAGTGCACGGCGCGCTCATTTCGTGCAAGCCGCTTTCAACAAGTTCGAACTTTTTTGTGTTCAATAGCTTCTCTAGTACGTAGTACATATAACTCAAGGTCCCTGGATGGTTCTGAATCACAATGGGATCCGGTAGGTGGCGCTGGAATCGGGAGCTAGATTTCTATTTTTAGTATTATTTATGTTAACATTTCCGTTGTGTGATATGTGTGCAACGAAGGAAAAGGGACTTACCCCCTCGCAATTGGAACTCGCACATTTTGATAATTTTAAATATTTTTAGGTTTTAACTTGCACGTACGTGTCGGTTGAGTGAGAGAATTTTGTTGACAGCTTTAACGATTTGCAGTCGACCGCATATACAGGTGGCGCCATCTCTTGACAACTTCATGGCTTTCATTTTTTTTAGCCAAGTGTATGGTAAGGGTTTAAGAGGCTATGTAGACCTAATTCAAATCGGCATTTCATAAAATCAACCCCGCACGTCCTAACGTTCCTAGTTATTGAGAAACATAGATGGCGCTTTCGAATATTTATTTTACCAGTAAGATTGATTTAAATACGTTTTATTCTCAATAGTATAAAAGTCCAGATGAAATGAAATATAAAAATTTAGAAAAGTATTTTCTTGCATTTTATAAAATTATTTAGGAAGAGAAAAAGAGCATTTTATCAACTTTCATATAAAAATAAAAAAATCTTCTAGATCAAGTGAAACTAATAGGGTTCGAACCCACACATCCTGTGATTTAGAACGGACCTCTACCGTATACGCCAAATAAGTACAGCGCGACCGCGACAAAATTCTGGTTATTATTGCTCCTTCATTTATTTAAAATTACTTTTTAGCAGCGGAGCTACAAAAAGCGACATGACCGTTAGGCACGAAGCCGTCCTGCAGAATGATAAATTCCATACATTGGGACCGGCAGGCGGGATTTTTGCAGTCATTTTTAATAAAATAATTAATTACTTCCAAATTAAGTTAAGTAACCGAATAAGACTCTATAATTGTATTTGTTATAATATGATATGTTACTGTTATTTATTTTAGCGATGTACGAATAACAGTAATAACAATAACGAAGATTGAATAACTCGTTTAGAGGTTACTTTGCAATTATTTTCTATCGAGAAAATTTATCGCAAATGCGTTCCGAGTACAAAGTTTACGTCAGAAATATGATCAAGATTGACATATATTTTTTTCACCGCAATTAAGTGTGTATAACTACTGTAAACACTGTTGAGAAATCGATCTAAAAACGCATTCTGTCAGTTATCACTCTGTTAAAAGGACAAAAGGAGTTAAGTTTAGGTCGACACAGAAAATAAGATTGCGAATCAAAGACTAAAATCTGTTTAGTATAGTAACAAAGATATGTAACTGGGGGAGTTTGTTGCGCCGCTTCATCTCCTTTAACTGTAATTAAAATGTCTTTGGAAGCGATGGTAGACTCATTCTATAAAAGGCCATTTTGAAATAAATACACTCATTTTCAACATTAAAATGTTGACACTTCCTTTTCTGCTCACACCGAATATTTTTGCATATATACCAGTAATATTAAAAATATGTTTTTCTATTATTTTAACACATTACAACGTTGTAAGAATATTGTCTTTATGATTACTTTCAATAACATATCATTCAAATTTTCGTCCAAAATCCAGGACATTTTTTGTGATAAAAGTAAGTACCATACAACCAGCCTCACTGTAAAGAACAGAGTATAACAAAGGCCTTAAATATGACTGCGTTGGGTTTTAATTAGGAAAATTCAAAAGATAAAAAGTTCGATCCCATTGTTATAAGCCTACAGGAATTGATAAAAGAGTTTTTATAATTGAAAAATGCTTTCAACAATAGATTTTTAAAATAATTGCCAACGTTAGACTTTTTTAATTATGATGTTGTTAGTGAATAAAAAACTGGTGGCGTTGCTTGTAAAGAGAAATTAATCTTTCTATTTAAACGACTTCAAATAGAAACATTCTAGCAAAAAAGAAACCGACTAAAGAGTTACGAAAAAGCAAAAAAATAAACATCTCTACAACATCTTGAAGTCGGTGTGAAGTTAAATATCATCATATTGTAACATTGTATCAATATCATATTGTAACGAGTCGCGAGACTCGAATGTAAATCCCGTTAGAAATAGTATAGAGTTAACTAGAACTATACAAATACGTATAACACAGGTACAAATATAATTGGACGCAACCAGTACAAACTGCACGATTCAATAACACGCGCAAAGTCCGTCACTTTATAGCTTATCAATGTACACGTCTAGCTTGTATCGTAATCGTCGCGTGACTGTGTCACCTCTCCGTTTGGGCATTCCTTTTATGCTATAAAAATACAATATGCCTTGACGCAAAACAATAATTTCCAAGATTTAGTAGACACACCTGCCTAATGACAGTCCTAAAACAAGTACAATAACAATAGAATTTTTTCCTAATTAGTAATTTTAAACACAAAGTAAACAAAAGAATTCCATATGCGGGAAAGGTAATCAACCAGGTTTATGGCAGGCGGATGTGCATCTTCCGAAGTTAGGTGGCCTCCCCCGACTCCGACCGCTGACGCTGCTGTAAGCGCGAGGCGGCGGAGAAAAGGGGAGGAAGGAGAGGGAGGGGTGATGGCGCAGGAGCAATCCTCGCAGCCTCCCCCTCCCCCTATCGCGAAGCCCCCCCCGCCGCTGACGCTGCTGAGAGCGCGAGGCGGCGAGGGGGGTAGGAAGGAGAGGGAGGGGTGATGGCGCAGGAGCAATCCTCGCAGCCTCCCCCTCCCCCACCGAAGGAGGATAGCGCCCGTGACTCCTGGCAGCCACGGGCGGGCGGCAGCGGGCGTCGAGGTCTGGGGGATCAGAAAGACCTCCGCCCGCACTAATGCCGCAAGAGGGCGCGAGAGGCAGCCGCGTGTCCCTCTCAGGGCCGGGGAAACGTCATTCCCAGGCCCGCACACAGGAGAGGCCGCCTCTGTTTACGAGGCGGCCAGCCGCTGCCGGTGTTGCGGGGTAAGCTCGCGCATGTACCGTGACCCCGGCGCTAGGCGGAAGAAGGCTCCCATGAGGTTTTAGTGGGTATACCGGCGCCGGTCGTACTGATTAATCGGCGTTGGGGAGCCCCACATGCCGGCCGTGCATGATCCCCCTCGCGGCTGACGATGCGACAACGCATTTCCTCATGTAAAAAAAAGGCGGATGTGCATACACTTTTTGTCGGCATGTAACAAACAGTATGTAATGTCAATGAAATTTGTATGAAACCATACTGTACCAGAGACGACGAAAAATAGTGTGATCATAATCAGTTAAGAAAAAAACAAATATATACTTCAATCTTAAAAACAGATTCTTTATTTTTGAAGTGAAACTTCTATATAGACGGTGTCTTACGATTTTTTGCTCACGAAAAAGCGTCACGGCCGCGTGTTTGAATACATACAGTGTTAAACTCGTGATATCTTGAAAGGAATGTCCGAATCGAATAATTCAAAAAATTGTAAAAAGGTATTGAAGTAGTCTTGAATATGAAGTAATTTATTTTGATAAGGATGAATACCGAGATACAAATAAAGAGCCTTTTCTAACGGCGGCATTTTAATTAAATTTTTATTCTTTGTCTTCTGATACTGCGCATTAACACACGATTTTCTTTGTTTCAACTCATGTTTTGAAAATAATTGGATTTCTCTTCATTAATTTCTCATGAAAATCATTAAAATACTTACCTGGGAATTCTTAGAAATATATAATATTTGATATAACATTGAATATAGCTCCAGGGGCTTTTGTTAATTCGCCGAAATCCGTAGTCAAAATAAATGTAGCTACGTAGAATTTATTTGCTTAACAGATGGATTGTTTTGAATTTGTTTCATGAAAACAACAGATTTAACGATAAACCTTTAATTAGAACGGTTATATCTGTTTTGACGATTTTCAGATACGGGTGGCTAAATGTCTTTTAGTGTTGCGGCGTGTCGTTGGCAGTACCGGCTTTATATACATACACACATGAGTTATAATAAAATTGTATAATAGTGTAATGAAATTATCTTGTGTATATATGTATATATCAATACGTGTGTTTGTAAATATGTATGTGCAACATTTTATAATTGTAATTAAAATAATTATTAATGTAATTGTGTATAGTAGTGGTCGCCCGTGGTCGAAATTCGACCATAATAATTAATGTCAAAGACTACTATAATCACGGATTTCGCCAAGGCTACACGGTTAATTTGACTTTGACAATAAACAAAAGAGTATATATGCGTGTGAGTGTCAAATACAATGGTAGTGTATGCAATGTATGTTTTATTGATTTCAATGTATTTTTTTAAGCATAATTTAAAATAATATATTAGTGTCGCTTCTGCTCTATATAAACTACTAGCGGCCCCGGCAGACGTTGTCCTGCTCTGAAAAAATATGACCCGATCCCAGCGCCACCTACCGGTTCCAACTGTGGATTTAAACCATCCGGGGACCCACTCAAACACACAAAAACAAAATCGCTCCCCGTTATTAAGAGGATTCTAGAACCCGATCTCAGCGCCACCTACCGGTTCCAACGGTATAAAAACTATCCTATCTTTCAAGTTAGATCAAACTGCACACGGTGTGCAAATTTGATTAAAATCGGTTGAGTAGTTTACAAACATCGTGACAGGAGATTTATATATATTAAGATAAGTGTGTGAAATTTCATACTCGGCGCAATTTTCGTAAAAAGGGTACAAAGTTTTTGCTTCACGTATTTATATATAGATATATGTATTATGACTATGGGATATGTTTTCCTGGAATAAAATAACGTGATACGTAATACGACGCAATACGTCAGCAATGCTGACGTCACACTTTTTAAAAACAATACGGAGATTCCTCCTCTGTTAGATATATAAAAGATACAGATATATCTATTTATAGGTATATATCTATATAGGTAGAAAGTAAATTCGACTGGCTAATTAGGGTCATAACAACCCTAATTCTTATTACGCTATCCTAAATCGAAATTAGAAATACTCAATTTCGAACAATTTGAAAAGTTCTGAAATCGCGTGATAAATATAATTTAATAGTTAAAAAGCCATTAAAGACGGTCTCTTTTTTGCCACTAATTGTGCGACAAAAGGCCAATTCGTCCAACATCGTGTCAAATAGGCTGCTAATATGAACAAATTACTCCCGGGACAAACAAACTGGGTCACTTTTGGCGACATCTAAGGAAAAATACGGCAATTAATACGCTTTAATTAAACGGAGATTGTTCATTAATCTGTTCTATTGTTTAATGTTAAACTAAGGTATTCAAAGGTGACTTTACCATCGTTATTAAAGTTGATTAATAATACTGTTATTAAAAAAAATGCAGGAGATCAGCAGACTGGCAGACAGCCCACTTGATGGAAAGCGGTTACCGTCGCTTATGGACGTTTCCGTTCCTAGACGTATAACATTATACGTTGCGTACTGTAATGCTCAGTTCTCCTCCTTCATTGATGTTACAACTGAGGCCCAGACAAAAACAAAATTCATCTGCATATCTGAAACAAAACACATTTTATTACCTGCCAGCATTTAAACTAATTTTAACTTGAAAACAGGACATTGCTTTATTGTACACTTTTATGGCAGTCAGGTGCGGCGGATTAAGTCGACTTAGATACGAGGTAGTAGAGCGAGAACTACAAGCGAAGTGAGACGTGTGTACTACAATCGGAAATCTAATAAGTGACGGACTTTGTGCGTTTTATTGAATTACGACCTTCTGCATTACGCGGTGAGGTAGAGGAGCCGGAGAGATCCAGACCTCCGGCTACCAAACGGCGAGGCCAGCCCGCTAGGGGCCGGCCGCCGTCCGTCCGGGCTGGTGGTGGATGTGCGAGCGAACCCACACCCCGGACAAAGGACGCTCGGGATCGGACAGGGGTTTTAGTGGGTATTCTTAACCGCGACGTGGCAATAGCATCTCACATCTCAACGTGGTTTGCTAGTGCCACCCCGACCTGGCGAACCTCACACACGGGCCGCGACCTTTCCTCCTCGCGCGGCCTACGGTTAAGGTTCCCACCTCTCCCGAAATTCCGGGCAGTCTCCAGAAATTCAGCAATAAAAATTTAAATCGCCCGGCTTCTGGAAGGAAATTAAAATAATCAAATTTCTCCCGGTAGTATGCGTGTGGTGCGGTGTGCGGGGAGGCTCGCCTCGTGCCCTCGCGTTTACGTTTCCCACATGGCGCGCCGCCCGGCCCGCCACCGCCGTTCGTCTCGCGGAGACGCATTGAAGAAAATAATTTTATTTGTTTTGTCAATACCTGTATCAAACGCTGCTTGCGAGCGTGTTTTCAGTATTGTATTCGATATATGGACCAAAGAAAGAAACCGCTTGAATGAAGATCATGTCAAAGCTGAAATTCAAACTATCTTGAATTTTAACATGGACTGCAGAGTTTTTAAATTTGTTACATCTAGGCCAGATATTTGAAGTATGTGCGCTCAGATGAAAAATATGTAATAAAAATATATAACAAAAAAAAGTAATGAAAAATTGCTGTTCCTTTTTTTTTCTCCGGGAATTTGTCTAATCACGAGTAGCAACCATACCTACGGTCCTCAAAAGGATTTCCTCTGTATTAAAAAAATATATCCTGTGTTATACGTGTTTGTATAGTTCTAATAAACTCTATCTAATATATAAAATTCTCGTGTCACAGTTTTCGTTGCCATACTCCTCCGAAACGGCTTGACCGATTCTCATGAAATTTTGTATGCATATTGGGTAGGTCTGAGAATCGGCCAACATCTATTTTTCATCCCCCTAAATGTTAGGGGTAGTCCACCCCTAATTTTTTTATTTTATTTTTTAGACAAAATTTTAAATTTCTATTTTTTTATGATACAACATACAAAAATACATACAATCCTCAATTTTCACCCTTCTACGATAAACCCCTATTTTTTTACCGGGCAGGACGACGTCTGCCGGGACAGCTAGTAGTATATATAATTCTAACGGCATTTTAATTCGAGTCTCACGACTCGTAACATTATCCTTAAGATTACATTACAGGCGAATGCTTGCGGTGTGTCTTCATGCTTGAGCATACAAAAACAAAAATGTCTGCGTGCAATTCCACTATAACGATCCAAGAGAGGAGAATAAAGTTATAAAAATTAATAGCTTCATGTCAAAATATACTCGAGTTGTACTGGCAATGATAAATGGTAGCACTATCTCATTGTGCTAATGACCCACACTATTAATACACATCACGTTAGAGTTGACATGGGTCTGTAATAAACTGCTTTGATTAGTTGCTCCAAGAAATTACAGTAATATGTTTTCATTCTTCTCTAACTATATTTTTTAAATTTAATTTAATTTATTTTATTTGGGGGGTTAACAGCTGTAGTCTTACAAACTAAAGTTTTACAAAGTAACGTTACAGAGATAGCTAAAGAACAGCTATTCATAAACCGCCACAGATGGCAGAGCAATAAAAATAAAGTATTGGATACAGCAATTTTAGAAAAAGAAAAATTTTGTGACCAGAAAACTAATTATTATTAAAATAGGCTTTGATTAAACTCGCATTTACAGATGCTAGACTATCCACAAACAAGTCAATGTCAACATAATTCGACTTGCTAAGTTTGTTGAATTCATACACTGTTCTAACAAAAAATGAGTAGCGTCTGAAGGCTCTACGTGTCAAGGGTAAATGAAGCAGTTTTCTAGGGCGTACAAGACTAGGGGGAAAATACAAAAGTAGTTTCTCGATGAGACTAGCAGTCAATTTTTTACATCACATTTGGGCTGTCACCTTGTCTGATGTACTCCAGTAACAAAAAAAATACCAATCCCAGCATTACGTTTACATTACATATTGGTTAGGGATAGCTCTGGTTCTTGAATTTTTAGAGGGGGGGGGGGGTCAATAACGGAAAAACGCTGCTCCCGCTCTATTGGCCTTACTTAATCTTGTTAAGAAACGATTAGGCATCTCTTAAGTAAGGGAATTAGAATCAGTCCCTAATAAATGAATCTCTTTTTTTCACTTATAAACCTGTATTACCTGTTGTGTACCTATGAGGATCACAGATAAACGAAATTTCAATTATTAATGTAGGTTGTTAAACCCCTAAATATTCGACTAAAGAGGAGTTTATGGTTGAGATTTTCATTAATCAGTTTTATTAAATTTAAGAAACGATTATAAGTAAGGCCCTATATTTTTATCTCCATCATCATTTTACCATCAGACGCCCACTGGTTGGGACGCGTGCGTCTGTGGTTTTTAACCCCTAACATTTGATACAGGCCCTAATGTCTAATGTAAGCTACGCCATTGCTCCTGTTGCTATTCAATAGCAACACGTCTTTCTTTATGGAAACGTGAACGAAGTTTCGCTGGGACATGCTGGTTTAGAAATTAAATTAAAAAGTATCTTGCCAAAAAAATACTACACTATTGAAGAATATTTAAATGACAAAACTTCATTTACATAGCAGCTCGCTCCAAGCTCTTATACTGTGTTTTGTATGAGTATAACGCTTTTATCTTGCAATACTTGTAAGGAATATATAGAGATACTAGCTGTCCCGGCAGACGTCGTAGTGCCCGGTAAAAAAAAAAATTTAGGGGTGGACTACCCCTTAACATTTAGGGGGATGAAAAATAGATGTTGTCCTATTCTCAGACCTACCCAATATGCACACAAAGTTTCATGAGAATCGGTCAAGCCGTTTCGGAGGAGTATGGCAACGAAAACTGTGACACGAGAATTTTATATATTAGATATTGCAAAAATACGCTGGTACGGCCACGTTTTACGCAGACCGGCTAATTACGTGGGGAACAAATGTCTAGCCATGCCTCCTCCGCCAGGTCCCGGTCGAAGGGGAAGGCCCAAGAAATGCTGGCTTGACGTCGTGAAGGATGACATGCGTGCCAATGGTCTCAAAACGGGGGATGCTGAAGACCGCGCGAAGTGGAGTAGGAAAATTAGGAAAGCGGACCCTGGGCGTCGGAGTGAACGCTCCGAACGCAACCGGGATTTAACGCTCGGATGATGATGATGCAAAAAAACAGAAAATTTAGTACGCGATGTCTCTATATTTAGAAGTATAAAAATATTATTTTTTACTTTTATTGTGTCTCTGCCTTATTGAATATGTACCTACTGTTTGCTACAACTCCCTTAATTCTTCAAAACTCATTTATTTTTTGTGGAGTTTAAAACGTCTGACAAAAGTTTTGGTCAATGGAAAGTGTTTGACACTTATAATGTTATTTTAGAATAATATTCCACAAAACATATATAACAATCAGCCATATAAATTTAAGTGTTGGTTTTAAGTCATATTTCTTAGTGACCTAAGAAACCTACACCACTCGGTCTGGTAGGACAGTCACATTCAAGTTATCATTTGGTTCGTAGGCCCTTCACCTGTTGCTGTGCTTGTTAGTAACTAAGTTTATTTTACTAATGTAATAAGTAGTATTTTTAAGTTCTTTTTGTCTCCGTGTAGTGGCGAAACAAACCTTGTCGGCCACTGCCTGGCAGGCGATATTTTTAGAGTGAAGGATTGACAACGGTGATATGATGAGAGACACAGAGAAAAGTCGTCAACAAAAATGTACATATTTTCATCCTTTTGAATCATATCATAAATAAGTTATTATTACTCTCAGCTAATGTAAATATTATATCGAATTATATATATATAATATATAATAATGTCAGCCCATAAATGTCCCACTGCTGGGCTCGGGCCTCCCATTATAGGGCAACGGACAGTATACCCGCCACGCTTGTCCAAGGCGGCTTGGCAGGTTTGACACATCGGTTATATCGATGTGCAGGTTGCATCACGATGTTCTCCTTCACCGTTTTTAGCACGTGGTAATTGTAACAATATGCACATTTGATCAGAAAACTGACTAAGAGGTGCATGCGTTCCGGTCAGGATCGAACCCGCGCCCTTTGATTTAGGGGCGCGTGCGCTAACCATTACGCTACCACGACTATCGAATTATATATTTGATAAATTAACGGGTATGTATTCCTACAAGTCCCGTCATTAATTGTATGAATTAAGTAAAGTCACTTTTATTTTTAGTTGCCTTTCTTGTCTGGTACCTGCCGTGGTGCCATAAGGAGAGCTTTATAACCACGCCGGTATTCACAGAGCATGAGACGCTACTGAGAACCCAAGTTTTCATCTATGTGAAAATAAGTCTGTTCGCATTATAAGTCTGATCGCCCAGGGATCCCAATCTAAAAGTTGCATTTCAGCTGGGCGCTATTCAGTATTCACCATCTGTGCCAAAGCCACACGAAGGTTAATTAACTTTTCCGTGTCTAAAAGTCGCAATAACTCGATAAAACCCAAACCATTCCTATGTACCAGCTTGTGAGCCGACGCAAAACCTTTTCGCGACTAACTTTATGGCGGATTGACCGCACAACCCGGGCCGGATGTGTCGACTGCGCCCGTCTTTGAAAATTTTGTCTCACGACTTCGCTTCAAAGTGCCTAATCTTTTGTAATGCATTTTGCCTATATTGAATTAATTTTAGTATAGTTCAAATTATAGTTATATAAATAGGTGTTTAACTCAAGTGCTAAAATATTTTATTTCTTTATTATTGGAACGAAGTTCCTTATCGCGCGTTGCGAAAGGGGGCTAGACGGAAAAAATTAAGACCGAAAGTTGTAACGAATTTTTTTGCTATAGTTGTAAGCCGTGCGTCGTGCGCGTGTTAATTAAGTTTATATTACATTATATTTATTAATAATAAAAAAATATTATTATTATAAAAAAAAAAATTTTTATTACAATTCCTTCAGTAATTAATCGAAAGGAACTTCGTTCCATCCGGGTGTCCCTTGTCACCTCTCAAGTTTTTTATTACTAGTTATTATATATTTGTATGTGAGTCAAGACCAGGAGCCATAAAAATGGCCCGGACTTTTGGAGGGCTTGCGTGGGGCCATGGGAAGGCCAACACGTCAAATCTAAATGTGGCGTGACACTGACCGGCGATTATCACTGTCTACACTATATACTAGTGCATCCAAGGACAAGCCCCGGCCAGTGTAGGACTATTGTGGGAAATGAGAACAAAATGTACCGGGCTATAGGGTTGAACTATCCAATGCGGGAAAGGTGATAAACCCGGTTTATTACCTTTCCCGCATTTGGACTTCTTTTGTTTACTTTGTGTTTAGAATTTGTAATTAAGAAAAACATTCTATCATTATTGTACTTGTTTTATGGCCGTCATTGGACAGGTGTATCGAACTAATTCTTGTTGTTGTTGTTTTGCGTCGAGGCATATTGTATTTGTACAAAGTAAAAGGAATGCCCGAAGGGAGGGTTGAGGCAGTTTAGCGAGAACCACGACCAAAGCAAGACGTGTACATTCGATAAGCGATATAGTGGTGGACTTTGCGCGTGTTATTGAATCGTGCAGTTTGTACTGGTTGTATCCAGTTATATTTGTACTTGTTTTATACGTGTTTGTACAGTTCTAATAAATTCTATAGTAATTCCAACGGCATTTTAATTCGAGTCCTGTAGCTCGTTAGATTATAATACGGCCAAAGTCACAGGCAAAGGGTTCACATATCTATGACAAAGGCCCTATAATTATTTGACATTAAAATAAGCGATGGAAATTGCTTTTGACAAGGGACGTATGACGTCATGAGCTAAAAGCTGATACACACCCCTGTAATATTTAATAATAGCATAATTGCGAACATCCCTTTGATGCCCTTTCAGGTAAAATTATCATTATATATGACATAAGCGATATGCTTTGTGTTTATACTGAAAATAATCAGAAAATAGCCTACTATGTTTTATTCCCTTTCGAAGCGAAAATTGTGTATCTCTAACTTATGAATTACGAAGTAGAAAATTCTGAAGAAAAACTGAAGCCGTAGAGCTTAAAAAAATGGTTTCGATATTTATTGGTTATTTAGATGGTATGCACGGATCCCAATAAGTTTTTGAGATATTACGAGATGGTTTTTTGGTTATTTTTGTATTTATGTAAGAGTCACCAACAGTTTTTTAGTCAATTTAGGTTATATTTACTTATTAGTCTTTTTAGATTATATTGTAATATTAATGTGGTATTTTTAAATATAACATTTGAGCAAAAAAACCGACAGTTTTTTTTTTACATCAGTTCAATTACTATGATAGGTTTCCAATTAAGGCTTAACATTGTAATGTAAAAACTATTTAATTGAACACCGCTTGCATTGTAATATATTCACTGTTATTATTTAAAATAAATATTGACTAGTTTAGTGCTGAAGGCGAAACAAAACTACAAATAGAACTAGATATAGAAGACAAAAAGGGAGAAAGAATACAATTTCCTGCGGCCGGGTTGCCTGTCGTAAGAGGCGACATAAAAAACAACCCACAGCCAGGTGGTAGAGTATTTGCCTGATTGGATGGCTACCACCCCTGGTCTAATGTATGTCGCCATAACAACCTTGAGTTGTGTTTCGGCATTAGTGACCAGGTTCAAGTCTCCGTTAAGAGAGCAGCAGCGCATGTGTAGCACCATAAGGTAATACCACCTGATGGTAATACCAATTCTTTTCTACTTTTATCTGCCACGACGATATCGAGATGATATTGTGGATTTAGTAGACTACGAATTCTTGATACTGTCTCAATGGAATTGTCAAAGAAATATTTTTTTTTTTTTTTTATTATTGCAGGAGATCAGCAGACAGGCAGACGGCCCACTTGATGGACAGCGGTTACCATCGCCTATGGACATTTGCAACACCAAAGGTGCTACGAATGCGTTGCTGCTCTCTTTAGGGAGCTTGGAACCTGGTCACTAATGCCGGAACACAACACAGGGTTATTATGGCGGCATACTCTAGACCAGGGGTGGTCGCCATCCAGTCGGGCAAATGCCCTACCACCTGGCTGTGGGTTGTTTTGTCGCCTCTTACGACAGGCCGCCGGGCCGCAGGAAATTGTATTCTTTCTCCGTTCCTGCACGGATAAAATCTTCACTACCAGTATCGAAATAGCAGAATTGGGCCCCTAAAGTACACGTGTACACAAAACAGAATGAATTGTTATATTCCCCGTACACGACGACTTGACTTACAGGGTTACCAAATTCTAAAAATTACCAGCACTGAGAGCCTATTTTTCAATCACTGGGGATTTTTATCTGATAAAAATGTTATTCATAAGCATAAAATACTAGAATAGAATAGAATAGAATATATATTTATTGCGTAATGCATGTACAAAGTTGTTACAGTTTTTATGGTATCAATGCATTCGGCCCATCATTGGGCGTGGAAAATTAATATTACAGGATTTTATATATAAATTATTACAATATTAAATTATGTACAAAAAATGAATGAATGAAATGAATGAATACAATTAAAATTAAACATTAATAATAATTATCTGGTATACAATATAATAATAATCTAAATAATAAAATGTCTAATATTACAGAATGTCAAATATATTTATGTCACTTCATAATGATTTTTCCTCCATAAACGTATTTATGTTATAATAACATTTAGTGGTCAGTAACAAATTTCATTTTTTTTAAATATTGTAAGTGGCAGTTCTCTAAGCGACTTCGGAAGCTTATTGTAAACAAAGGGCCCCATGCAATAGACACTTTTGCGCATTAATGTCGTAATTGAGTTGATGGTGCAAACTTTAAATTCATCGCGTCTGTTACGAGGAAAGACCTCCGAACGCTGACTAAATAGGTGTGGATTTGTTTTGACAAATATTGATATTTCAAATATATATAGACAGGGTACAGTCAAAATTTTATATTTTTTAAAATAAGGTTCGCAACTATCTGTCTGTTTGAGTTTGAACATAGTTCTTAAGCAACGCTTTTGATGTTTAAAAACTGTACCAGCTTCAGTGGAATTTCCCCAGAATATTATGCCATATCTAGTATTAGACGATATGAGACCATGGTATGCAGCAAGGAGAGCGTCAACATTTACAATTGATGAAATTTTGTACAGTATATATATCATACTATTAAGTTTTTTACATAGAACACATATTTGATCTTTCCAGTTAAGTTTTTCGTCAATAACAAGTCCAAGAAATTTCATACTATTAACTTCTTCAATTTTATTATTATTATATTTGATGTCAAGTTTATTAGATTAATTAGCAGTAGATTCACGTTGTCTGTAATGTATTAATTTAATTTTATTGAGATTAATTCGTAAATTGTTATTGTCCAGGCAAGAGATTATTGAATTTAATGTATCATTAATGTTAATTACGTATGTGTCAGCTTTTTCATATGATATAGTTACAGCACTATCGTCTGCGAACAGAGACATAGGTTGTACAGTAGCAAACTACTTTTGCTATATAGGAAAATTAAAAATGACAGTTGTTGATGATCCCATACTCATAGACGATCTTGATACGCTTGGCCTTAGGAGAGACTTTGCTTCTCTCTGCGTATTCTACCGACTGTATAACAGGGAGTGTTACGAAGAACTGTTTAGAATGGTGCCTTCTTCCTCTTTCTACTATCGCACCGCTCGTCATCGGTTGGGAGTTCACCAACACTTACTTGAGCCGCTTCGCTCATGTACGCAACGGTCCGGTAGAACGTTTCTTTTGCTACCGGCCGAGGTTTTCCCATAGCGCGACGATATGGAGTTTTTCAAAAAGGTGTCATGAAATTTCTTTGAGGCCGGCAGCGCGTTGGTGACATCTCTGATGTTGCAAACGTCCATAAGCGACGGTAACCGCTTTCCACCAGGTGTGCCGTCAGCCTGTTTGCTCTACTCCAGCTATAAAAAAAGTTGCATTAATAAATCATTTTAATTGTTTCACTTTTGCATATAGTCAAGGTATAATTTATTTGACTGATAACTTTCATCTGATGATTGAAAAATCGGTCCTTAATATCTTATACTAATATGTAAAGCTGAAGAGTTCATTTGTTTGTTTGCTTGAACACGCTAATCTCAGGAACTACTGGTCTGATTTGAAAAATTATTTCAGAGTTAGATAGTTCATTTATCGAGGAAGGCTATAGGATATATATCTTCACGCTAAAGCTAATGGGAGCGGAGCAACAATGAAGAATGTTTCAACATCGGGGTTTTTGATTTTTTTTTAACTATTCCACGCAGACGAAGTCTCGGGTAGAAGCTAGATTAAATTTGTGTGTGTGCGTTTCGGGACTCCCGACAGAAGTGATAACTTAGCCTGCCTACCGCTGCCGTATGCGTGAGGGAAAGGGAGGCCAGAAAGACTGGCGCCGTAACGCGTTACGTAACGGAGGGTTACCTTCCCATAATAAGTTATCACTTCAAAATACAGAATAATATTAAACCTAAATTATTCTTAATTGTCTTAGGATTTTATATTAATTATCGAGATTTTAGGTGTATTTTTTTTACTCTAGCTTTAGGTGTTAATTTTTTTGGTTGCTGGTATCCCTTAGCGCCAATTTATCGTGAATGGTATAGTAAATCATGAAGGTTATATAAATTCCGTGATCATGTTACGACGTCCGCCATTTTTATATGACGAGGAAAATCGCTGTAATATTGACTCAGCCGTTATTAAATATCGCATTGGCAATAGGAATCTCTTTTGGATATTAACTTAACTTATTAATTGTAATTATTTACTTATTTTTATATTGACAAAAAGACGTTCCTTTTTTGAAAATATTTATTTATTTAGCATACAGTCTGCAATTTTTTTTGTCATACAGTTTTAAATACAAGACACACGCAAGCCTATATATTTTTAAATTGTCTAAATGGAATGCCATCGGACTTCACTGCCTCTCAAATTAAGTTTAAACATTAGCCAATTGACTTTAAAAATAAAAGCTCTAAAATTAAAATAACAAATATAACGTGCAATAAAATTCAAGGGTAAATATCGTGGATATATTGTCCACTCCGTTAAAATGGGGAAATTGAAGCTCAAGATTGGAACGTTTATTATCTGTCCAAAAACGTCCCACTGCTGTGCTCAAGTCGTATTATTTAAGGGGAATTTGATGGTCACACGTGATCATGCCGGGGTCACTACTGTGATGGTAAATAGGTTACCATGTGGAATATGAATGTATTACTGCTGTGACGTTAAGTATGATTCCTCTTCTGACTCCTATTATGGCGTATATGGCAGATAAAGATAAAATGAAATCAATTATTAAATTATGTACACCACATTATAACGTTATTATAGAACATGGTACGTTGCCGTACCCTATCGTGGTATTGTTCAATGTTATTATGTAATCAATTAACATAGCCAATGTCTATCGTGATATGTAATTAGGCACATGATGGATGGGGTGTCGCTAACATATCATACTTTGTTGAAACTTCACGCAGGTGCTATTTTTTTTATTGTTCATAGGAAAATTAATTCAGGGAATGAATAGAGCACTACCTACGCAGCTTAAACAAGCAACTTGTTGCGGACAGAGAGCACCCCCTGACCCGCCCGCCAGAGCACACCTCTCCGCACCTCGCATACCGCCGACGCCTATAGCTCGCACTATTAGCAGCTAGCCGTCGGACGGTTATCTTTGAACTAATCGTGTTTCGTGTAATGAGTGAGAGTTCCGATAAAAAAATCTTCGTTATCCCATCCTGTCTATCTGACCATAAAATCTGGGGACACGTTTGCTTCACCCTTGGTCCTACAAAAGTCTATAGGTGCGGATAACAATTTCTTTTTTTTTTTAATCGCCTCCTTCACTGTCATGGTATAAGCTCTGGCTTATACTATGGAAAAAAGGAGCTAAATAGCCTCTGGGTTATTCAGGTGGGTATATTCTTTTTGTTTTACGATCCTTTTCTTTTCTTTTTGTGGGAAAATAAGTAGTCGTATTTTATTTATTCGTTCTCTTTTCTTTTTAAATATCTTATTCCTATACATTTTTTACTTATGTCTAGATATTTCTTACAATTTTGATATTTTTTCGAATAAATATTTTTCGTGTAAATTTGTTTATTTCTAATTGAAATAATTAAAGACATGAGTGGATGAAGGTGATAAGTCGCATAATTCCAATTCTGAGTAATTCGAGATCAAAGTTTTACTTTAAACTGAACTGAACTTAACACCTTTTTCAACTCTTTATTTTTTTAAATATGCCTTATATCTATGATATAAGGTCTGTAGTCATTTGGTATCGACTTATAACCTTCATCTACGCAAAAAAAGAAAAAAACCGTATATGCGACATATCACCTTCATCCACTCACGTCTTCAATTCTATTCATCTTAGCAAGGTTTCTAAGTTTTTTTAGCAGGACCCCAACTGCATATCCGCAAATGGCTGTTACCAGACTTTGGGGGCTTCCCGATTCCGTAGGAACCGTGGGTCTGGGAACCAGTCCAAGTGTTGGTTGTTTGTCGATGTGAGCAAGTCCCGGACTTTGGGCCCGTCTATGATGGGTTTCGTCGGTGGAGTCGAGTCAGTTGGGGAGGGCCTTACTGGCGTACGACCGGTAGATGGACAGAATCGATGTCATCCCGTGTTTCGATTGAGCGAAACTGAAGAGAGACTCCCTTCAGTTTTCTTAATACCCCTATTTGATATTAACACTAGGCTCATTGCGACGGTTAGTTTATTATGGTAATATGTTAACTATTTTTTTAAAATTTATTATCCAATAAGCTTACATTTTTATACATTAGAAACACATTTGAACTGTGGCACGGACACCTCATGGGTTTGTTTATTCGTACCCCAGGGAGTCGTGTTCACAATATTGTTATATCAAAAATAGGAGCAAAGGCGAGGCAATAATATACATTTATATATTGGCAACATAACCATTTTTTATTAGATGGGCCGTCTGCCTATTTGGCAGGTTCGCAATAAAAAGTCAAATTAATTTAAGGAATAACAACTCTTTGTTTTGAGGCCAATCAAAGGCTATAATTTAGAGGCTTTTGTTATACAGAACCGGTTTTAACCTGATACCTATTTGTTAAAAGATTAATCTACAATTTAAATATTCCGGATAACTTGACATTGACCAGATTTACAAGCCTTTCAAATAAACCATCGCCGTGCTACGACTCCCGGATTATTGTCTATTTATGGGATGAAAGCGATGCCCGGGGGTGTCGAAGAAAACGTTCGGTCGGTTTCCATAGCAACGGTAGTCATGGAAACCGTGACAGACGAGACTGGATGGCTCTTATTCTCTTTGCAGATTCAAGTCAACTTCCTCACGATTTATGCCGTGTTCCAAATTGCCGCCCTTTGTACACATCCTTTTGTGTGTTGTTTTGTATATTATAGACATTTTTCTTCCTGTATGTGTGATTAAAATAAGGCAAAAAGATTTATACACCACCACATAATAGTGTACTAACAAAAGGTTACACTTTTTCCAAAATTTCGAATATGCTGCCTCTTACTGTCAGAGGCTAAATCCTTGGCAATATTGAAACCTTAAAAAGAACTATTTTTCTGCAAATAGCTATAGCATGCTATTACATTTACTAGTACCTGGTCGAAATTCGACCATAACAATTTGTTGTCAAAGACTATATTGCTATAATCACAGACTTCGCCAAGGTTACACTGTTAATTTGACTTTCACAATAAACAAAACAGTATATATGCGTGTCAAATACATGGTAGTGTGTGTAATTTTTTTTATTGATTTTACGTTTATAATGTATAATTTAAAAAAAATTGCATTCGTCGATTCTTCTCTATATAAACTATAAGTGTGCAAAAATTCATACTCCTCCGTCAGCGCAATTTTCGTAAAAAAGGGTACTTAGTTCTGCTTCATGTATTAATATACAGCGTGCTTCAGACCTTACGACAATAAATCAGACCACGTTTTCGTCATGACGTACTCCACCCAAATACAAAAACGAATCAAGGTAGCTTCTTTGGTTTAGCCATAGGACCTCATTTTTCATTTCAGAATTTTACAACAACATGTATCTGTTATTGTGACTAAATCGGTAGGTTAGTGACCAAATGTATCATGTTGCCAGCTCGTATCTTCATCATTAAACGCGGAAGATGTTCATTCTTACCAAGGTCAGTGAACCAATATTTACAAGATGTTCTGTTTTTATTATCTTTTTATCGTAATTAATTTGTTCGGAAATTGCTTTTTTTAAATGTTGACATTACGGTTGATTTAATAGCACCAAAAACTTTGTATGGAGTAAGACTGCTAAAATTATGATTTATTGTCATTTGAAATGAAACACGTTGTATAGATAAGGAAGGTGATAGACATATTGTGATATTGTGTGACAAGCGGTGGGAAAAGTCCGAAATTCTCACGTCATTTTTCAAAATCTAATGTATTTAAGCTTTAAAACAAGAAATTTTAACTATTAACGAAAAATTTCCAATATTTCCAATTTTATCTTTAGGAGGTCAGTGTTTAAATTATTAAAAAAAGTGTGCGTCTCGGGACACCCGACAAAAGTGATGACTTAAACTAATCTAAGTTGAAATATTTAATATTGAATTTGTTTAACTTGAGAAAGAGAGAAAAACTTAGGTTATTACTTAAATTTTATATATATTGATATGATAACGTTAGGAAAGGTTATCTATTAATAAAATGTTTTATTTATTATAAAATTTAATTAATTCTTAGTTACAATACTTGAATATGTACATTACAATTTTGTGTATGTGAATTATAAGTATAATTATTTAATCTAATTTCCGAAATACGGCTAGCACTGTGGGTTAGAGTGAGAGCGAAGGAGCATGCCTACCGCTGCCGTATGGGTGAGAGAAAGGGAAGCCAGACAGACTGGCGCCGTAACGCGTTACGCAACCAAGCGGTTTAACCTCCCATAAGTAATTATCACTTCAAAAATAATTTATTTGTAAATAAAACTAATTACCGCTCTTTGAATGTAATGATTTATCGATGTAAAATTGCATATGTAATGTCACACTAGGCAGGTAGGAGTCTCACAATTGTGACCATCTGTGACAAGGACGGGGAAGGGGTCAAAAATCACAAAATACGTGTGACGTAATTTTACGGCCCCTAAATCCTTCTCACGAAACCCTTCATAGTTTGTAGTCCACCACGCACTTGGCCGATCCGTTTTATTATTAAAACAGCTCGTCCTGATACCGTCAGCAATAATTGACACAAACCGCTGCGCTCGAAAGATAATACCGAAAAAGCCATTGGTGTGGAACCGTTGTTTATTTGCTGATAAGTCGTATTCTACGAAATGGGCGCGCTGTAATAAATATTTTTATTGAAGGCTTTTTAGGTCGACACACTATACACAGTATAAATAATTATACAGTGGTCACATGCTCATGATGTTCACAGATTTTATTCTGTGCTGGTTCTCTAAATTTTTTACAAGAATAGCTGGTCAATGACGCTATGGGGCGATGTAGCTCACGGGTAGTTTTCTGGTTTGATTGTTATGGACTGTGTTTTATTACTATAAAGTAAATATTGTTACGAGCTACATAGGACTCGAATTAAAATGCCGTTGGAATTACTATAGAATTTATTAGAACTTATAAACCAGGTACAAATCATCTCATCGAATCTACGTCTTGATCGTATCATAATCCTCAATTGATTGCCTTACCCCTCCGTTCAGGCATTGTTTTATACTAACTGTATAATACAACAAAGGACCGCGTGGACTGAGGTTTCTAAGAAACAGTAATCTGCATACCTGGTTAATTATTCCTGCGAACGTCCAACAAAGTCGGAAACAACAACAATAGGCTGTTTTCTAATTACAAATTTTAAACACAAAGTAAACAAAAGAAGATAGTCATAAAACTATTTCAATGTTATTAGCTCAAACAAAGTCGTGGTAGCATAATGGTTAGCGTACGCGCCCCTAAATCGAAGGGCGCGGGTTCGATCCTGACCGGAACGCATGCACCTCTTAGACAGTTTTCTGATCTAATGTGTATATTGTTACAATTACCACGTGCTGACAACGGTGAAGGAAAACATCGTAATGTAACCTGCACATCGAGATAACCGATGTGCCAAACCTGCCAAGCCGCCTTGGACAAGCGTGGCGGGTATATTGTCGGTTTCCCCTACAATGGGAGGCCCGAGCCCAGCAGTGGGACATTTATGGGCTGATATGATAGCTCAAACGCCGTGGCATGTAATAAATGCACCTGCATATCTGTAGACAAAGTAAGACTGTAGACAGAAAAAGACATACCTGTAGACAGAGAAAGACTATGTATTGTTACATATAGTAATTCTTTCATTAATCTATTAAGGACCTCGAAACATAACAGTTTTACCTACCTTATATTAGTCAAGGGCGAACCAGACGTAGCTTTAATGTCGTTGTCACAGGTTGATGAATTATCAAAACTTTACGAAGTGCGTTTTACCTTTCCCGGGGCAGTCTCAAGCACTGATGCGCAAGGATTAGAGTGGGCGTAACTACGTTCTAAGTCTCACGCTCTTCCTGCCATAAGCGCGGGGCACATGGGAGGAGGGTGGTTTTAGTAGAGTATTGAGTTTTCGAGTCTCCACGCAAGCCGGTGATTTGACTCTGGTGCCCATTCGTGGCCTTACCTCTCGTCGCTTTGGTCTAATCCCTAGTAACGGACCCAGTAGTGTGCGAAATGCATTTGCCCCGCCTCAAAAAAAAAGTGTGCGTCTCGGGACGCCCGACAGAAGTGATAACTTGCGTGAGAGAAAGAGAAGCCAGACAGACTGACTCCGTAACGCGTTACGTAACTAAGCGGTTTACCCTCCCATAAAAAGTTATAACTTCAAAAATCATTAAAACTCGTGTCATAGTAAATTTCTCATTCATATTATCGAAATACGATTTCCTATTACTTTGAAGTTAGAAATATTCTTTTGACTAACAGTCGAACATGACGATGTTCGTTGAAAAGAACGTTAAATTTGAAGTAAACTTTCTCAGCAAACAGACCTTCGTTTGAACCGGATTTCCACGAAACATTTTATTGAATATTTCCGGTTGAAATGTTCGAGAAAATATTACCTACTTTTATACAAGTTATACGTCAGAAAGCGGACGTCCGGTTGCGTGTAAGCTCTTTGAGTGTTCCATAGCCGTTCTAGAATCTAGAATTTCGGTATTTTATGGCTACGTAGTTTTTTTTACTGTACGAGTTCAGCAGACAGGCAGACGGCCCACCTAACGGTAAGCGGTTTCCTTCGCATATAGAGATTTGCAACACCAAAGGCGTTACAAATGCGCTGCTGCTCTCTTGAGGGAGTCTGGGACCTGACCACTAATGGAACATAACTTAAGGTTGCAATGGCGGTATACTCTGGACCACGTATGATAGCCGGCCGATGATAGACGGGCAGATGCCCTATCATTTTTTTAAAGTACGTGTGGTAAACTAATATACTACCAATAATAATTAAATCTATAGCAAAGAATATTTGCTTAGGAAATCGTAAAATGTATCCCTCTAACTTCGAAACTTGATTCATAAGATTGATTGATCATATACTATAATATACTATATACTAGAATATATCCGCGGCTTCGTCCACGCTTGACTTGAAATTCTCGCGGGATTTCCGGGATACAAAAATAGCGCAGATTTCAAGTCTAAGCATTTGTTGTCGACCAGCAAAAACCGCATATTATAGATGTAATGAAAATAATTTTCAAGAACATACAGGTTTGACGTATTTTTCATTAATAACTTTTTAAGTGTTCTACTCGTATGGTCTAGTCAAATTTTAAAAATTAACATTCGTGACCACTACAGAATTCGATTATTTTCGAATAAAATATTGTATCATAATATTATTCTCAAATTCCACCAAAAAGTACCCTAACATTACAATATAACTGCCGAAAAAACTCCATATATTTATATCATCGAATCCATTTTCTTGTGAAGTAAAAAATCCGGATAAGCCTGCAGATAATACGTAAACGCCCTAACGAGCTCCGATATCTTTGTATTAAGGAAAACTTTGAAGAGTTTCTCATAAAGGGATCCTTGTTAGGGTTAGTCTACACTGTGTTAACCGACTTTTAAATGCAGGTGTAATGAAGACGTGCAAATGATGCAACATCATGCTGATATATAAATATGATTTTATATTTAAATAAGCTTTTTTAAAAAGGTTTTTAAATACAAGCTTTTGAGATCCAGGATATCATGTAGCAGCAGTGTGCTAGCCAAGACAAGTAAAACGAGCACAAACACGACGGGTCTATCTTGTTTAGTACAGGAGTTCCTATGGCCGCCTTCCAACTTCATCATCAGATCAGCTCCATATTATTGCATTGTCACGCGATATACATATGCGTGCAAAATTTCAGCTCAATCGGAAACCGGGAAATTGGTCAAATTTAACTTGCAGGATTTCGCCCGATCTTACATATATACATCCATTGCAAGTTAAATAAAAGCTTGCAAATGCATTCGTTAGTTCCTTTTTTAAGACTTTGAAAAATAACGATGTGTAAAAAATAAGTAAATATGAATGTAAGGAAGAAGCGATGAGTAGTTGAAAAGAATCGGTCTGAAATTTGTTTCAGATTGGACGATATTATGTATTAAAGTTAAAGAAGTATAAAGTTTACACTTCATACGAATACGTCAAATATATAACTAGAACAAGAGTATGGGAATCCTAGAAGATAGCATTAATTCAATAGAATACGAACTTAAAATGGACACCACCGTAGCCGTGATTTTTTTAAGGATCATAATATTTACGTCATATTATATACATTAATGAATCCTCCAGTCTCATTAAGAAGAAAGATACATAAATATAAATAACGTATCGATATTAATATATAAATGAGAGCCTGGGTGTCTATTAATGTTGGTCATTTCTTACGGCTTTCAGTGTAAAACAATGTTACAAACTTATGATTTAGTATTCCGACTGTAAAATAAGGTGAACATATTATGATAATTTACTCCGTTGAGGTGAGGTGCGGAGAATGAGCATCATTGCTCGTTCTTCGCATCGAGTGTATTCAAACACTATATATACTACTATAATAACTGACACGAAACCGTAAGAAATAAAAATTTCTAAGGGCTTATTTATAGATTGCACAGACAAAGGAGCAAATCGAACTCTATATCCATCTAGGAGCGTCCAATATCATCAATTCTACCTCGTCTCGAAAAGGTCTCGACTTCAAGCCTCATTTCTTTCTAGTGTGTGCATACCTTTACGAGTGGGTGATGTGATAACGTGGCAGATGCGAGTTATCGTGTCACGGTGTATTGTGACGGTAAGTAGGCAGATAAATTACACGGAAATCGTGTTGCCGTCAAGAAGAATTGATGGGAACGACTTTTTTATTCAATTGTATGATTTTTTATTGTAAGCTATATTTTGCAGATTTTTTATAAGAATATCCCAGTAACGAAACAAACTCTTATATGTCAAATTTCTCAACTATACATATTATATCTACACTAGCTGTCCCGGCAGACGTCGTCCTGCCCGGTAAAAAATAGGGGTTGATCGTAGAGGGTTGAAAATCTAGGGTTGTATGTATTTTTGTATGTTGTATCATAAAAAAATAGAAATTAAAAAATTTGTCTAAAAAATAAAAAAAAATATTTAGGGGTGGACTACCCCTAACATTTAGGGGGATGAAAAATAGATGTTGGCCGATTCTCATAGATACCGGATAAGCACAAAAAATTTCATCAAAATCGGTCAAGCCGTTTCGGAGGAGTATGGCAACGAAAACTGTGACACGAGAATTTTATATATTAGATAAAAATAAAAAATACATCTTTATTTAGGCGTATAAACTGGAATAAAACATAAGAAACTACTTCTAAACGGTTACAATACGAGCTTCTGGAACTTCTTCCCGCGCATACTCAACAGAAATTTATTGTTCAAATATCTATAATATTATAAAATTGTAAACATACCGTGTTTACTGTTTCGTGAGTTTGACTGCCATCCGATGCCCAAGTGCTTTGAAAATTACTTTAAAATATGAATATTCATCAATACATTTGGCAGTAGCCAGATACCAAATTCGTGTGAACCATTTAAAAAAGAAGACGCACAGGTAATATTTAAAAAATTCGTAATATAAAATGTAGGCATCGCAAAACAAGCCTTACGTAGAATTTTGCCCAAAATTAAATTATATTGTGAGCAACACCGATATAAGACAGGTCGTCGAAGCCACACTCCCTAATTTAATCACCATCCGTTCTTTGTGATCCAATGCCTTTAAAATTTCTTTAAAAATATATAAAGTTAAGTATTCGCTTGACTAGGGTTGTACTGACCGAAATATAGGAAAGGAGACGGTGAATTTTGAGCCAAAGAAATGACATAATTTGAGATATGGCTTAAAAATAAGTTTTTTTTTGCTATTACAAAATGAAAGGAAATGGAAGGGACGTTAAAATTAGGGGTATCTGGTCGCTGGCTTTATATCCGGCTCGAAGGACCAGTTTGTTGGGGATTGCTTTTACCTCAATTTTTCATTACTGTATGCACTGTGTTACATGCGCATGCGTCGCTAACAAAATGGAAGATGATAGTGATGTGCTATATTAGTATGTGTGATTGCTAGTGATGTGCATTAGCAATAAAGTTACAAATACAAAAAGTTATCCATTACAATAATCGATTTATGTGAATAAATTTTAATAATATAAAAACTCTTATGCCACATGATTAATTTATTCAAACCAACTAACTACAAGTATACAAAATATCAACATAATAAAATAAAATCATAAAATCACTCTCATCTTTTTATAATCTCGGTCCAAGAATGTATGAAGGCGTATCTGTCTCCTTTTAAGAATTTAAATAAAACCTAATTAGGACTTTTAATTCATGACTGATTTCAGTTTAAAATATATATGTGAAATAGTAAAACTTTGTTTGAAAGTTTTGTTTGATATTTTCCATAAAAAACAATAAAGGACATGTAGCGCCATCTGTGATTGCGGTGCGTGTTACAAGTCGAGGTTTTTATTTTTTCTTTTCATGATGCACACGCTTGTCAGGGGTATTTTACAGCAGCATACAGCAACTCACCCACAATGTATTTGTGAGCGTTATTTATACTAATGTTATTATATTAAAGTAGCCTAAAGTAGGCCGCAGCGTCAGCAAAACGCTGTACGTTGAACCGTACATAAATTATACATAGTTATAAAAATATATACGTACATAAACATACGAAACAAACAATAAACACGTTATACAGTTAAATAGTGCTCGTTCACAAGTCTGTTAAATGAATGGATAGATTTAGCAGACCGGACATCTGCCGGCAGAGAATATCAGAGATGCACAGCCTGGACAGAGAAACAGCAGAAATGATCTAGCAAAAAAAGCTCAAAGCTTGGCAGCCCTAATACGTATTTTTGTGGAGGATAAAATATCAGGCTCTTTCTTAAATTGATCAAAGGGCAAGAATTTCTTACTTTTTCCCGAAGGTCTGATAATGTTATTTATGGCTTCCACCGAGATGAATACTAAACAATTGATTTTGGTTAAAAAACTTAACTTAAAAGTGTAAATCAATAGATATATTTCTTTGTCGTTTTTTTATGTTTGTTTATAGGCAGACGGGTCTACTTGATGGCAAGTGGCTACCGTCGCCCATGGCCCTCTGCAACACTAAGGGAGCCGATGCGTTGCCTACCTCATTGAGACTTTAAATATCTGTTAAAGGCAAACTGGTAGACGGATCCACATGGCAAATGGCTGCCGTCGCCCATGGCCTTCTGCAACACTAAGGGAGCCAATGCTCTGCCTACCTCGTTGAGACTTTAAAAATCTGTTTGCGCCCCTTTTGAAGAGCCCATATTGTAGCGCTCTCGGAAAACCGCAGCTTGCTCACGTATGGCATAAAGCAGCGAGCGCCACGTCCAGTGGATAACTTGCAAAGGTCAAGGAAGTGTGGATGAACTTCCAGTCGCCGGCGAGCAGTGCGGTGGTAAAATAATGACGTAGGTACCAAACAAAACAGCTCCACAGAACACTCCCTACATTGTACAGTCTGTAGAACGTGCTTAGAGAGCCAACATCTTTTCTGAGACTTAAATGTTTTAAACCATCTGTATTATTTTAAAGATATCCGGATCGTATTTCAAAGATATCTGGATCTACCTGAATGGAGTTCGTTATCGTTGCTCATTACCACAATGCCCATTTTGGGTCCCCCTAAAATCTGATACCTTAACCAAATATCTTTCTAGAATCTTATATTATTTTTCATGCTATTATAGTAAAATAGTGAATTTTTTTTAATCCAAAATAGATGGTGGACACCGAGAAGGGAAATGAGTCGAGGCAATGATTACCATCGCTTCGACTTATCTCTCAGCTGCCGCGTCACGTTATCGCTTGGTTTGTACATTGTTAGTCTTTGTGCAGGATACAGCTGAATAGCCGCAGATGGCTGTTTCAGCGATACCGGGCTTGGTGGGCTCCCGACTCCGTGGGAGCGGAGGCGTTCAGCCCGAAAGCAGCGTGCTCGACGAGGCGCTGTGCTCCTGTGAGGTTCGACCGCTGCTAGAGGATTGACTCTACCGGATTAAGCTGTGAAGGTAGTATTATTTACAAGCTCTTATTTAACTTGCATTGGATGTATGTATGTAAGTTCGGGTGGAATCTTGCAAGTTAAATTTGACCAACTTTCCGGTTTCCGATAAAGCTGAAATTTTGCACACATGTATATCGCGTGACAATGCAATGATGTGGTACCATGGACCTGATCTGATGATGGAGTCGGAAGGTGGTCATAGGAACTCCTGTACTAAGCAAGAGAGACCCGTCGTGTTTGGGCTCGTTTTACTTGTTTTGGTTAGTCTGCTGCTACATGTCAAGGATCTCACTAGTTTATATTTAAAAAACTTTTTAGAAAAGCTTATTCTGTTTAAATAAAAGAAATAAATTTTAATACTAACTACACAGCAGTACAATACATGCACAGGGACAAGAACTCTGAAACAATGCACAGTCGCCTCACAGCTTACGAGCTACAAAGCTGAAGTGGACACAAAAAGGGCTATGCTCCTGACAGATAAGGGGAAACGCTATACGTGAGCGTGTAATATGGCAGGAGGGTTCCGTGTTATATTAAAACGCAAATATGACCATGTCACTAAATTTCGTAAACAACTCAAGTGGTTGCCAATTAGATTTCGCTGGAACACTCATATGCTTAAATAATAAAGACTATTTAATATATATATAAATATATCTTATATATATAAATCTCCTGTCACGATGTTTGTCCGCGATGGACTCCTAAACTACTCAACCGATTTTAATCAAATTTGCACACCGTGTGTAGTTTGATCCAACTTGAAAGATAGGATAGTTTTTATACCGTTGGAACCAGTAGGTGGCGCTGAGATCGGGTTCTAAATTTTATTTCTTCAGGGCAGGACAACGTCTGCCAGGACAGCTTGTATATATATATATATATTTTTAGGGGGCGTCGCAAGAAATTTAATTTTTAACGACCACCCTAATATATACATATATATATATATATATATATATATTTATTGCCGCAGTTCAGTACACAGGCGGATGGCCCACTGGATGGAAAGCGGTTACCATCGCCTGTGGACATTTGCAACATCAAACGTGTTATAAATGCACTGCTGCTCTCTTAAGGGAACCTGATCACTAATGCCGGAACACAACTGAAGGTTGCTATGGCGACATACTTTAGGCAGCCATCCGGTCTACCACCTGGCTGTGGGTTGTTTTGTCGCCTCTTACGACAGGCCGCCCGGACGCAGGAAATTGTATTCTTTCTCCGTTCCTGCACGGATAAAATAAAATATGTAGACTACACTTTACGGATAATATGTAGTTTTAACAATAATTAAAATGTTTTGTACGTACATACATAACTTCACGCCAGGTCCCTGGCGGGGTAGGCACGAACAACAGAAGCCCATACAGGTTTATTATTACACACCTCACTTGCTTCTTTGACATTCATAGCACTTGTCATGTATGTTTGTAGTATGATATTTTAAAGTTATGACGATGACATGGCATTGAACGCCCGCTCTTTTATATAAACATTATGTCAAAATTTCATGTGATATGTATCAACTACCCCATGTGCTGGTTCGACACTTAGATCAGACACTTATTTTTTTCTCTATACATTTATCATATTATAGATAGCTTTTTATAAGTTTTAATTTTGCCAAACATGTAAGGAATTTATGAACATATGTCGCAGTACAAAAGTTTTAGTACGTCATGTCATTATTGCAGCTATAATAATATTTTTCTTTCCTTTTAGTATATCTTTGTCTTACTGAGTATGCCCTGTTTGCAACAACTCCATTAATCCTTCGTAAAGTATTCTGTAACATACTACTGTATAAAACTTGTAAAAAAGTTGAGATATAAACAGAATAACAAATATAAAGAAAATCATTTTTAGCTAGACGTGTTGCTGGGGAGTTTCTTGCCGCTTCTTCTCCTTAATAGCAATAACACGTTGCGAAGCGGTGTAAGTACACCCAGGAAGTAAAATTAAATTTTAAAGTTATATGTATGACCTTCTGAATAAAACTTTTGAGTTTGAATTTGATAATTTGTTAATTATCTTAATATATATAGATTATATTATTAAGATAATTAAATTGAAAAATCATTTCAATTTTAACTAAAGGAACCCAAAAAACCTCTGCAGTCCTCACTTCTTCGTGAAAGGTAAATGGTCTGAAAAGAGGGAGTAGTTAAGATGTCGGTGTCTTATCATGCTACAGCAATTTGAGCTTTAATGTTCGCTAATAAGGCTTAAAATATTTTGTGATTTTAACATTTTTTTATTGAATTAGGTGTCAAAAGACTAGGTTTCGGCGTAACGGAGTTAATATTAAAATTTTATGATCTGTGACACTGAGAATTTTGAGTAAAGTATTATTTAGGTGGTAATAGGCTGTTATTAGATATTTATGAAGTCGTTTAGTCTGTCGGTATGGCCGGTTATTGAAGATTACTATTAGCTGATCTGGAATAGATTAGTGAAGATGGCTTTACAGATTAAATTTTAAACTGGGCTACAATATAGGGTTTTTCAATAAAGGTGTCATCAAATTTCTACGAAGCCGGAAGCGCGTTAATGACACCTCTGGTGTTCCAAATATCCATTGGCGACGGTAACCGCTTTCCATTAGGTATGCTATCTGCTGTACTCCAGATATAAAAAATTGCATTCATAAATTCACCAAAGCAGTGGTTTTCAATCTTTGTGAATACGTGACCCCTTCACAGGTTGAAAAATTTTGGCGACCCCCCTGGGTCATAGATAGATAAAAAGTTAGTAATTTAAAGCTTCAAAAAGTACATAAGTATGAGGTATAAATTTAAATAAACTTTTCCCTTTTGCCGGCGACCCCCAAACAAGCCTCTGCGACCCTACGGCGCTAGGGGTCGCGACCCACAGGTTGAAAAACATTGCACTAGAGTATTACGTGGTAGAGACAGGCTGAAACAATTATATTGTTTACAGCTGTTAGGGCCGGCTAGATCGATATAATACTACGCTCTCATAGAATATCAGCCTGAAACGGCTAGGCTTGAGTTAAACGTGTTTCATGTGGTGAATAAGAGTTCTTCTCTTATTCAGTCTTCCCTATCCTATTCCCTCTATCCCATTGCTCTTGTCGGATCCATCTATCTCATCTCCCATCCTGTCCCACTCGTGCAGGAACGGAGAAAGAATAGCAATTTCAATCGGGCGGGTGGCCTGTCTTAAAAGGCGACAAAACGACCCACAGTCAGATGGTACGGTATTTGTATCTGGATAGCCATCCAGATGGCTAGTGGCAGCCACCATTCCTGGTCCAGAGTACGTCGTCATAAAAATCTTGAGTTGTGTTCCGGCATTAGTGTCCAGGTTTCATTCTCCATTTAGAGAGCAGCAGCGCATTTGTAGCACCCTCGACGTTACAAATGTCCATAGACGATGTTAACCGCTTTTCATCAGGTGGACCGTCTGCTTGTCTGCTGAGTTCATGCAATAAAAAAAAACGTGTGCGTCTTGGGACGCCCGACAGAAGTGTAATAATCTAAGTTAAACTATTTTTCTATTGTTGAAATTGTTTAACTTGAGAAAAGCTTCAGTTATTATTTTATGTATGTACGTATATTAATAGGATATTTATTGTAAGGAAAGGTTATTTATTAATAAAATTATATAATATGTAGTCACTCAGGAAAGCTTAGTTCTATTGCATATGTGGTGAGAAGAGTTAGGCAGTTCACTGACGAAGAGACTGCTAGACTACATTTTGTGTGTGTACAATTTACATTGTAAGTATGTCGGAGGGAAGCTATGAATCGGATGATTGTTGTTTGGATTTATAACGCACAATATTATTTGTTTACATTTTAACTACTTTTAAAATTCTTAATTCATTTTATCCGTCTAGGAACGGAGAAAGAATACAATTTCCTGCGGCCGGGCGGCCTGTCGTATGAGGCGACAAAACAACCCTCAGCCAGGTGGTAGGGCATTTGCCCGACTGGATGGCTACCACCCCTGGTCTAAAGTATATCGCCATAACAACCTTGAGTTGTGTTCCGACATTAGTGATCAGGATCCAGTCTTCCTTAAGAGAGCAGCAGCGCATTTGTAGCACCTTTCGTGTTGCAAATGTCCATAGGCGATGGTAACCGCTATCCATCAAGTGGGCCGTCTGCCTGCCTGTTGAACTCCAGCAATAAAAAAAAAATCAATTTTATTTGATTTTTTGAATGTTTCTATAACTTAAAGATCGTTCTAACCTAATAAAAGTTATGAATATTGTAATTTAATAAACGACCAACGAGAGCAGAGCATGTCTTGAGCGGGGTCATGACGCCCTCTATACTTTAGTAGTATCTACTTCGGTAGACGGAGGAGTTTTTGTGACACATTTGGTTGGTGGCAACAGGTCGAGTTGGACCTTTGAGAATTTTAAAGAAAGTATTGAAGTTAGAAGTATGAGCAGGGCACCCCCTGAACCCGCTGCTCGGTCTAAACTATGTCAAAATGTTGATCGAATCTAAATCAAAAATGTACAAACTGTGGCCATTGTGTTTTATGCTCGCATTTTATCCTGATGACGCCCACTAAACCTGCAATCTATAAAGAACATATCATGAGAACGAGGCCTTCTCCGACAAGTATAATTATTTAATCTAATTACCAAAATACAGATTGAATAATAAAGGAATGAACAAGTGCCAGGTTAATGGGCTGATGTTACAAGCCGCGTGAACGTCGGAATATTTTATAAAACATTCCATCATTTTAATTTAACTCGCGGCAAGGAAACGCAAGAAACCATTTTCCCCGTAATAACCAACGTTTAGAGCTAATTTCATTTTACGACACACAGACATACTGAGGTGAATGTTTTATATGAGAACAAATTACGTTTAACTGTTATACTCTTGTGTTTAAATGTTTCAAAACGTCGGCACGTCTTGTTAACGTCATTTCGGTTGATATTTTTGAAAACAAATTATAATTGTTTTAATGTGGTCTTATTATTTTACCAGATTTCAAAGCAACAAGGTTGCAAAAGACTAGCTGTTACCCGTGCCTTCACTCGCGTTGAAAAATGATGTTTGAAGTGATAACTTCTTATGGGAGGGTAAACCGCTGCGTTACGTAACGCGTTACAGCGCCAGTCTGTCTGGCTTCCCTTTCTCTCACTCATATGGAAGCGGTGGGCATGCTCCTCCTCTCTCACTCTAACCCACAGCGCTAGCCGTATTCCGGAAATTAGATTAAACAGTGATACTTATAATTAACATACACAAATTCTAATGTACATGTTCAAGAATTGTAACTAACAATAAAATATATTTTAAAATCAATAAAAGATATTAATAATAAATAACCTTTTCGTAAATTATCATATTAATACATAATTTAATTAATAACCTGAGCTATTCTCAAGTTAAACAATTTCAATATTAAATAGTTCAACTTAGATTAGTTTAAGTTATCACTTATGTCGGGCATCCCAAGAATAAAGAACAAGAATAATTTATTCACTAAAAAAGACATGAAAAAGGAACAATATAAAAGACAAATAAACTTTGATCCAAAACTAATAAATGGGGGCTTCAACACCTAAAACTAGGTAAAAACCTGTATTAATTAGGTGTTGATGCTCTTCC
Source organism: Dendrolimus punctatus (assembly GCA_012273795.1). Classification (NCBI taxonomy): domain Eukaryota; kingdom Metazoa; phylum Arthropoda; class Insecta; order Lepidoptera; family Lasiocampidae; genus Dendrolimus; species Dendrolimus punctatus. The sequence goes on along the minus strand of CM022553.1, from coordinate 5,468,381 downwards.
AATGCTCAATAATTTATTTATGTATGTTGTGTGTGTGTGTGTGTGTGTGTGTATGTGTGTGTGTGTGTGCGTGTGTGTGTGTGTGTGTGTGTATGTGTGTGTTTATATTATTATTACTTAAATTACCATTTTCAGTAAATTTTCAGTCTCATTGTAATTTTGAGTTTGCAGCCAACTATAAACTTTAAATTTAAATTTATGATTAGTTAACGTATTTTATTTATTTATTTCCCAAGACGCATACGTTTCTTTTTTAACATTTTAAATTACTTTGCATCTATTGCCGAACCAACAATTCATAGACTTCAACCGCCAAAATGTCAATCCGCAATAAATGCCTATAAATACTAAATATTTTCAACACTGAGTCGAGACTTCTGGTAATAAGCTAAAGTCTTCTAGCTACTGACCTGGTTTTTGTGTGCCGTCTGGACTGCTCTAGTTACATTAACAAAAACGGGCTCGGTACATTTTTGGGTTCCCGCTAGATTGAGGCTCCAATAATAATCATAATAATCTCTCTTTGTTCTCGTTTTTTTCACCACATCCCAAATAATTGGGGTGGGTACAGTATGTTTTTTCCTACACACTTCTCTATTCTGACATACATCTTCTGTCACACCACAGATCATCGTATCATCCTTCACACAATCCATCCATCCATCTTTTTTTGGTCTACCTTTACATATGTACCCATCTGTAATCTTGTAGTTTAACATTCTTTTTGTTACGTGACGTTCATCCCGTCTCATTATATACCCATACCAACTTAATATACCTCTCAATTTTTCAGTCACGAGCGCAACTTTCAAAGATCCCATTATGTACTATATAATAAAGGTATTAAATAATAGTACAATATAATAAAAGCATGTGAAAAAACGTGTCCTTTTTAAAGTGCCTGGGGCTAACGGTATAATGAGTGATGGTCCACTTTCCCCTCGCCTATCGTATTGTGAGTGCAACTCGCCCTTAAAAGCGACTCACCATTGACTGTGACTCACACAGGACCACATGCAGGGTGCCAAGCTACATAAGAGCATTTTCAGTGTAACGTCAATCATTTCATTGTCTCTTTAAGTGTTTATATTGTTACCTCGTATAACACGCTATTAATATAATGTATAAAATATAGTGAGTGGTTGTTTCAATCTTGAACACCTCCACCACTACAACATCTTCCCTGTCCCATCCTGTCTATCTCAGATTTTCTATCTGACTCCTCTATCATATCCCTCCTATCGATGCCCTTATGCCGTCCGAAAAGCTACCAACGCGTTGCCTGGTGTTGCGAACGTCTACAGGCGACGTTAACTACTCAAGTTGCCCAAAATTTATCGCGTTTGCCCCAGGTGACTATACATTACACTAGTTATCTAGTGCCCACTTCGCTGGGTGTCATTAAAAATACACACGTACGCACGCAAATCAAGGTATAAAGCTTTGTATCGTAATTAATTTATAAAACGCGGAAAGCACTCGCAAAGCCTCTTACGAGGATGTACGAAATAGTTTGGTGGAATGTTATTGTTGTTACACATTTCACAGGCTTTCACGTGCCCACTTTATTGGGTATCATTAAAAAAATATAAAAATTATTTTAAAAACATTATTAATCTCAATGAAATATAGCTTATATGAATAATGTAGCTATCCGCTAGAGAAAGAATTTTCAAAATCGGTTCAGCAATTCAAAAGATTGCTTCCTATAAATAAACTAACAAACTGCTAAACCTTACCTTTGTATAGTCTTAGTATAGATTAAACAGATAATAACTATTGTCGCGCAATGGTAACCATATAGGTGCAGTTCAGCAACGCCAGACAAAAGAGAAATAAAAACCAAAAGCGTATCAAGCAACGCTTAAAGTACTAAAGGAACTGTATTTAGCAGTTAATAATATAACTTGGTACAACACTATCTAGTCCAGTCAATCTTAAAGACGATGTTATCACTCTCGGGAACTTGTCTTTGAAGGTTGTCAAAGATTTAATAAGAATATATAGAGAAAATTATAATTAACAATTTGAGTAACTTCATAATTTTATCTTTTCGATATAAAATATAGGGGAAGTTTTTATTTTTAACATTTACAATCATTACATTTAAAAAATGTGTTAAGTATTTGCTTGTGCGCAACAAACTTCAAAATTATGAAATTCCCAATGATATATTATAATCCCAATCCCAAATCCCCAATGATATAATAGATATGATCTAACAAAAACAGCACTGTGTTTAATCTAAATGACAGTTCCAATTCAAACTCCGCACCAAAATGAAAAACAGTTGCGTCAATCTAATAACAAAAAAAAACTTGAATTTGGAACCATAAATAAATCATCCAGTAGGTAGTAGTAGTAGAAATCGCCACAAAGGCAGGCAAAGGAATCTTAGTCCATACAGCCAAGTCTCATGTATAAATCTTCCTATAGTAGCGCAGTAGTATTGCAGGCTACAACCGACGCCATTCAATGCAGTTCTTGAAAACTCGAAAGGCCACATCTGACTACACAGTTCACATTTTTCACAAAAACACATAGTTGTTACTCAAAAACTATCAATATCCTACAACTATTTTTCATTTTAGAGTAATTTAACGCTATTTTAGAAAAGAAAACTGCACAGCACAACGTCTCCTTTCAGTTGCCGCCAAAAACTCGCCAATAAATCATCCATTCCCGATACTTTTTGACAGAATGTAAAGAATATTGCCAGAACGCAAAAAAAAGAGTTCATGTTCTAGACGTTATGGCCACGTCATAAGCTTTCAGAATTTACGCGGGTACACGATTCTCGATATCTCCTAATTAGGTCATGTCATAATGCCGACTACGTGCGTCATTCATAGATCAATCTCGTATATCTAGCAATCTATAATACCTACTATACCTAGTTATAAACGTATTTGCTTCAATCATTATTACTACAAACATCTATCATTCAAACCGCAGAGATAAGCCGAAAATAGACAGACGGGTTCATTTTTGTTGTCTTCCAATTTGTACAAAAGAGAGATGTGACTTAAAAAGAACTAAATTATCATTAAAAAAGGTTTCATAAGTGCAGTTTCATAACTATTTTAAATAATTGTCTTTATTTTTATTTCTATTTTATTTTATTTTAAAAAGTTCCAAATAAGACAGGGAGTCTTAGGTGGTAGGGATTTGGCTATGACATACCTATCACCTCTGGTCTAGAGTATGCCGTCATAACAACCTTGAGTTGTGCTCTGGCACGAGTGACCAGGTTCCAGTCTCCGTAAGAGAGCAGCAGCGCATTTGTAGCACCTTTGGTGTTGCAAACGTCCATAGGCGATGGTAATCTCTTTCCATCAAGAGGGCCGTCTGCCTGTCTGCTGAACTCCTGGAATAAAAAAAAACTAGCAATCTCCATTTCGTGCCGGATGGCTAAGGCAAGCACGGAGGCGGAGGCCTTGCCTTGCCCCCGTAGTCAGGTCCGAAGTGTCGCTACTCACCTAAGGCATAGGCTATAAGGCACTTCGTGGCATAACATTAATGCGAGAGAAGCCGCGAAAAAAAGCTAGTAAAACTATATTGCACAAGATAAAAACTCTGTGTGAAATATAAATGGCTGTAACGGAACGCGACATGCTATCGAGAACTTTACTCCTCTTGTGTGAAATGGAACGACACTTCACGGACCATAGATTGTAGAAATCTGGCGGGAAACGGCCATTTTGTTTTCACGAGCAGTTTTTGATAAGACTCGAAAAATTTATACTCCGTTTTCCTTTGTTAGCTTTTAAAGTCTACTGAAACGTTAGAACAAAGAAAGTAATTGAAGCTAGCAAAGTACTTTAAGTGAATATTAATATTTATATAGTAGTGGACAAGCAAGCCTTTCCACTACTATTTATAAAGATTGACCTTTCAAATTATATGTATATTATTATGAGGTGTGCGAGTGATGATCAAAATTGTGCATAAAAAATCTTTTTATATTTTAAGATCCGCCGACTGCAAATTTTGTAAAATTAATTCAATAGATACTACTAGTATTAGTTAGTACATATACTAACTAAAAGCTAGAAATAATATTTATATATAATATTTCAGGCTTTTTTTTAGTACATATAGAAATTATATTCAAATTGTTTTTCAAAGAATGAATGGTATTTGTAATAAACAAAAAAATATTGTTACCGTCGCAATAATAAGATACGAAGAATTCATACTGCGACAAATCTCCATAGATTCCTTACATGTTACCTGTACATATAATAAAATTGTAGAGGTCAAATTTCTGTACAATAAAAAAGAATGCTAAAAACCGAGTCAGGGGGATGTAAGAAGTCAAATAGAACTAATTTAGATATTTTCATTTTTTGTTGTTTCTCTGTTTGTCTGCTTGTCTGTTAGTTTGTACCGCCTAATCTCCGAAAGGACTGGACCGATTTATATGAAATTTTGTATGGTGGTAACTGGTAGCTTATATCCCTGGTCAACATATAGGATACTTTTGATCCCGTAAAATTCAAGAGTTCCGGTGGGATAGTTAAAAAGCTTTAATTACTTAAACAGCTTATAACTGACAGTAATTTCTCTGCAACGTAACATAATAGAAGCGGAGATTTTGACAGGGTGTGGTGTTGGTGAGAGTTTTATCTTATATATATAATATATAAAGCTGATAAGTTTGTTTCTTTGTTTGTTTGCTTGAACGCGCTAATCTCAGGAACTACTAATTTTTCAGTGTTAGATAGCCCATTTATCGAGAAGGTTATAGGCTATATACTATCACGCTAAGAGCAATAGGAGCGGAGCACCAATGAAGAATGTTTCAAAATCGCAGGGTTTTTTAACTTACAATTTTTTAAACTATATAGCTAGTGCAACATATAAACGTCAAACAGAACATTATGTACGGCGATTGCAGCGCCGCATCTGACTTTTTCGTGGCGAGTAATGAGGTGGCACGGTCGGCGCCAAGCCTGCCATAACAAGTATTTATTACAATCTCACAACCTGATAACTTACCTGTAAAACGAATCATTTCGGGACATGGCCTGTTTATATAGTGGGAAAGTAGAATATAATAACAATTATTAATGTTTATGTTACAGTAAGATATAATATGAAACATTTATAGGTTATACCAAAGAATTTATTTATTTAGGTTTATGGCTTGGCAGCTTGGCCGTTAAGCCAGATCTTAGTTTACAATATAGTTTCTTCATTTTTAACCGACTTCGAAAAAAGGAGGAGGTTCTCAATTCGTCGGGATCTTTTTTTATGTATGTTCACCGATTACTCCGTGATTTATGCAAAGTAAAACATAAAAATTACCATATTTCGAAAAATACTAAGAACCGACTTTAAGATGTTTTAGATAATATATATTAATAATAATAGCTTTAGAAATAAGTTATTTTATACATTTTAGTTTTTTAGTTTTTGAAGTCGGTTTTTTTATCTTATGCCTATATGTAGCACAGCTGAACTGTAGGTAATCAGCTAGTGCCGTTCAACGGAGATCTCGTGACAACTCAAAAGGCCACATTTGGCTAAACAGTTCACAGTTCTTACAAAAAACATAATGACTACTCAAAAACTATACCCTACAACTAACTGTTGTTCATTTTAGAGTAATTTTACACATTTTTAGAATAAAAACTGCACAGCACATCCTCTTCTTTCAGTTCCCGCCCGAAGCTCCTATACCAAAGAAAATTGTTGCCTCAAGTCAGACGTTGCAATAGTAATGTTACATGCCGTCAAAGAAATGCGCATACCTGCCCGTCGTAAAAACGCAGTTTATTACCTTTCTTGCATTCGGATGCATTCTTTTGCTTACTTCGCGTTTAAAATGTGCACTTAAGAAAAATATCCAGTTGGTATCGTACTTGTTTTATGGCAGTCATTAGTGTCAAACTAATCCTTGTTGTTATCGCATTGCGTTGAAGCTTGCCAGGTGTGCGGATTAACTCGGTGAACGCGGTCCATTGATGTATTGTACAGTTAAGTATAAAAACAATACCCGAACGGAGGGGTGGGGCAGTCAAGCGACGACTACTATAAGAATCAGACGTACATTCGATGAGCGATATAGTGACGGACTTTGCGCATGTTGTTGAATCGTGCAGTGTCTACTGGCTGTCTCCAGTCGTATTTGTGCCTGTTTTATACGTGTTTGTACAGTTCTAATAAACTCTTAGTAATTCCAACGGCATTTTAATTCGAGTCCTGTGTAGCTCGTAACAGTAGACAATGGTTATATCCGATCATATTCGATTAGTCAAATCGATACACGTTGTTATGCGTAATATATATACAAGGATGGTACAAGACAAGCAAGAGTTCTATTTTAATTTTTTTTATTTAAATCATAAAGTTAAAAAGATATTTATACTGTTTTTATATGTAGGTATATATTATAATGAACAAATTAAATAGTTTTTAAATTAAACTCATTAAAATATTTGGGTCGTTTTAGTATAACGCCACAAGGAAAGTTTGCACCAAAGAGTACATTGAATGGTTTGCACATAATCAGCGTTGTATAGGATATTATGCAGGCACAGCATGAAGCTGAGTGAAAACCTTGTCTGCTGAAAATGCGGCGCACAAATTCTCAAAATAAAATTTTTAACCGACTTTAAAAAAAAGAGGAGGTTCTCGATTCGTCGGTTTTTTTTAAGATACATGTTAGCAATGTAAGTACGTCGCTTTTCTTCTAATAATTGTTTTTTTTAATTACAAGGCAAATACACGTCGAACTTCGAAAGGAAGAACTGCATTCAAATGCAAATCTCTCAAACTCAAACAATACTTCACCGCTTCCGTTGCCTCCCACATCGATAAACGAAGACGTAAATTTGTTTGCACGGCAGTATTGAGAATGAACTTGAAGTTAGTCGTACGATAAAACTTCGTGTAAAGAACATGGTTTATATTCAAGTTTTAACTATACTTGCAAAGTCATAAACATTGATTTTTGTTAACGTGTTATTCAAATTCAAAAGTTTTAATTCAAAATAAGTTCCACTGGAGAACACTGTTTGAAGGTCATACATGTAGGTTATTTTTTTTAACTTCCTATTCTATGTAAACTGCTTTCAACGTGTTATTGCTGTTAAGGAGAAGAAGCGGCAAGAAACTCCCCAGCATCACGTCTAGCTAAAAATTGTTTTTCTTTATATTTCTTGTTCCATTTATATTTTAAGTTCTTTTTTTAAAGTTTTGTACAGAAATATGTTAAAGAATGACTTTTGAAGAATTAATGGAGTTGTAGCAAACAGTCCATATTCAATAAGACAGAGCGCAATAAAAGGATAGAAAATATAATTATACCTATAAACATGATGTACTAATTTTTTTTAACATATCTCCATATATTCCTTACAATGGCAAGATAAAAACGTTATACTCGTACAAAACACAGTAAAAATACAGTTATTCTGTGCCGTTCTATATATAGCATGCATGAAGTGTTAAAAATCTATAACCTGTAATATTGTTACGAGCTAGACGCTGAATAAAACATATAAGCACCTGCATACCTGCAAAAAAACAAAAAAAAACACATTTTATAATCTTTCGGCATTTGGTCTTCTTTTGTTTACTTTGTGTTTAAAATTTGTGATAATAAAACAGCCTATTGGGTATTGTAATCTTTTATGGCAGTCTTTAGACAGGTGTGTCGGATTTAAAGTACAAACTAATTCTGAATATTCGGTCCACGCGCCTGGGCAGACATATTGCATCTGTGCAGTATAATGCAATGCATTGTTTGAGACACGAGAAAGTTGAGCGATAACCACGAGCGAAGTAAGACGTGTGTACTACAATCGAGAATCTTTTAGTGACGGACTTTGCGAGTTTATTGAATTACGTCCTTCTGCATTACGTTTGGACTAGTTGTGTTCGGTTATATTTGTACCTGTGTCATACGTTGAATAGTTCTAATAAACTTTACAGTAATTCTAACGGCATTTTAGTTTAAATCTCGCGGCGCGTAACAATATTATGAATCTGTTTAGGGCTTAATTATGTCTTTTTCGTACAATGCGTAATTAAAAGTACATTTTATCGTCTTTAAGCGCGTCATTTTACGTATAGAACAGAATTTGATTTTAATTTCGACGTTCCAGCCAATGTTCAGTAGCCATGATCACGGAAGACGAATGTCAAGTGTGAATGAGTAAGTTATTAAGTTTTCTCAATTTTATATTTACGTAACGGAACTCTAAATTTATATGTTTACCGTTAAATATTTATACAAGATATGAGACACGTCACGCCATTATGCTATGACAATATTTTTCCAGACTCAGCTGTGCTCTGTTGACCTATTTTTCCAGAGATTAAATTTCTAGCGGTTTAAAAACGCTTACTACGGTTAGTGACAGATGTGCTTAATTGAAGTGCTTCGTGCCATTCGAGGGGGAGCGTTTTATAACAATAGCTAGGTATGTTTTAGCAATAATGAAGAACTATACTTTCTATTTTACGTTTTAGGTCGATCATTATTTTATTTATTTAGAGTTATGGCTTGGCAGAAAGGCCTTTAAGCCAGATCTTAGATTACAATATACTTTCTTCATTTTCTTAGCCTATGTATTCCTCAGCTGACCTGCGGGTTATCAGCCATTCAACGGAGTTCTTGTTACAACTTAAAAGGCCACATTTGAATATACAGTGTTCACATTTCTCACAGAAACACATAATTACTACTCAAAAACTATCAATATCCTACACCCACTCGTATTGTTAATTTTAGAGTAATTTTTCCCATTTTTAGAAAATAAAACTGCAAAGCATAGCATGTCCTTTTAGTTCCCGCCAAAAACTCATCAACGAAACATTGGAATAAAAATCTAATATCGCGCTTAAAGCTGTTAAAATGTAGTTTTATTGTGTGTACTAGACACGAAAACTTAAGAAAACATAGTGCCCAGCCTTCTGGGCACCTTACCCATATAAGACGGTGATCTGGGCTCAGTATTCTACTTATAGGCTTGAGGGACTATGGGTAGAATACAATACAAATAAGGTATGTTTTCTTACATTGTATTCAATAGTATGTAATTTTATAATTGTTTTAATAAAATGTGATCTAGAAAATATTACTTTCTCTAAACAGTGAAATAGGTCAAATGCATAGAAAATACACTTTGTCAAATGACACGCGACCATTGTACAATACCCTTAGGCCATATCGCCATTAGACGGACAGTGAGCGGCTAACTGTTTGCTTTCAGCTTTCCTCCCTATAATTTTTAAATGTAATGTCCATATACGCGTAATGCACGCAGTTTGCTGACTCATTCAGTGAGCGGCCGAATAGCAGCGAACGATGCGCGCGGTTGGCGGCACAGTTCGCCAACTCCTATGATGTTGAGGGTGGCAAAGCGGTGAGGGGTATCGAGCCTAAGCTCTTTAGCTCGGCGTTCGCTCGAAGGATGACTATCCTATGGTGATTGGGGTTTTGGAGCCGTTGTAGTGGTCGGCAGCTCTCATGACCTATCAGCGGCTTCCGGTGACCTTCGCGTTAGCTCCTTCAGTGGCATGGTGGGCCAGTTTTGGCGTCCGATGGCTATCGCGTGCTTTGGGCATTTTAGGCGTTTGGTGGCCTGTCCGCGACTTTGTGGTTGTTCGCGACCTCACAACATTGTCCTAATCCGGGCGTATAAGGTCACGGGGGGTCGGATTCCAGGGGCCTCGTGTCTCATGGTCCTGCTGCCGTTGTCGGCGCGGTCAAAAGTCACCACACTGGCAATTCTTATGTCGCGGGCAATTACGTCATTGCGGACATACCTACACGCGTCCGTGCATATACGTAAGGCAATGTTCTGCTGGGTTTGTAACTGCTTCTTCCTGGTACCCGAGCATATCGCATACCATGCTGGAGCAGCGTAGGTCAGCCTCGAGCGGAGATAAGTCATGTAGACCCCGATCTTTGTCCTCAAAGGCAGTTTAGACGACAAGACTGCTCGCAAGAGTTTGGAAGCGCTTCGTGACTAATACGATACAGTTCACTCGACATTCAAGTAAGCGACCGATACGCTCAGAGTCAACCGCTGACAGTTCATTTAATGGGAACACGGCCTTATGTGGATTGACACACATTATGGCAGATATTCTATATCTATATAATTTGGTACGTGTGAAATTGCCATTTAGGGAATTGCCCTCGTCGCACGTTTACATGCGTGTTTTATTCAAAAAATGAAATATGACCACGGCTGTCTAAACAAAAAGTATTTATTATCACGTTTATCCCGCAATTCGTTCAAATTAAACTCGAAATCCCCAAAACAGACATCATTAAACCATTTGCGTAAACAAATTCTCATTAACAGTGAAAATATATAGGAATGTGTAAAGTGTTTAAATTAATCTGTATCTCATTAGGGGAAGGGCAGCCATGATGAAGTCATTTCGGAGCGAGTGTTGCCAGGTTTTCTGAAAAATGTTGAGACTAATTACAGATATTATAAAAAATCTAGTAAAAAAGAAACCGACTTCAAGAGTTAGCTAAAAAGCAAAAATAAATATTTACATACATACATACATAAAATCACGCCTATTTCCCATGGGGGTAGGCAGAGACTATGGATCTCCACTTGCGACGATCCTGACCAACAACTTTCGCTTCATCTACTTTCATTAACCACTTCATACATGCGCGTTTATTTGAAATGCTTTTTACCTGACCTTTTTTTAACAGTTCTGATATTTGTTCATGGTATGTTCGTCTCGGTCTACCGGCAACAGCTCTACCATTGACAATACTGTCATATACCTGTTTTGTGATTGTATTTTCATCCATCCTCTCTACATGCCCAAACCACCTTAAGATTCCTTTTTCAACTCTTGTTATTCTTTCAAACCACATCGTTCCCTTATCACACTGTTTCTTATCCTATCATTCAAGCTAACCGCACATATACTTCTCAAAGCTCTCATTTCAACTGCGTTTAAATAAATATTTTCTACAGCATATTGAAGTACGTACTATTTCAATATATTGTAGAAAAATATTTCTTTGCTTTTGTGATCGATAAAAGTTTATTATAATTAATGACCTTTAAGATAGGTAGTAATATGTTATCCAATTATGATGACATTTATATCAAACTATTCCGAAAATTATATTTTTCAGTTTTAAGTTACGTATATAATATTACCCAATGACAATGAAATTTATATGAAGCTGTACTGAATCTAATGCAAGAATAATGACCCAAATCGATTCTGATTACGTGATGTTTTTCTGGTGAATTCATGAAATTTCGCGGTATACTCTCCGAAATGTACTTCATAACATACTAATAAATTATCTACTGCAAAATATTTGTTTGTTAATGTGGTCCAAATTATCCAAAATATGAGGTTGGCAACATTGCTCGTTTTGCTCCAAAACGAGTGATGCGGGTAATTTCCCGCGCTAAGTTTATAATTCGAACGTAGATTGACGTTCCAGGGTAATTCTGCACAGGACATGTTTAGCATAAGAATTACCCGTTATTCGATAATCTGGATTCGTATTTTTAGCATCAAGCTGAATATTGGGGGACACAACTTTTACGACTTGTTTTATCGGGTTGTTAATTACGTATAGTGTGAACTTAAAATTTGGCGTGTTCTATACATAGATACGAAAAACAGGATGGAAAGGTCATCATAAAATATAAAAGAAATTATAGTCCTTTATAGAAAAATTAATGAAATTTAAACGGGCTGAAATTTATTTTGATTAATAATAACAAAAACTGTACATATAAGTACAAAAACTGAAAAAATACCAGTTTTATTTTTGTAATTTGCCTTCGCATGATTTGCATATTTAATTAGTCTGAAATACTACTGCGGAATTTTAAAGCCCACTTGGAAGTCAAATTTATATTATGGTCTGACGGTGGTTCTCGGACAAATTGTAGTTCCTTGACTGATGCTAAATAACGGTTTTTTTAAATTAATGTTTTTTAATGCATTATAAAAAGTGTTAAGCAAAACATTACCCACCAAGCTTCTCCAAGAACCTAAAAAACTTTTAATTTACTTTAAAGCCATTGGAAAATTAAAACAACATACTGAAGCCAAGTTTTATTGAAAAGTAATACAGCATAGAGCAAATAATCAACCATAACTTCTGGCAAATAAGAAATAATGGGAAAAACAATATAAACACAAATCAAATCATTTCTCGAGGCAGAACGGAATTTAATTAAAACGAGAAAAACATTCAGTTTGCTTGTATAAAGGAACGTGTAGATACTAAGTCCTTGTCCACATTTGTATCGTTTGGTCTGTTCTATAGACAATATAGTATGGTTGGAGCAATCTATCAAAACTGATCTCTTTGTGTAAAGAAACAAAATAAATTTGCGGCCTACTCCCGTATCTTTTTTTAGGTCTTTATCATGTTTTTTTTGGCGGTAACTGATAGGAGATGTTGAACTATAGTGAAGACTTAAAACATCAGACAAGATCTTAGCTACATGTTTTATAGTTATTCCTCTGGCTTCCAAAACTAGATTCTCAACCTTTTTGACATTTTCTTTCGTAATGGAGGTTGAAGGCCGCCCAGAACGCTGGTCACCTTTACAGATTAATCTACCTCTTTTAAATTGAGCCACCCGGTACGCAACCGTAGAATAGGGAGTCCCTGGACATGAAGTACCACAGATTTTATTATAAAGAATTTGCTATCGATCAGTGACATCAACATTACATCGAAATCCGTTTTTTTATTCATCCCGGCCTCTTTAAAACGCTTCCAGGAAAATTTTATTAGGATTCCTGGCATATAAAGTACTCCATATTTTAACTCCGGAAATTTGCTATCTATCAGCGAACACCGCATCTAAATCTGTCCAGTAGTTTTTACGTGAAACCCGAAAATAAAAACACAAAAAACTACACGTTTACAATTCTACAATATTATCTATATATTAATAAGTGAAGGTCAAGCAGAACCAAAACTTCGTACCTCTTTTTATGAAAATTGCGCGGACGGAGGAGTCTGAAATTTTGCACACTTATAGTTTACTAGCTGTCCCGGCAGACGTCGTCCTGCCCGGTAAAAAATAGGGGTTGATCGTAGAGGATTGAAAATCTAGGGTTGTATGTATTTTTGTATGTTGTATCATAAAAAAAATAGAAATTAAAAATTTTGTCTAAAAAATAAATAAAAAAATTTAGGGGTGGACTACCCCTAACATTTAGGGGGATGAAAAAGAGATGTTGGCCGATTCTCATAGATACCGGATAAGCACAAAAAATTTCATCAAAATCGGTCAAGCCGTTTCGGAGGAGTATGGCAACGAAAACTGTGACACGAGAATTTTATATATTAGATATAGAGAAGAAGGGCGGTATGCTATTTTTAAAAAAAATGTGCATAAAAAATACATCAAAGCAATAAAAAAAATATTACACACATTAACATTCTTCGTGCCTACCCCGCAAGGGACCTGGCGTGAAGTTATGTATTTATGTATGTATGTAATATGTATTTGACACAACACGCATATATACTCTTTTGATTATTGTTAAAGTCAAATTAACATTGTAGCCTTGGTGAAATCTGTGATTATAGAAGTTTGACAACATAACCTAAATAATGTTGCAACTTATAATTTATATTCATTATTATTAATTAAACATAATTATATATATTTTAAACTATGCGCACTGAGAACCGACCCACTATAATATGTAAAATTATCTCCAGAAGGTTGTCTGAAAGATGATCGTTGTTAGCGATAAGGTCGCTGATTGTACTATAGTAGAATTATTTTGTCCGTGCAGTTTGGGCCATAAATCATAGCTCGGCCTTAGCCCGAGGCGGTGAGCATGTTGCGCGGGCACAACGCCATTATCGATATATACTCATTCTTATCAAAGAAAGATTATCATTCTTATAAAAATCATTATTATCTTTTTTGCTGATAATTTTAAACTTGAGATATAAGTTTGTGTTAGTTAGTTAGTTTATGGCACTCTGTTGTTCGTGCCTACCCCGCAAGGGACCTGGCGTGAAGTTATGTATGTATGTAGATATAAGTACTTATATTTATTTTTAATATAACTTGTTACATTCTAAACTTTTGTATATATACTTTTTTAATACATAGATACTTAATTAATCATTTATTTTAAATGATTATTAATCTTGTTTTAATAAATACGTTGTTTCATCTATCTATTTTTTGCTTTCATTTTTATCACTAACCCACAAAATGACAAAACTAAATACATTATCGATAACGCTTATCGACAACAATAATGCGCATCACTATGCCCATAAGGCCCGTGAGTGGAAGAGAGAGCGAAATACTCACCGCTCCGATTATTTATGACCCAAACTGCACGGACAAAATAATTCTACTATAGTGGAATTGTCATTTCAGACGTGTACTCCGTTCATGTGTATAATAAAGAATATTATATTCCAATCTATACAACTTATATTTTTACTTGGAGTGTGCTTGGAGTGCTTAGAACCTAGCAAACCCATTACATCAAGAAAGCGTTCCTTTTATAGCGCCACGAAGGGTTCTAAAAAAATAATGTACGGATAAAAGTCACGCGACCTGCTCTTTAAGGGGTACATACCCTAGTAATTTATAATTTACGACAGGGGGCTTACTCTCTTACACCTGTCGTCGTTCGTTTTCGTCCTATCAGCCCGAAAGAGTCAATGAAATTTTATATAGAGAATAACAATCCGTGCATGAATGGAGAAAGAATCATTTCCTGCGGCCGGGCAGCCTGTCGTAAGAGGCGACAAAACAACCCACAGCCAGGTGTTAGGGCATTTGTCCGACTGGATGGCTACTACCCCTGGTCTAGAACGTGCCGTCATAACAACCTTGAGTTGTGTTCCGGCATTAGTAGCACCTTTAGTGTTGCAAATGCTCATAGGCAACGGTAACCACTTTCTATCATAGTTGGGCCGTCAGCCTGTCTGCTGTACTCTAACAATAAAAAAAAACACTTGAGAGGTGTGAAACGAAGTTCCTTTCGATTAACTAGTCAAGGAATCGTATTTTTTTTAAAGTTATAATAATATTTTCTTTATTATTAACAAATATAATGTAATATAGAAAGACGAAACGAAAATAACTGGCTTGCTTTCTATGAGAGAGAGAGAGAGAGAGAGAGAGAGAGAGAGAGAGAGACACGCGCACGCAACTATAGTAAATAAGTCGTTACAACTTTTGGTCATCATTTTCTCCGTCTAGCCCCCTTTCGCAACGCGCGATAAGGAACTTCGTTCGAAAAACACAAAATAAATGGAACATTCAATGGAAAATGTATTTAGATATGAAACACAAGCAAAAGAAGTTCTAAAAAAAAGCGACGAAAAGCGTTTGAGAGTAAGCCCTCAGACTCGAATTAAAAAAGACAGTAAATTCAATGTTAGTCCTGTTGACGATATGACGGACGCTTTGATAGTTTTAAGTTTTATAACCTGGTCATAACGTCTAGGACATAAACTTTTTGCCTTCTGGCAATATTCTACTCTATGTCAGTGAATTATAAACACTCTTCAATTTATTCTTGTTATTTTTATGTTCAATCTGCGGAGTGACACTCGCGAACCGCGTATGTAATACCGAAGTAAGAAAGAGAGAGCAGAAGGTGATGTGAGGAGCCTTAAGACCAGACGAGCGTGCATGACAAGAGCTGTGAATGTCAAAGAAGCAAGTGAGGTGTGTAAGAATAAGCCTGAATGGCGCTCTGTTGTTCGTGCGTACCTCGCAAGGGACCTGGCGTGAAGTTATGTATGTATGTATGTATTTTTATGTTCACGTTTATCCGAGCCGCAAAATTCATTGAACATTGTGTTGACCGAGGTCAGAACTTTCTGACAGCGTAAGCCGGCCTCAAGACTTAGAAAAATATAGAAGATTCTGGAAGGAAAGAGACGGAGAGATATATTTTAGAAAGGGATAGATAGATGATTCTAGAATATAAGGTTCAGGAAGGAAAATATAGAGAAAGACAGATGTTTAGAAAGGGATAAGTGTGCGAAATTTCATACTCGGAGGAGTATGAAATTTCGCACACTTACCGCGCATTTTCATAAAAACGAGTACAAAGTTTTTGCTTCACATAGATAACTCATCGTAGCTTTGTAGCACACAGCTGATGAAGCTATGGTGAGTTATTATTATTTTATAAGGATTCCGTTTTTCCAAAAATGACAACGGAACCTTCAAAAAAGCAATTGTATTTGTAATATTTTCTTAAGTTTTCGCGACTTGTACACATAATAAAACTACGTTTTTCCTTCCTTCCATCCATTTTAATATTATATAAAAATTTTAGAACTAGGCAACTAGGTTTGCTGAAGAGTTTCTTGCGCCGCTTCTTCTCTTCAAGCCACAACATGTTGTGAAGCGGTGGTAAATTAGATTAGGCTCCCATAGAGTAAATAATATCCATAAACAAAATTAAAACTAAATAATTAAAATGAAAAGTTGGCGGTAGGCTGAATAAAAACTTTGACAATACACGTTAGACAAATGTCCTCTTTGTCTTCCGTGACCACGGCCACTGAAAAGCGGCCGAAACGTCGGATAAAACAAAATGAAATTACCGCGCTTAAAACCGTTAAAACGTAGTTTTATTATTAATTGTATTTGAATAAATGATTCGATACAAGTTGTTACACGAGTATTTTATTCTTACTTTGAAGTAACGTATTTATTTTTGGTTTTACTAACAGTTATTTATTTGTTTTATGTATTAAATATAACATAAGTAGATTATTAGTTTTATTATTTTGTTAACAAAACTGGGTCGTTTTGGTCTCACGCCAAAAGGAACGTTTGCACTGAAATCAGCGTTGTGTCGGATATAATTCCGACAGAGCAATATGCCGAGTGCAAAGCTTGTTTGCTGAAAATGCGGCGTACAAATTCTCAAAATATACACTTTGTATAAAAATGTATAAGGAATGTAATTACGTCGTTATTTCTGCAAGTAAAGTTTTTCTTTCTTTCTTGCATGTCTCAGATGAGTAATACAGACGTTCGATGAACTTTAACACAAACACCCCTCCAACGAAACCAACGTCAGATAAATTGTAATTAACCGTGGTACAGCCAATTAACTGTTATAATTACTCGAAAAATCCCATTTTGAATGAAAACAACTGCGTTTAACATTTTAATCTTGTTAACTGGCACCGACGTGATCTGTAAAAGCAATTACTTGACAAATTAGCTGCGCTGCGCAAGGAGAAAAACGTTTTGCATTTGCGAAGAGAGCGAGAAATGCTCCGCCAGTGTTCAAATGCACTCAACACGTGATAAATCAAAGCATGAAGTCTTAAAGACTAATGGCACGTACATATTTTGTGTATATACGTAACTATAAAAAATTGACACGTTTTTCTGTCTGTTCAATGACCTCTGGCAAGGAGAAGTATTCTACTATCATTCTGATGGGCTAAGTCTTTGCCGGCTTACCTCAAAACATCCTTATCCGTGCAGGAACGGAGAAAGAATACAATTTCCAAAAAAACCCACAGCCAGGTGGTAGGGTATTTGTCCGACTGGATGGCTAGCACCCCTAGTCTAAAGTATGCCGCCGCAACAACCTTAAGTTGTGTTCCGGCATTAGTGATCAAGTTCCAGTATCCCTTAAGAGAGAAGCAGCGCATTTGCTGCTGCAAATGTCCATAGGCGACGGTAGCTGCTTTACATCAAGTGGGCCGTCTGCCTGACTGCTGAACTTCGGCAATAAAATTTTAAAAAACTAACGCAGAGGCTGATTTCTGGTATGGCAAATTGCAATATAGCAAACATTTGTATATTTTGTACATATGTATATATGTATGTACCTTACCAGTCTGGTTTTCGTCCTGGCCACAGCACCACCACAGCCCTCATTAAAATCACAGATGACATCCGGCATGGCATGGACAATGGCTTGCTGACTGTGCTATCGCTGCTCGATTTCAGCAGTGCTTTTAATAATGTTGACTTTGAAGTGTTACTCGGCATCCTACGCTCTATTAACATATCTCCTGAAGTAATCGACTGGTTTCATAGTTACCTGTATGGACGCCGACAGCGCATTCGAGTTGATGACGACTATTCGTCGTGGTGTGATCTCTCTGCCGGTGTTCCACAGGGCGGCGTACTATCTCCTTTATTATTCGCTGTTTTTATAAACTCAATTTCCAATGAACTTACTTCATCCTATCACCTCTATGCAGACGATCTGCAAATTTACACGCAGGCACCGGTTGCTACACTAAATCAAGCAGTCGCAACGATAAACACTGACTTTGACCGCATACTGCAATGGAGTAAATCGAACGGACTTCTTGTGAATCCTGAGAAAACTCAAGTAATTATCATCGGTAGCTCGCGGATGCTGTGTAAAGTTGACTGGACCTGTATGCCAAGTTTTCTTTTTGATGGGAAGCTTATCCCTATCAGTGATAAGGTCAGAAACCTAGGAGTTATATTTGATAGTGAGCTGTCCTGGAGACCCCATATAACGGAGTTGAGTCGGCGTTTGTTTCTCTCCTCCAGATCACTCTGGCGGCTGAAAAACTTCCTGCCCATCGCCACCAAAATTAAGCTAGCAGAGTCGCTACTTTTGCCCATACTTGATTATGCCGACGCCAGCTATCTAGATTTAACTCAAGAACAGCTTAATAAACTTGAGCGACTCCAAAACTTTTCCATAAGGTTCATATTTGGATTACGCAAGTATGACCACGTTTCTGAATTTCGAAAAAAGCTCAAGTGGTTGCCAATCCGTATTCGCCGGAATACTCATATTCTTTCATTGCTTTACAGTATTTTATTCATCCCTACTACTCCACAGTATCTTAAAGAACGCTTCGAATTTATTTCTTGCTCTCACAATTTACGCCCTTCCAGTCAACATAGACTTATTACTCCTATTCATAGTACAACGTTCTTCAATAATTCTTTCACGGTTAAGGCTGTCCAACTTTGGAATTCATTGCCTGTTGCTGTCAGACAAGCAAAATCCCTAATAATATTTAAGAATTTAGTCAGAAAATTCTATCTGCAATATAATGATATGTAATTTTATGTAATTAGTATATATTATATTGCATATAGCTATATGTCTATTATGTTTAAATAGTTGCATATTATCGCTATACATTATATATGTATATAACTTATGTGTATATTTGTATATATAGTATAGTTATATATTTATTAATAAAATTTAAGTAATCGTACAATAATTATGTATACCACCGTCGCCACTTCAAATCGGAATATTCTTGCCACGGGTTGTCTGGAAGAGATCGCTTTTTAGCGATAAGACCGCCCTTTGTACCCTACTATAATAATACTAGTTCGTAAGCTTTTCTGTAATGGTGTACAATAAAGTGTTATCTATCTATCTATCTATTTAATATATAAAATTTCTGTATATACGTATTTATTATTAAAATTAAAGTAGTTCGTACTATAGGTTACGTATACCACAATTGCCATTATCATCTCAATTCATTTCTGGGGTTGTCTGGAAGAAATCGCTTTTAGCGATAACACCGCCCTTTCTACATAACTAGATATAATTTTATTCTTTAAGTTCATGTTTGTATTGGCGTACAATACCCATAAGCGTAACTTGTTTAATTTGGGTGTATACAATATGTGTATTGGGTCATCACACATCGGTTATATCGATATACAGCTTTCACCACGATGTTTTCCTTCACTGTTGTTAGCACGCGGTCATTGTAGCAATTAGTCATAAGGTCAGAAAACTGTCTAAATGTTCCATGCGTTCCGGTCAGGATTCGAAACCGCGCCCTTGGAGATTGGGATGTGTGCGCTGGCCATTACGCTACGACGATTTTTTAAACAAAGAAAATATTGTTACGACCTGGATGCCGACAAAAGACAAATTCACACCTGCATACCTGTGGACATTTTAGTACCTTTTCGGCATTCGGACTTCTTTTTTTTTCATTGTGTTTAAAATTTGCAAAAGAAAAACAGCCCATTGCAGCATTTGTATTGTAATCTTTTACAGTAGTCATTAGCCAGGTGTGATTATAAGAAACTCAGTCCACGCGGCCGAGAGACATATTGCATTTGTGCAGTATAAATCAATGCCCCAATGGAGAGATCGGCAGTCAAGCGATAAACACAAGCGATGCAAGACGTGTGTACATTCGGTAATCTGTATAGTGACGGGCTGAACGTGTTATTGAATCGTGCATTACCTTTGGACTGGTTGTCTTCAGTTATATTTGTACCTGTGTTAAACGTGTTTGTGTATAGTTCTAATAAATTCTATAATAATTCCAACGGCATTTTAATTCAAGTCCTGCAACTCGTAACAATATTTTGTATTTAAACATGTATGTGCGTAAATATGTGTTAAATTATCACATGGTAGAAAATTTCATTAGCACACTTTCTGCGCTGATAAAAAATTCAGAAATTCGCGACGTCTTCCTCGCATGAGGTTCTATGCATATTTTATACAAATTTCACGTGACTTGCCCCTACTATGAACCTTAATCGAGAAAAATATTTTTATGTGAAATTAAGAAGTGAGAAATACTTGAGTATTTGTAAAAGTAACATGGAGCCGTTATATTGAGCGTGTTTTTCTATATAATTATGGTCTTATAGGGATATCGGTTAAAAATATAAAAATATTGTATATAATGTACATATGTAAGTCCATCCAGAGAGAATTTTAAACAAAATATAAAAAGAAACCAAAAACAGGTTAGAGAAGAAATAAATATTTTTATATTTGACATGAGATAAGTGGGTGGCGACGCGAAGGAGCTTCTAAAAAAGACAACTGGATTCGTTCGAGGCATATAATGAACTGAAGATTACTGTTAAGAAGTGCCTGCCTAATTTCATATACTAATTGTGACTGCATGCGTTTACAGGCGTTAAATATTAATGGTCTTTTTAGTATCCACCGTCATAAATCTCTCTCTCTGTACATCAATTGCAAAGAAGAACAGTCTTTGAAGTTTCAGCTTTTAATTATTTATCCTGCCTGCGCAACAATTAATTTTTTTTCTTTCAGAAGAAATATGGTACCTTACACTACTAGTCCAAGGGCTTAGTCTACGTAACTCATGTAAGTATTACATTTGTATTATGCCATGATAATTATGATTTAAAAATGAGATAGTCAAATAGACATATTGCATAGTTTTATTTTGTGTAATTTTGTATTATTATGTTTTATTTTTCATAGAATATTCCAATATATACAATATTGGAATATTCTATGTATATATAATATATATTATAATTTTCTTAAAGTTATACGAGTCATATGAATTATTTTTTTGTGTAAATTTACCTGATTCATTATTTATTTTTATATTGTAATTTGCCAAATAACTTTGAACACAGCCATATAGAATAGAATAGAATAATAATTTATTGCAAGAAATGTATGTGTACATAGTTGTTTTTTTGTGGTAATAGTATCAATACATTTTGCCTTATTAGGTATGCAACTTCCAGATCTTATAACTATATCTACATTAAAACTAATTTACAATAATAATCAAATAAAATAAAATAAATATTAAAAGTCAACAAGCAAAACATTAATTAAAACTTAATCATCAGAATTTATCACTTAAATAATAGTTTTTATTTTTTTATTAATCATAGAAAAATGTTTTTGACATTAAGAACATTCCGGATTTATTTTATGACTTTCGAAAACAAATGGTACGGCAAAAGCGTTGGAAGTAAAAGGGTCTTTATTAAAATACTTGGTACAAGTTCAGCCCGCAGTATTAAGTTACCGGCAAGAAACGTTTTTGCAATGGGTTTAATTGATTTATTTCGTGATAAAATTAAAGTTGCGCCCATGATGGTGACTGTTTAGAATGAGATAGCAATATTTTAAAAAGTATTATCAAAGTGATGACTCATTTCAGTGACATCGGTTCTAATCCAGGCAGAGAGCATTTTCTACTAAGAAAAGAATACATGTATTTGTCAAAAGCGATATAAAAAAAAACAAAAAAAAAATCTTAAATTTTTAAAGTCAATACAGTTTTTGAATCGTAGTTTTTTGGTGTTCGGTTATATTTGTACCTGTGTTTACGTGTTGGTATAATTCTAATAAACTCTATAATAATCCCAGCGGCATTTTAATTCGAGTCCCGCTAAACTCGTAACAAGACCCTTTATAATTATCAATGTGCGTTAGCCTTTAGGATCTGTTTACACGGATAATTTATGATATTATCAAAAGGAATTTAATAAGTTATGAAATACTGCTACAGTTTTACAAGTCATACTTAGTGAACTAATTTTATTGTGAAGTATTACTTGCTAAGAAGTCGAAAGCTGTAGGAAACTTGTTTAAGAATGATTTATTGCAGTCTATATTTGGTCTTTGTTACTATATACTCAAACTAGCTTCTGCCCGGACTTCGTCTGCGTGGAAGAGTAAAAAAAAAGTAAGTTCAAAAATCCCCTGATTTTGAAACCTTCTCTTTTTATTGCAGGAGTTCAATAGACAGACGGCCCACTTGATGGAAAGCGGTTATCCATCGCCTATGAACATTTGCAACACCGAAGGTGCTACAAATGTGCTGCTGCTCTCTTAAGGGAGACTGGAACCTGGTCACTAATGCCGGAACACAAATCTAGGTTGTTATGGCGGCATACTCTAGACCGGGGTGGTAGCCCTCCGGTTGGGTAAATAACCCACCACCTGGCTGTGGGTTGTTTTGTTGTCTCTTACGAAATACCACCCGGCCGCAAGAAATTATATTCAATAATAAAAATATAAGAATATTGTAACGGATATAGCGTTCAATAGTGCGAAGGAGAATATTAAAAACAAGGTTTTAAGGGTTTGAAAGTTAGCCTTTGATTTCTTTGAGAAAAACGAAACGCAGAGCACGTATAGTACGGTCGGTGGTCGCGGGCAACTGCCTCGGTTATTATTTATATATATATATAGCAATTTCAATATGTATTTTATTTTACGGGTAACACCGAGCGGGCCGTTCATACAACGCATTCTGTCGTCAACAAATATAATGTTGGGAATTAATTAATGAATGATTGAATAACTTTATTGCGCATACATTAAAGTACAATGGGCAGTCTTATCGCCAAAGACAATCTCCTCCAGACTATCCTATATAATTATTATCGACAATGACTACATTATTTACCGACTTCATAATCATTCAATGGAGGGTTACAATGTGTACACTAATTTGCATTCGTCATAATTATACATAGCAAAAGAAGCAAAGAAAGCAAAAGGTGCACGTCCAGAATAAGAACTCCCATAGAAACCGTACTAAAATAACAGCATCGATACTGTTGTTTTAACTTACTTACTTATAACTTACAATTTGGTATGTGGCATAGGAGTATACGATATTTGATTTCATTCAATCCCAATTAAACTTATGCTAATAATTGAGAATAAGCTTTTTTTAAAAAGGGTTTTAAATGCAAGCTTTTGAGATCCTGGATATCATGTAGCAGCAGAGCGCTAGCCGAGACAAGTAAAACGAGCCTAAACACGACGGGTTTATCTTGTTTAGTACAGGAGTTCCTATGGCCTTCCGACTCCACCATCAGACCAGATCCATGGTACCATGTTATTGCATTTTTTTATACCTGGAGTACAGCAAACAGGCTGACGGCCCACCTGGTGGAAAGCGGTTACCGTCCCTTATGGACGTTTGCAACATCAGAAGTGTCACCAACGCGCTGTGGCCTCGAAGAAATGTTATGAAACCATTTTTGAATAGCTCCATATCGTAGCGCTGTAGGAAAACCTCAGCCGGGAGCTCATTCCAAATCCCCACGGTACGCAAGAGAAACGTTCTACAGAACCGTTGCTTACATGAACGAAGTGGCTCAAGGAAGTGGGGTTGAACTAACAACCGATGGCGAGCGGTGCGATGGTAGAAAGAGAATTGCAGGTATGATATATTGGCACGCGATGTACATATGAGTGCAAAATTTCACCTCAATCGGGAACCGGGAAGTTAGTCAAATTTAACTTGCAAGATTCCACCTGAACTTACATACATACTTACATACATACAAACATAGGTACATCTATTCCAAGTTAAATAAAAGCTTGTACAAAGATTTGACAAGACTTCGTGCATGACAAGAGCTATGAATGTCAAAGAAGCAAGTGAGGTGTGTAAGAATGGGCCTGTGTGGCGCTTTGTTGTTCGTGCCTACCCCGCAAGGGACCTGGCGTGAAGTTATGTATGTATGTATGTAAAAAGATTTAAGATAGCGCGCGCTACAAGTGATGCTACGCTGCGTTACGCTAACGAGGGACGTAGCGTTTAACTCAATTTCATTCTAATTTATCTTTAACAGCCGGCAACCCCTATTCGCGGTCACTTACATAGGCAACCTTTTCCCTCGTACATAAATAAAAATTAGCTTTAACTTGATATATAATTTACCTGAAAAATAAGAATTTTTCCCATAATATCAAACTAGTATTTTTTAACATTTTGTTAAGTTTTTGCGACTTTTATACATTATAAATATCCATCTTCAGTATTGAGATCACGTGTATAAAATTTCAGTGAAATCTATAGATAGATATTTATAGATAATTGTGTACAAAGAGCGATTTTATCGCTAGAAAAGCGATCTCTTCCAGACAATCCGTGCCAAGAATTTTGCTGATTAGGACTGGCGTTGGTGGTATATATAATTATTGTACGATTACTAACATTTTACTATATTGTTACGACCGAATGGCGACAAAAGACCAATTCACACCTGCAGTTCATTACCTTTCCGCATTTGGTCTTCTTTTGTTTACTTTGTGTTTAAAATGTGTAATTAGAAAAACAGGCCATTGTCTATTGTAATGTTTATGATGGTCGTTAGCCAGGTGTGACTCTTGGAAATTTCAGTCCACGCGGTCGAGTATTGTGTCGTGACGATAAAAGCAATGCCCGAACGGAGGGGTGAGGCAGTCAAGTAACAACCACGAACAAGGCAAGACATGTGTACATTCGATAAGCTATATAGTGACGGACTTTGCGCGTGTTATTGAATCGTGCATCACGTTTGTACTTGTTGCGTCCAGTTATATTTGTACCTGTGTTATACGTGTTTGTATAGTTCTAATAAATTCTATAGTAATTCTAAAGGCATTTTAATACGAGACCCGTAGCTGATAACAATATCATAGTTTTTCCATGAAAGTACCATGAGGTAGATTAATTTTGGCATTTATTATATTACGTGCTCCCAAGACAATTCCCGTGGGGATTTGTGGTAGGTTTTTAGTTAAATTACGAAGTTCTGCAATATATGTTTTAGCTTATGTGTAGGTGGTTTGAATGAATAGAGTATGAAACTAAAATCGATCCAATTCTGTTGACCTATACAATATTGCTTGTAGATTATTATAGCCATAATAAAATGCCTTTAACTTTATTACGCTGAAGACCTTATCTAGTTTTATTGCTTGTAATAAAGAGATGGTCCAAACATTATCAACCCATCGGTGTTGCAAGTTTAAAGATTTTATTAGCCGGAAAGTAGACACAAACTGAAATTAATCTACACATATAATAAAAGTGTAATAATATTAATAATGTATATTAATAATATAATAATGTATATTAATAATGTATATGTATATATTATTAGTAATGTGTTATTAATAAAAAAAGTCTTAATCCTAGGAGTAACCGCCTTTACGCCGGACTAGTTACTATTTGAGTAACAAAGGATTAACTTCGTCGTAAGAGTGTTATTAATAAACAAGGAGTATCCTCGGAGTAACAATACCTTCCTTAAACCATAGATTAGTGAATAAATTATGGCAACACGTATCATTTAAAAGTAAAAAGACCGATTTGGTGAGTGGAAATGACAAGTTATGTTGACAATTGACATTTATAGATATTCAATATACTCTTTGATTTATAGTGTCTAATTGATAAATGATTCCTAATTTCCGACACAAACGTTACCTAAAATTTATTTGAATTCTTTTCTTAGTGCCTAGTTTTTCTTTCATTTACAAAGTTAGTATCACGCATAAACCACTAAAACATGAGTCAAAAACGTAACAACTCCATCAATTGGGATGAGGAGGAAAGGATGAGTCAATTACTTAGGATGTATCAGAAAAAAAAATTGTAGCATGTGGGTTTTGGATAATTAAAAAAAAAATATATAAATTATATCGAAGGCAAAGTGGAAGCAAGGAGAGGAAGGGAAGACCAAGGCGAGCATGGATCAAATAAAAGAAAAAGTGGGTGTCGTGTCTTACATAGAAGTAAAACAACTGGCCCATAATAGAGAAGATTGGAAGAGGCTCCACCGACAAGAATGTGCTCTTAAATGATAAATGCAATGAATAAAATATATAAATATTAATTTTAAAATAAATTTTATTTTGTCACAGTATTGTAGTACTTTCTTAAGTAATCTATGTTACCACACCGCTTAGCAAACATGTCGCTTAAAGAGAAGGGCGCAAGAAAGTCTTTAACAACATGCTTATCTATGTGGCATTTGTATGAATTTGAGCTCTCTTTTGTACTAGTGCCAGGGCAACTTGTTTGCATATAACAGATATTGTTGACTGACTCATTCCACTAAGATCTCCTGCATCATCTTGAACTTGTTAAGTAAAATGAATACTGAAAGATTATCATTATTTCACTTACTTCTTCACGAACCCATATTCTTATTGCTGCTAAAACTCTAATATGAGGAGGTATAAAACCTTATTTCCTATGTTATTTAATTATGTTAATGTCAGTTTATTTGTCAAATTGTCATTGCCAGCGCTTACTCTATGCTTAATCCATCGCAAAACTACCCAGCAGCTTGCAATAACTTTTACTCACAGAGTACTTTATATATACTGGTATAGAGTCAACAGTCATAATATATATATTAACGCCCTCTATCGGTATACGACACTATTCAACGGCAAAAACCATCCAGGGGGTCTAGTATTATTTTGATTTTTATATTAGACTTTTGTAAATTGCGAGAGTTATAATTTAACTCCTGCAATTCCCAAAAGCCTTTCAAAAAATGTTTATTTGTTAGTAAATAAAACAACAATTTAGCGGTAGCGTGATTTATTACGTTTCCTTTTATTAAAATATTCAAAGGCATACATTTTCATAACATCATTTGTTTCATATCATTTATCATCTAATCTGGTGCCGTTAGGATGATTTACTTACAAGTTTTACCACATCTGGGCACACAACAACCTCTTTCAGAAGAAGCCATAATCCAAGTCATCAGAAAACAAATCGTTAGGTATTTCGGTGTCCAGGGTACATGCGTAAGTCCAACGTGATCACAGAACACTAGTAAACGTGATAAGCGAAGTCTTCGGAGTCCAGGAATCAAACAAAGTTATCGAAAATAATCAAAACACAAACAAAGTACATACGTTCACAAATGTAACTCGTATCGATCGGAATGTCTTTTTGGTTTTGACATAATTGACATCTTTGAAATAAGTTTTTGGTAAACGACAATTGATCAAAAATCTAGTAATTAAAGTTAAAAAGAGCTTTATAATTTGAAAAAGGTGAGGAATAGAATTTACACACTTTAAAATATATTTATTAGCTGATATGGCTTGCAGAAACATAAAAACATATCAAATATTTCTTAAACAAGTATTAAAACAACTGAATATAACGAAACATATTATACTCTTTCATTTGGTGTTTAATTTGAGAACAGTGACATCTATATGTACCTACTAATAGAATGTAAAAAATCTCTAAGAAAAAATAATTGTACAGACTGTTATGACACTGCTTTTACTCTGAGACTAAAGTCGAATGAGTCTACTCCTTGTTTACTCCACGTTTATTAATACTGATATTGGTTGCTACTGAGTTAATACTAGAAGTAAAGTTGATCTAGGTTTACTCCATGTTTATTAATAAGACGATAGAGGTCTAATTTAGATTTAGAATTTTTCCATTTTTTTGTTTCTCTGTTTGTCTGTCTGTTTGTACGGGTTAATCTCCGAAACGACTGGACCGATTTCAATTTTGTATGGTGGTAGCTTATATTCCTAGTGAACATAAAGGACACTTTTGATCCAGAAAATTAAAGAGTTCTGGTGGGAAGTAAAAACGCTTAACTTACTTAAACAGCTTATTATACAACTTATACACCTAATTAACTATTGATATTGCCGGTATCATCATACAATAAAACAATTTATGCATTAAAAAGACGAAAAGTAAAACCTTACTTAGGAGATTAGCCCGTACAAACAGACAGACAAATAGAGAAACATGAAATTTGAAAATATTCTAAATTAGTTCTATTTCACTTCGGTTTTTCATCATTTTTTTCACTGTAGAGAAATTCGACTTCTACAGTTTTATTATATCGTTACGAGCTACAGGACTCGAATTAAAATAAATGCCGTTGGAATTACTATAGAGTTTATTAGAACTATACAAACGTATAAAAAAAGTAAAAATAAAACTGGATGCAACCAGTTCACACTGCACGATCCCATGCAATTCAACACAAACAAACTCCGACACTATATCGCTAATCGAAAGTACTACACACGTCTTACTCGTATCGTAGTCGTCGCTTGACTGCCCCCCACTCCGTTTGGGCATTGTTTTATACTAAACTATATAATACCGAATAAAGGGGCCGCGTTATGACTTAATCCGCCATCTGGCAAGCTTCGACGCAATGCAATAAAAATAAAAGGATTCGTTCGACTCTAATTACAGCCATAGCAAGTACAAGAACATTGGCTGTTTTTAAAGTTTAAACACGAAGTAAACAAAAAAAAACAACGAATGCAAGAAAGGCATTAAACTGCGTTTTACGACATGCAAGTGTGCGTACTTCGTCGGTATGTATAGATTGAGCGGATGGAAGAAGTTTTAAAATGGGATATACCTCGTTTTTATCTGTCATTTGCGAGCTACCCAAGTCTAATCTCTAAACAGTTAAATATGTCCAACATACAGACCAGTCTAGACGTGCTTACGAGCAGAAACCACATCACAATCGAGTTAGACGGAATACAAATTGCATATTAAAAACTTGCACCTCAGAATATTGAGCGAATAATAAATAAACTGAATGTATTTACATAGACAATAGGGATGGAATTCTGTGTTGTTCTAGGAGCGTGTGTGATATGGACTGATATTTGTGCCGAGTTTATTGAAGTTATACTTCTTTAGGCGCGTTATGAGAGTAAATTATCACGATGCGCGCGCACACCGTCACGAAGAAAACCTACACCATGAAGTTAGCTATAGTCAACCGACACCCTGAAGTTAGCTATAGTCAACATTTTAGTTTTTCAGGATGGCCGAGTGTAGTATGGTGGTTGCGTAGCAACGAGTTGTTGATAGATGGATTGTGAATTTGTGAGACGAGCATTGTAATATTTCTTTACTTTATTGTGTTTTAATTAATATACGAGCTTGATGATTTATAAATAATTAATTTAGTATCCTACATCTAATATATAAAATTCTCGTGTCACAGTTTTCGTTGCCATACTCCTCCGAAACGGCTTGACCGATTTTGATGAAATTTTTTGTGCTTATCCGGTATCTATGAGAATCGGCCAACATCTATTTTTCATCCCCCTAAATGTTAGGGGTAGTTCATCCCTAAATTTTATTTTTTATTTTTTAGACAAAATTTTTAATTTCTATTTTTTTATGATACAGCATTAAAAGATACATACAACCCTAAATTTTCAACCCTCTACGATCAACCCCTATTTTTTACCGGGCAGGACGACGTCTGCCGGGACAGCTAGTATATGTATATAAAAGTGATCAGTAAAATCAAAGGATTTATTTTAATTCTAATTCCAGTGAATTTCTAAAAAGTAAGTAATTATATCGCTTTTTCTAATACTTGTATGTTATTGTGGTATTTATTATTCTAAGTTATTTACAGTTAACCTCAGTTTTTGATTGTGTTTTTCAATATTCATAAGTACACACACACAGAATTGTTTATCTCAACTTACTGTTAGATCACGTATATATTATATTAGTACATAATTAGCAGTCGTGGTAGCGTAATAAACAGCGCACGCGTCCGAAACTCACACGGCTAAATTTTCTTCATTTTGAAGTCGGTAATCAAACAAAATAAGTAAAGACGTAGAAAATTTTATATTATGTTGTCTCTTAATGAACAAAATAAATACTTAGTCAAAATGTTTTTAAAGTTATTTTATACTTTTTAGTTTTTGAAGTCAGTTTTTTTTGTTATTTTTTTGTGTCTAGCTATGGGTACGAAAGGTATAGGTCCCAAGAAACGGGAGCGCAAAATGTTCATAAAATAAAAACTGCTGTGCCAAAGTATGTCAAATTTTTAGGGGGACCAAATAGCAACTATTCCGCATCGAATTAAAGAAGAATCACGTAAATCGGATCATAAATCTCAGAGTAATCGGTGTACATACATTCATAAAAAAACCAATAAGTTGAGAACCTACTCCTTTTTGAAATCGGTTAAAAAGGTGTTTGTCAGGGTTGTCGTAAGGGAAAAACATCGTCTCTGCCTACCCCCATGGGAAATAGGGGTGATAATATATGTACGAAGAAAATAAAGGTAAAAACACGTGAGAAATATTAAATAACCAATGTTACGACATGGGGTCATAAATATTGTTCCCCGGGGTCAGATTAAGCGCCACTTGATTTATAGACAACGCTATATTGGACAGCGAGCGAGAAGAAATGATTCAACAGCTCCTTGGAGAACTTGGAGAGTGTAGACTTACATTCTTGGGCCCAGATTGTAAAAAGATTAAAGTGAAATTAAATAATAATTAAGATAAATTTCAATTAATTTTAAAGCCTTCGTACAGTATTTATTTATTCTCAAATATTTCACATTGTTAAAAAATATTTGAAGAATTAAAAAAATATAGATTAGGTACTTAAATAGAAAAAAATATTATTATTATTTATACTCTTTTTTATAAGAAAAAAAAAATATTCCGGTCACATATTAAGGCCTCTGATGCAGCCGCTTTCCTA
Organism: Dendrolimus punctatus; assembly: GCA_012273795.1. NCBI lineage: Eukaryota > Metazoa > Arthropoda > Insecta > Lepidoptera > Lasiocampidae > Dendrolimus > Dendrolimus punctatus. The sequence continues at coordinate 5,437,351 of CM022553.1, read as the reverse complement.
GATTTGTAATGTGATGGTCACAATCACTATTACAAAGTATCGAAAGTCATTTCATGCTATACCATACATCTACCATATCTATCAGTATGTCTAGACACGTATGACTTTCACTAAGTGATTCTGCAAACCTAAGTTTGGATTTTATTTATTGGTATATTGATATATAAATGGGTCAAAGAAAATATATTTTTATCCCAAAATATTGGGATATACGCAAAAAACGCAATCAAAATTAACGCAAACAAAATCACGTGGTAAATTCTTTATCTCATACAATTATTTAAATGCTACTTACCTAAAAAGTTTTACGATATTTCGTTGTCAAATCATCTGTGGACAAAAAAACGGAGCATTAATATAACGCACGTGTAAAATATAAATCGATCGGCAAATAAATTTGCAATAAACTCTTTGATGTCACCGGTGATCAGAGGGCTGGCTCATATTTCACTAAACAAATAAGCATCGATATACAGCGCGGCTATGCAGCCAGCCTTCTGGGTACGCTCTCATCAGGCAGCGATTTGTTACACAGTCTATAATCGCTTGTACTATTTATAAATTAGTTAATTTTTAGTTTTTAATTGTATTTTTGAAGTGATAACTTCTTTATGGGAGGGTAAACCGCTTAGTTACTTCCATTTCTCTCACGCATACAGCAGCTGTAGGCAGGCTACTCCTCTCTTCAGCCGTATTTCGGTATTTAGATTAAATAGAATAGAAAGCACTCTATTGTTCAAGAAAATAAATAATTACAGAATAAATAATTGCAATAATTAAAAGCAATACAAAAGGCGGCCCTATCGCTTAAAGCGACCTCTTCCAGGCAATCTGACTGACAGTTTTAACAATTTACGTCTAGGTATAATTAAAATAAAAACAAGTATAATAATGGCAGACGCCATAGTCCCCATATTCCCAGAGCCCTACTACCACTAACAGTTCACCCGAATAGCCCGGTACTTTCTCTTCTCATTTCCCACAATAGTCCTACACTGGCCGGGGCTTGTCTTTGGGTGCATTATTATATGGTGTAGACAGGGATAATCGCCGGTCAGTGTCACGCCACATTTAGATTAAATTTGTCAAGGGGCCTCTACGTGTTGGCCTCCCCATGGCCCCACGTAAGCCCTCCAAAAGTCCGGGTCATTTATATGGCCCTTGGTCTTCCAAGACATACAAATAAGTATAATAAAAATGGAAGAACAGTACAATGTAATGTAAACAGCTAACTTAAGAAAGAAGAAAAGAAAATTATATATATTTTATTTTAAAGTAAGTAATAGTTTTTGACAGATTTTTGAAATATGGCAAGTGATTTAGCTTTTCTGACAGATGTCAGACTGACCCGTAGATACGGGTAAAGAGTTTCAATGGCAGACAACCTGCACAGCGAAGGATTTGGAGTAAAAGTATGTATGTATTTTTGGAGTAAATAATGATACTAATAATACATAATAACATATTCAACAACAATATACAATAAATTACCTGACAATATAAAGAGCAAAATCCATATTATTATGTAAAAGACATCTAAAGAAATTTTTGATAATTAAATGCTACTATAAATTCGAGGATTATATAATTGATAAATTCTAATGATTACTATGTATTCTTATTTAATTAATTAATACTTTAAAAAACACCTATTTACACATACATTTCTAGCAATAAATGATTATACTATTCTATTCTATTCAAGAATTGTAACTAGGAATAAGAATAAAATCTTTTTTGATTATAAAATAAATTTTTGAATAAAAAAAAGAATTTATTAATAAATAGCCGATATTCGGCGCTTCGGCAGAATATTCGGCATTCGGCGAAACCATAGCGTATATCGTGAATAGTTGTAGCATCTCCAATTTACAGACCACCAAAAGCGAGAAAAGTTACAATTCATTGTTTGGAAGAGATCACTTTTAGCGATAAGACCGCCCTTTGTACACAATTAGAATAATACTAGTTCGTAAGATTTGTGTAATAGTATACAACCTATCTATCTATCATTTGGCCGACTGGATGGCTACCCCCCTGCTCGAAAGTATGTGGTCCGGCATTAGTGATCAGGTTCCAGTCTCCCTTAAGAATAAGTAGTAAATAATCAAAGATATATAAATTAGATAATAAGAAAGCTGTAGAACAGTACATATATAATATAGAACAAATGTAAGAAGCTTGCCGCACTGCAAAAACCTAGAATAAGATTGTGCCTGTCATTAGAAAGACAGAATAAGTAGAAATATATAATAGAGTACATCAGTAAAAAATGTTTAGATATTGAGTAAATATGTAACAAAATTTAGTAATAATCATTTATGTATAATAATAATAATAATAATCTTTCTGCTTTGCACGACCCAATAAGGATCAAGCGGGGCATTTTCCAGGGTGACAGTCTGAGTCCACTGTGGTTCTGTCTAGCTTTGAATCCACTAAGTACACTACTTAGGGAGTCAAAGTTAGGCTTTCAACTTCGGAGAGGGGGTGAGATTATATCACACCTTATGTACATGGATGACGTGAAACTATTTGCATCGAAAAAGCCAGATCTTTTGCAGTTACTAAAGATTACTGAAAGCTTTAGCAACTCCATTAGTATGGAATTCGGTGTAGATAAGTGTTCCGTCATGCATGTACAACGAGGGAGAGTTGTAAATTCAGAAAATTTACAACTATCTGAAAATATATCCCTCAAAACCCTCTCTGAAGGTGAAACCTACAAGTATCTTGGTATATCAGAGTCGTTGGGTATTCCTGATGCTGATGTGAAGCAGGCGATGAAGGATCGTTTCTTTTCCCGCCTGAGAAAGGTCTTAACCAGCCTTCTCTCAGGTGGAAATAAGGTTCGAGCCTTCAACGCTTGGGTCATGCCAGCATTAGCATACTCCTTTGGCATACTAAGATGGACTCAAACTGAATTAGACGCCCTGGATAGACGGGTTCGTTGTTTACTGACAACACATAGGATGCACCACCCACGGTCGTCTGTGATGAGACTGTACATCCCACGGAAGTGTGGAGGTAGGGGTTTTTAAATACCAAAGACCTCCACAACCGTGAGGTGTACAATCTCAGAGAATATTTTCTCAAAGTAGGCGAAACGGCGGGTATGCATCACGATATGGTGTCAGTAGACAAGGGGTTCACCCCGCTATCCCTAGCAAAACAGAACTGGCAGAAACCGTTGGTAATGAGTGCTTCTGATCGTATGGACGTATGGAAGAGCAAGGAGCTGCATGGCAGGTTCTATCAGGCTTTAACAGGGCCTGATGTGGATCTACCAGCCTCGGTGAACTGGCTACGTTTCGGTGACCTATTTGGGGAAACCGAAGGGTTTGTCTGTGCAATTATGGACGAGGTTATCAAGACGAACAACTACCGAAGGTACATTCTGAAGGACGGCACGCTTGACATATGTCGGGCGTGTCACCACCCTGGTGAGTCTCTCAGACATGTCACCTCCGGTTGTTCTCGTCTTGCTAACAGCGAGTACTTGCACAGGCATAACCTAGTAGCCAGGATCATCCATCAGCAACTTGCTCTTAAATACGGACTTGTCTCGTTGGAGGTGCCTTATTACCAATACAAGCCCGAGCCAGTTCTTGACAATGGTCAATATCTGCTCTACTGGGACCGATCAATTATTACAGATAGGACTATTGTCGCCAATAAGCCTGATATTGTGATAGTTGATCGGTCTGCGAGACGTGCTATAATTGTAGATGTCGCAATTCCCCATGATGGTAACCTCGTGAAAGCCGAGAAAGAAAAACAAATAAAGTATATTGATCTCGCTCACGAGGTTACTGCCATGTGGAACTTGGACTCTACAATCATAGTACCGATAGTTGTGTCAGTGAATGGATTAATAGCGAAGAGCCTTGACCGACATCTTGAAAGGCTCTCGCTTGGTACCTGGGTGAAGGGTCGGATGCAGAAGGCAGCCCTGCTGGACACGACCCGTATCGTGAGGAGGTTCCTATCTCTGGAACCTTAACCACCGGTAGCTTGGACCCTAGGCCCTGCTGCCGGCGGACATCGGTTTTTACATTTTTTTTTAAATATATGTTTTTTTATGTATAAAGAAAAATGTAAATAATTTGAAAACTAATAAATATGTGATAATAATAATAATAATAATAATAATATATATTTATTTGCTCTCAATAAATCAAACATGTTACATAGTACGATAGGTAATTATACATATTAAGTTGATTTAGAAAGAGCCTGGTGTCTGTATTAGGTTAAAAAAAACCTGTTTGACTGATCACCAGGCCCCCTCCCTAGAAAGTCGAAACATTTAATCGCAAAAAATACTAATGAGTGTTACAAGCGTGTGAGAGCTATTGTGTAATAGGCTAGTGTGTGTATGTGTGTGAGTGAGTAACTGTGTGTGTGTGTGTGTGTGTGTGTGTGTGTGTGTGTGAGTGAGTGTGTGTGTGAGTGAGTGAGTGTGTGTATGTGCGAGAGTGAGTGTGTGTGTTGTGATTGGGTGTGTTATTTATTCTTTAAACATACATACATACAGAATTAAATATACAATTTAAGTATAGGTATAGTTGCATACATATAAATTTACACGTGAATATGACTACCTGGATATACATATACTACAGAGGAAACAAAAGGAAATATTATCTACGTTCATGAAATAGGTGCTAGTAAAGCTTCCGTTGAGTTGTAATCCAATGTAATTATCCATTTAAGTATTTTACTTTTACATGCAGTTTTGGTCAGGGGGTAAATGTCTATTAATTTGTTAACACGGTTGTATAGGAATCCACCAAGATAACAGAGAAATCTGCGCGCAAAAGTGGTTTTGAAATCAGGTTGGCGACACACGTTAAAATGTCTTCTTTGTTGGGTACTTTGTGTCGAATAAGGGAGTAATAAGTGTTGTTTTAGGATAATATCTCGAATAAAGAGTTGTCTTACAGTTGCTACCTGAAAGCGCTGATAAAGTTCCTTAGTTGGATATGTGTATGGCAGTGACAAACTGACTTTAATTATTGCACGTTGGGCACGTTCCAGCTTTAGTAATATTGTTTTTGGGGCACCGCCCCAAGATGCAATACAGTAACTTAGAATTGATTGGGTAGTAGCAAAATATACCATTTTTAGAATATTGTTATCAGCAACTGATCTAAGGTTCTTAAAGATGAAAATCAATTTGCGTAGTCTAGAAGTTAACGAATGGATGTGTTGATGGAATGAAAGTTTATAATCTAAGATAATCCCTAAATATTTAATTTGTTCGACATTTTGAAGTTCTGGACATGAATTACAAGTTAATGAGTGAATGTTGCAACAATGTGCTAAAATATTTAAATTTTGCAACTTAGGTTGATCTTGGGGCCTAATGGTAAAAGTTATATATTTAGTTTTATCTACGTTAAGAGTTAATATGTTTGCTCTCAACCATTCGAGAACTGTGTTGAAGCCATTTTGGGCATCAAGAAAAACTTCTTCCCATGAATCTGAGGAAAATAATAGGGCCGTATCATCAGCAAAGGTAAAGACTGTTCCATTATGAAGTTGAAGACTACAAAGATTGTTAATATAGACTGAAAAAAGGGGAGGGCCAAGGACACTGCCCTGAGGTACGCCAAACGTGATTGATTGCTCATCACTCAAGATATCATTAATTCGTACACATTGGGTTCTGTTAGTCAGGTAATCAGCAAAGAGATTCAGTTGAGTTCCACGAATACCGAAAGCCTCAAGTTTCAAAAGAAGATGGGGAATAGAAACGGTATCAAAGGCTTTAGCCAAGTCTAAAAATATAACTAAAGCCTTTTGTTTTCTATTAAGGGTTCTTACTAAATGATCAACTAAAGAACTAACCGCCATGTCAGTGGATTTGCCAGCACGAAAACCAAACTGTTGACAAGATAAAAGGTTATTAAGTTCCAGGTATTTCGTTAGGCGATTATTAAGCAAACGTTCAAGAATTTTAGACAACGCTGGTAGAACTGAAATAGGTCTATAGTTGTTGACACATTTAGTGTCCCCAGATTTGTGTATAGGTGTAATCACTGATTTCTTAAAGAGATCAGGAAAGACACCGCTACCAAAAGATAAATTACATATGTAAGTGATAGGAGGGATTAAGATGTCTTTATATAATTTTAAGAATGTGTTCGATATCCCATCTATTCCCACCGCACAGGAAGATTTAGAATTACAAATCAACAGGTCTACTTCTGAATGAGATACAGGAAGAAGAGCGAACGAGTGTAAGACAGTATCAGTTAATTCAGATGCATTATCTTTCGACGGATGGCACAAAATATTTTGGGCCAAACTTTTTCCCACATTAGCAAAAAAAGTATTTACTTCATTAATAGAGGTTTTAGGATCATTAGATAGAATTAATTTATTAGCCGATTCATTTACTTTTTTAGTATGCGTTATTCTTTTTATTGTGTCCCAAAGTAACTTACTATTATTCTTAGCTTCACGAAGTTCTATTTCGTCATATTTGTTTTTAAGTTTTTTGATCATGCCGTTACAAAAATTCCTGTATCTTTTATATGTTATGTGTAAGGTTTCATTATTTGGATGCTTTTTAAATTTCTTAAATAAGTTGTCTCTATTTTTCATGCACCTTAGGAGACCAGGAGTCATCCAAGGCTTTATTATTCTTTTTCTGTTGGAAGTCTTCACTTGCTTGGTATTTATTTTAATGGCTTCAGATAACAACTCAACAAGTACTTTAGTAGCAATGTTAACATCAGATATTTCATAAATTTTACTCAGATCTAATTTTTCCATATATGAATTAAGAGCACTGTAATCAATATATCTTTTGAAAGATACAGACTCACAAGGTTTTGAATTTACGATTTGAATAAACATAGCAGTAGCATTATGATCAGTTATTGTGGAATTCAGTACATAGGAATGAGTTAAAAAGGTTGTTTTAATAATATTGTGATCGAGACAAGTGTTATAACGAGTTGGAATTGTATGGGCAGGTAACAGTCCATGTGTGGCAAGAAGATTTAGGTAAGTGTAAGAACGGGGATCAGATGATGTATCAGAAATATCAATATTGATATCTCCTGTTACAAAAATATTTTTGATTGAAGATAAATTTAAAAGACATTCATTTAATGATATAATAAAGTTCTCGATATTGTTATTCGAAGGAGATCTATATAAACAGACAATAGCTATGTTGTCATTTATTTTAAGTAGCTTGCAAGATGCAGTCTGGAATGCCGGGTCTAAAATTGACAGTTGCATTGTCTCCCTATAATAAACCACTACCCCATCGTTTTTGTTAATATGTGATGTAGTTGCAGAACTTTTATACCCACCCAAATAAGGGATGATTGTCGATTCAGTAAGCCAGCATTCTGTAAGAACGATTATATCCCAATTTACACGACTTCGTTCAATTAAGGTTAAGAAGTTAGTAAAATTGCAGTTAATACTCCTAATATTTTGACTAAGAATGCAGAAAGGATTTTGTAGAGTATTTATAGCTGATTCGCAGTTTTCTACATCCAGAGCAGAGGATCGAGCTACTTTTAAATCATCAAGATCATCAATTAGTTCTTGATTCGTGAATTTTAAATTTAATTGAACAATATGCAACAATTAAAGTGTGCATGTAGAGAAAACATGTTAATTCCAAAAAGACTAATAAATTATAAATGCATGCAGGGCTAGTATTACTTTGAAGTGTAATTATATAAATTTTAGTTAAACAATCTGTAAGAAAGAGATAGTATAAAGCAGAATTGGTATTTAAATTTGTAGAGGACACATAATGTTTGTTGATAAGTACTTGATGGAGTGTGTATGTGTGGGAGATATTTGTAGAACATAACGTAAATGAGATGTAGGACTGAGTGAATATGTAAAATGAGTTAATTGTTACAAGTGAAAAAACAAATGAATAGAAAAAAGAAAAGACAGCCACTAAAAAGAAACAAAAATCCAAAAATTGGTCGTAGTATGATGGAGATAGTCAGATTTGTACTTCCATGTTTTTCAAGTCTGTTACACTACGGATCCAGTTAGGTGGAGCACCTTCAATTTTCCTTAGAAAAACTTTTCCGTTTGTGACCCAGCAGTATTTATAGTTGTTTATCTTGGCATATTCACGGGCTAAATAAAACAAACGCTTCATTTGTTGTGATAGGTTCTCCGATATAAATATAAATGTCTTGGGACAATTGTAATTAAACATTTCTGTATTTAATTTTGTATTTCCTTGGTTATATTGTTTATATTTCTGAATCAAGTTTTCCTTGTTCAATACACTTACAAAATCGACGATGATAATTTTCTTAGTAGGTTCCTTTGTATTAATACGGTAAATATCCTTCACATCACGTGGTTCAATAACGCAGTTTACTTGTTTAGCGACAGTATTCACTTTCATTAAAAGATCATGTTTAGACTCGCCCGGAACAGCAGGAATATTTTTAATTTCGACACTAGTAGAGCGAGTATTGCGCTCATATTTATCTAACTTCTGTTCCAAGGTTTGGATGTACTGTAAATTATTTTTGTTGTCCAACTCAGACTTTTCAAGTTTAGTTCTTAGAGATTCATATTTTTCTGATAAAAATTCAATAGAAGTTTGGATAGATGAATTTTGGGTCTTTATATCCTCAATGGCAGAGCAAATTCTTTCCATTTTTGTATCCTGCACAGATTGGCATGACTTTATTTCACTAAACATATTTTTCACTTGAATCATAAAATCCGACAAATCTTCCTCCATGCAATCTCTTCGTTTACGTCTAAGTGGTTGAACATATTGAGATTTAACGCTTATCATATCAACTAATTTTGGCGTAACAGTCAGTTCTGGTTCTGAAGCTGCATGTTGCAGTGAAAGGATAGACGAATTTACTGCAAAAATTCCTTCACTATTTGTAGCCGTTGTTGGTACCTTCTCTGTGACCGATGGCTGGAAAAAGTCAGGCGGCGGTATATGTTTATTAAGCGACATAATTTAGCGAAGTACTAGGGTGACAAAAATAAAAGTAAAAGTAGTTAAAAAACATGTTTAGATAAATTTAAGTAAAATTGTAACCTAGAAACTTAACAAGACTGTTAGGCCACTTTAGACCACTTTTTGAAATAAAGATTAAAACAAAAGAGTCTCCCTTAAGAGAGCAGCAGCGCATTTGTAGCACCTAAGGTGTTGCAAATGTCCATAGGTGATAGTAACCGCTTTCCATCAAGTGGGCCGTCTGTCTGTCTGACGAACTCTATGCAACAACAAAAAAAATACACACTTGGGGTCCAGGACATACGAAAAAACATGTCTAGATAACTTTAAATAAATGATCAGTTCTTTTTTGAAACTAACAATTTCTCGACATTATTCCCTTTCATCTCGCCTCAGACAGATGTTATTATTATGCATATCGTACATCAACCACCGTTATTGAGGAGGGGTGTTACGGGATTAGATATGTCAGTTACATGTCACGGTGAACTGAAGCCAATATATTTGCAAATCAAAAGACGTTTCAAGGGAAAATGGCAGAGTGAATTTCGAAACCTTTGTGCGAATTAAGAATGCAGTAAGTTCACTGAATAATAAAACTAAAATTGTAAAAATCGCACTACGATGCGGCCGCACCTGCGATAGTATTGTAACGACCGAATGCCGACAAAAGACCAATTCACACCTGCAGTTTATTATAATCCCGCATTTTGAGTGCTTGTGTTTACTTTGTGCTTCAAATTTGTAATTAGAAAAAACAGCCCATTGTGTATTGTGTTAGTCATTAGCCAGGGGTGATTCTTGGAAATTCAGTCCATGCGGTCGAGTATTGTGTCGAGACATATTGTATTTGTATAAAGCAATGCCCGAACGGAGGGCTGAGGTAGTCTGGCGATAGGCCCAAGCGGAACAAGACGTGCGTACATTCGATAAGCTATATAGTGACGCACTTTGCTCGTGTTATTGAATTGTAAATTACGATTAGACTTATTGGGTCCGGTTATATTTGTACCTACCTGTGTTATACGTGTTTGTATAGTTCCAATAAATTCTATAGTAATTCCAACGGTATTTTAATTCGAGTCCCGTAACTCGTAATAGTATTAAAGGTTTAAGACTGTGCCTGAATGCGTCTTATGTAAATCCTGAAATAATAACGTTATCCGTAAATAGTAGACGTCATTTTTTTAATTGGATGAGTTCAGCATAAAGACAGACGTCCCACCTGATGAGAAGCGGTTACCATCTCCAAGGCCCATTTGCAACACCAAAGGTGCTACAAATGCGTTGCGGCTCTCTAAAGTCAGACCAGCCAGATTTTGATTTTTTTTTCTTACGTGGTACAAGGCTTTGGCCTTAACACAGCCAAAATAAAATAGTTGAATAGGTGACTTTCAAATCTCTAAGATCGCAATGACTTTGTATGTTTATAAACATATTTTACACCGCCTTCTTTTCTCTTTGTAAACTAGGAAAATATAAATTACACTGGCAAAATAAAATCGTGGAATTGAAAACTTATAATTTTCAAAACTGTCAATGAATTAGTATGAAATGCGAACACGAGTTTTTCATGTGTAATTTTCGGAATTACAGAACTTTTTTCGAGCAACAATAAACCTTTATTCGACATCTATAAAAAGATCTCCACAAAAAACCTAAACAAGCTTTCGTCAGAAATTCTCCGTGTAACCATTTCTCTCTTAATTCCAAGAATCATCCAACAAAAAGGTTTGTTAAGATGTGATTATGGCGTCTTCTGGTTTAGGAAATTGTATCATGATAAAGGAAATAGGCGGCGTTTCGCGTGTTATTATGTATTTATTGTATACATACATAAATAATGGACTTCAGTGTCTGAAATATCAACGCAAAGCTTAAACGACTGTGGTGAAGACCGTCAATAATGTATGCGGATGAGGGTAAAACGGTGAAAAATCGGTTAAAAATTGGAATGCAACATCTTAATGGGTTCAGAACTAAATTAAAGATATTTTTAAAAAAGCACCAACGTTCATAACACGACCTAAAACACGACACAAGTGGTATTTAATTTAATTGTTATGTCGATTCGTTTATTTAATTTTTGCAGTACTCGAATTCATGATTATAATTTTCTCTATTTTTTGTATATACTACGTATGTATGTGTATTTATATATGTATATATAATATTATTGTAATATTAATTGTATTATTATAATATTGAATGTAATATTATTGTTACGACCTAGGTGCTGACAAAGACAAATTCACATCTCCAGCCCTGTAGAAACACATGTTATTATATTTTCAACATTTGGACTTGTTTTGTTTACTTTGTGTTTAAAACTTGTGATTAAAACACAGCCCATTGTGTATTGTAATCTTTACGGCCTATCTTTGTATTGTGATCACTGCCAGGTGTCCCGATAGACATATTTCATCTGTGCAGTATAAAGCAATGTCCCAATGGAGAGATCAGCAGTCAAGCGATAACCACGAGCGAAGCAAGACTTGTGTACATTCGGTCATCTATATATTTAGTGACGGATTTTGCACGTGTTATTGAATCTTGGACTTGAATAACGTTTGGCCTGGTTGTGTTCAGTTATATTTGTACCTGTGTTACACGTGTTTGTATTGTTCTAATAAACTCTATAGTAATCTTAACGGCATTTTAATTGGAGTCCTGCAACTCGTAACAGTATTACAGTAGTAGTATCCTATTTAAAAAAATAATATTATTTTATTTTGTGTAGACAGTTTCACGATTTATTGCTACTTAAGAAGAGGCGGTAAGTAACTCCTCAGAAATATTTGGAAGATTGTGTGGAATAGATAAGAATTAACTTTATAATGAATTCTTTAGAAATCAGGTGAAAATATCAATATAGCTGAAACCAATTTAATAAAAAAAGTACTTTATCCGTAAAAACGGGACCAAAGAGTTTTTATGCAAAGCGAAGCAATTATATTTAAATATTGAACGGAATTTAAACAGGTGGCGGGAAAAGGGACTGTTTGACAACTTTTATGGGGACCTTAAATTTCGGATTACGGAGTTGCCATACGCCGATTTACTTTTTGATATATTTTTTTTCTTATTATACTATTATCTTCAGCGGTTTCGTATGTAAGGAACATCCGGTGTTTTTCTAAAACTCAGGATCCGCGCAGACACCCCTTATCCCTGTGTTGTGTTCAAAAAGAAAAGTTAAAAAAAAAGTGTGCGTCTCAGGACGCCCGATAGAAGTGTTAATTTGCATGAGAGAAAGGGAAGCTAGACGGGCTGGCGCCGTAACGCGTAACGTAATGAAGCAGTATACCCTCCCATAAGAAGTTATCACTTCAAAAAAACATAAAAGGAAAAAGAAAACTTTTTTCCGTAACCTAAGAAGGAGAGAGGGCGACTAATATAACAAAGTCCGCCTGACCCCTCGATTCCATGTTTTCCATTTCATCCTAAGGGCTGGTGACGCGTTGCAAACGCCTTTAAGGCAACCGTTACTTACTTTCCATTAGCTGGGTCGTCTGTCTACGTACCAGTTTCGCAATAAAAAAATATCGAAAAATTAGATAGATAACTCTTTATTGTACACCAATACAAACATTAACTTAAGACTAAATTATATCTAGTTATGTACAAAGGGCGGTCTTATCGCTAAAAAGCGATCTCTTCCAGACAACCCCAGGAATGAATAATAAATATAAATACAAAACATTTTTATAAAAAACTGAAACGGAAATAATTTTAGAACCTGGCAACTCGAGTTTATTGGAAAAAGTTTACGAGCAAAACGGCGCCAAAACTGATGGTAGTTTAGATGAGTTTTGTTCCCAATTTTTTGCACTTTGTGGACACAATAAAGCGTCATTCGGGAAAGTTACTTCATTGACCCTTCTTTGTACGGTTCAGATGGTAGAGTTACATGATACCATAAAATTGTTATGGAATTTTGATTAGATAGACACAGGAAATTTCAAACACGTGATATTTTCCCCTTATATGAAAAAATGTCTTTAAGCAGTTTTTGAGGTTCCTAGTTTTTTTTATTGCAGGAGCTCAGCAGACAGGCAGACGGCCCACTTGATGGAAAGCGGCTACCATCGCCTATGGACATTTGTAACACCACAGGTGCTATAAATGCGCTGCTGCTCTCTTAAGGTAGACTGGAACCTGGTCACCAATGCCGGAACACAACTCAAGGTTGTTATGGCGACATGCTTTAGACCAGGGGTGGTAGCCATCCAGTCAGGGAAATGCCCTACCTGGCTGTGGGTTGTTTTCTCGCCACTTACGACAGGCCGCCCCAATTCAGGAAATTGTATTCTTTCTCCGTTCCTGCACGGATATTCCTATCCTAGTTAAAGACGAGACAATATGCATGTAAAGTCGGTGCTTAGTAATCTTCAAAATATAGTAATTTTTATGTTTTACCTTGCGTCGACTTCAAGATGTTTTAGATATTATATTATTAAAAATAAGATAATATAATTAAAAATAGCTTCAGAAATAAGTTATTTTATACTTTTTAGTTTTTGAAGTCGGTTTTTTTAAACGAAGTTCTTTTTTATTTGATACTTTTCAGTGTCTAGCTATGGGTAGGCCTACGAAAGTTGCCGCGCGCCTTAAAAAATATAGGACCCAAGAAACGGGAACAGAAAACAATTTCATAAAAAAATGTTCGCAACATGAAAACTACTGGGACAAACTGTGTAAAATTTTTAGGGGACCAAATGGCAACTATAACTCGTCGAACTAAAAAAAAACCACGTAAATCGGATCATAAATCACAGAGTAATCGGTTGACATACATAAGAAAAAACATACCGGCCAAGTTGAGAACCTCCCCTTTTGGAAGTCTGTTAAAAATTTACACTTACAAACATTTTTGTTCACAATATCATAATTTATTAGTAAATAAGTGTCCTAAACATAATACTGTTGGCATTAATCTCGTAAATGAGTTTTTTTTTCATTTTAATTCCATTTGCAGAAGAAATCTTAATCTCAGTAATGCGTCTGAATACAGTGGTGGTTTTGTTGGAAAATGTTTTCTTTACGTAACAATAGATAACATAAAATCGGTCAAGAGCGTGTGTAACAACTTCCTTATATATTTATAAAAGTCAAATAAACACATGTGGCCTTACTTATAATCGTTTCTTAAATTTAAAGAAACTACTCAGCAAATTAGTGAAAATCTTAACCAAAATATTCGACTAAAGAGGAGTTCTCTTTAGTCGAATATTTTGGGTACAACCTACGTTAATCATACAAATTTTGTTCACCTATGCTCCTCTTAGGAAAACAACAGGTAATACACGTTTATAAGTTTAAAAAAATATATTAATTGATTAGGGTCTGATTCTGATTCTCATAATTAAGAGATGCCTAATAGTTTCTTAACGAGATTATAAGTAAGGCCGTTGGTAATTACTCTTAAGTCTCCGTCTCAAGTTAAGGGTATATAATCCTATCTCTTTGTCATAGTTCATTAAGATCATTTCAGTCTTGAATAATTTTCGAACAAACCAACTGACCTTCACATGATAATATTGTGACAGCTTAGGCGCCGACAAAGACAAATTCCGCGTCCAGATTTGTAGAAGCACATTTATTACCCGTCGGCATTTGAACTAATAACATTGAAACTATTGTAATCCTTTTATGATCGTCTTCTTTCGTTCACTTATTTATTAGCATAATATTTTTCTAGAGAACAGCCTATTGTTCTATTGTTTACGGCCGCCTGCGGGTGTAATCATTAGCCAGGTGTTACGGATTATAAAGTACAAGCTTTATAGGAAATTCGGTCCACGTTGCCGGGCGGGCAAATTGCATTTATGTAGCATAAAACGATGGCCTGATTGAGTGAGGAGCGAGGGGGCAGTCGAGCGAGAACCACGATCCAAGCGAGACGTGTGTACATTCAGTAATCTATTAGTGACGGACTTTGTGCGTTTTATTGAATTACGACTGCATGAATGCAGAACATTACGTTTGGACTTGTTGTGTTCGATTATATTTGTACCTGTGTTATATGTGTTTGTGTAGTTCTAATAAACTCTATTATAATTCTAACGGCATTTTAATTCGAGTCCCGTTTATTAAACTACTAATCACGAGATAAATGTTATTAGTTGAATAAAGCATATGCCTTTTGATCATTCAGGTGATAATTTATTCAACTGAAAACTTCTGTTGAAAAATCAGCCCTTAGAAATATATTAAATTAAATTATAAAACAGATTATATTATTACTAAGTCTGAATATTACTTTAATCTGAGTTATTTATTTAGCGCACCTGCCAGTGTTTGGATAATTGGTTAAAAGGGTTGCTATCTAATTATATTACTCCGAAAATGATAAGTGGATATATTATTATATTTGAACTGAAAATACAGAGGTATTATTAGTGCTTCATTCCCTTCTTGTAAGTCGTGTTGCGTAATGGCTAGTGCACGCGTCTCAAACTCCAGGGGCGCGGGTACGATCCCTTAGGCAGTTTTCTGACCTATGAAAATATCGTAATGCAGCCAGCACATCGTAATAATCGACGTGTTAAACCTGCTAAGCCACTGGACAAATGTGGCGGGTACACTGTTCGTTCCTCTATAGCGGGAGGCCCAGTAGTGAGACATTTATGAGCTGTTATTATTATTCCCTCTTCTACATACCTCCCTAACTTCTCTTCTATGTCTACTATATCGCCTCAACCCCTTTTAGCGTGTTCACGTGTCACCTATCGGAGACGTTGCTTCATGTACTAACTCTGAATTCTTGATTTTTTTCTCCTTTTCTTAATTACTTGGTGTCAGTACAATGTATTTTCCTTCCAGACTGTTCTATTAATTACATCAAACGTCACTGGTCATGCAACCTGCACATCGAGGTAACCGATGTGTGAAACCTGCCAAGCCGGCTTGGACCAGCGTGGCGGGCTTACTGTCTGTTCCCTATAGTGGGAGACCCGAGCCCAGCAGTGGGACGTTTATGGGCTGCTATTGTAACAATAAGCACATAAGTTCAGAAAACTACCAAGTGTAATTACCTAAGCGTATACACGCTGCCGGCCAGAATCGCACCCGCGCCATGCCAGTGTGGGACACGAGTCTGCTAACCATTAAGGGCTGGTTTCTATATCTTACCGACTGTTCATTTGCCTTACTATAAGTTAAATTTTACATAAGCTCCTTCCACAATTAATGTAAAAATTTAACCAATGTCAGGGCAACATTTCACTCCATAGCCTGTTGAGCGACTTGGAACTTGTGGATCAATCCTGCTGTCAGTGTCCATGTCTCGGCCCCATAGGTCAGGATAGGAAGGATGCACTGCACGAAGGTTGTCTTCGAGCATTGCGGAATGGTCAACGAAGAGACTTGACGAAGCTTATTTAATTCCAGCCCAACTGAATCCTCCTATTAGCTTCGCCTCCGAAGCTACAACAGCAAAATGAAAAATTTATGGTTACAAAACAAATTAAATTGAATTAACATGATAGCTAAATTTATAATATCGAAATTAATAAGAGTAGACGGTATATGAATGTTTTAGATGTGGTACCGCCATGTAAACCTCCTTTCGACCTATTCATACTTTTCTTCGAATATTTAAATTCTTCTTAAATTGTGACGGCGCGTTTCCCTTTCGCACGTCACTTCAGTCACTCATTGTCATATCATTAAAATAAATATATCGCTCCGCATACATAAATATAATATAAATAACCCGCTCCGCGCCACCATTGTAATATATAATAAATTAATATTAAAACACATAAAATAAATACATATATAATACTACTATAAAGTAAATATACCAAGTAAAATAAAGTGTGTGTGAAGCGAATAGGGAAGAAGAGGAGCCGCATTTCATTCCCATTAACCAGGTAAGTGCGTGCTCGTTCTCTAACTCCCATCTAAATTGTCCCACACTTCTTTTCCCGCAAGTTTGACATAGTTCGCTTCCCGCTAAATCCAGCGCCGCCGCCGTAACAAGATGAGTACTCCAATACGATGATGCCTTGGGGCCACATATTTAATTATCATAAACATAATTAGGTATATTATAAGTAACATGATTTCGAGATAAAAGCCTCTCGAGCTTTGAAGATTACTTAAACTCCGCCTATTTATTATACCCTTAAATTAATTAAATTTATCTTGAAACGTTGTTAGGTATCGTAGAGGTGAAATAAATTATATTAAGTTACTTACTGGGACTTGACTTTACTTTCATATCTTCGCAACCTCGTTAAATATCAAAATGAAATATATGCGCGAAAATTTAAGACAAAAGTTCTTAGATCTGGTGTAACGATCCACCTGCCGAAGGTACGATGCCGACACTTCGGCGACTGAACGATCGGCCTTAGTATTTGCTTGGCATGAGACGCCAAATGCGCTAAAAAGACAGCATTAGGCGGCGTTATAGTTCAACGCGTTGCGTGACGAAAAAAAAGTGCGATATGAAACTTTTCCCCAAAACATCTTATTGTATTATAGAAACTTAGCTATTCATTTCAAGTATTAATTTTAGCAGTGTTGAATATATGAAGAGGTGATATTATGTACTTTAAGTCTGTACAAGTATCGGAGCATGTACATCAAATGCTTTAATAAAGTTTGCTGAACTTTCGGTCGCGAACTGCGTCGCACTATGGTTGATTGATGTTTTAAATACATTGAATGCGTTCTCACGGAAATAGCCTCTAGACGAAACGTTCGGCATTACGCCGAACTCTACGTCATTTCGGCTGATATTTTTTTAAAACATCTCGAGCTTATTTAATTTTCTGTACCGTACTTTCGGCATATGTGTCGCTAGCTTTAAACTTAGAGGAATTTTATATTTTAAACTGAGGTTACATAGTTGTTTTATTTAGGCCTAATGTCAAAAGGCTTCCTATATTCAACAACGGATCAATATGGCAATTCAGCAAGAAAACGTAGTCAGCTTTCTGGGTATCTTACCCATTGATTTCGATTCAGTATTCTCCATACAGTTTTAAGGGATTATAGGTAGAATGCAATATAACCAAGTTAGTAAGTTTTTTTTATTGTATTAGTTTATATTTAACTAACTAAATCCTTAAACTCAGCGAGCCAAAATGTGTCTTGGCCTCTGAAACGAGACCACGCCACATTTTTCCATCCTCTGCGGTTTTATTATACCAGTTATGGGCTTGAAGCTCACACAGGGCAGCCTCCCCTCTGTCCCTCTACCAGTACTTGGGGCAACCGACTGGACGTCGCCCATCTGATCGTTCCAAGAAGACCATCTTCATGCTTCGATCATCCTCATCCGTTCGGCGGGGAGATTTTATCTCTCCTGTTATATTAGGCTCTGCCACGAGATTTTCAATTTCAACATTAGTTCAGACCATCCAGCTACCATCATCTCTCTTTGTTAAGACCAAAATTTTATTACGTAAAACTTTCTTTGCGTTTTATTGGCAGCTGGTTCTCTTCTTTAAAGGTTAAGTTTCTATACTGTTATTTTATACTTGGCCGGTGTTTCATTAATTTAAACTTTTAGTTTAAATAAATATTAAAAGTATATTCATTGGTGAACTGGTGAAAGGAATTAAATTATTTAAGTCTGGCGAAAATATATCAAATTATTATTCAAAGCTCGTTTCATGTTAAAACAATATTATTGAACGTTCCGCGTATGAAGGGAATATGAAGCTGAATTTATTTTATATTATACAATAAAAATGACGTACGGACCGCGATAAAGATAATAATGGAGTTACACAGTTAGGTAATCGAAATATAATCAGGCTGGTATATCTACAAACTACGAAGGGTATGGTATTGGTTTTTTTTATTTCACTGCATGAGTTCAACAGACAGGCAGACGGCCCAATGGATGGAAAGCGGTTACCATCGCCTATGGATATTTGCAACACGGAAGGTGCTACAAATGCGCTACTTTCTTCAGGGAGACTGGAACCTGGTCACTAATGCTGAATTAATTTAGTAAAACCTGACTTCTTGATCAAACATCGGACATAAAAAAACCTTCGTTTAAAAGAACCGACTTCTAAAACTAAAAAGTATACTTATTTCTAAAGCTATTTTTAATTAAAATCTTATTTTTAATATATATTTTCTTGAGGTTTGGTCGGCATCCGGTCGGCCGTCCTAAATATCGCTGGAAGGACAGAGTAGAGGCTGACCTGTCGGTAATAGGAGCCAGTAATTGGCAAGAAACCGCACAGGTTCATTGAAAGTGGCATGCTCTCGTTTCGGACCCACTTTGGGTCGCTGAGCCAACGGAGTAATGAAGTATTTTCTAAAACATCTTAAAGTCGATGCTTAGTCATTTTCAAAATGTAGTAATTTTTACGAACATATTTTACTTTGCACCGAATTCGAGATATTGTAATTAAAAATAGCTTTAGAAATAAGTTATTTTATACTCTCTAGTTTTTGAAGTCGGTTATTTAAACGAAGTTTTTTTTATTTGTTATTTTTAGTGTCTAGCTATGGGTACTAGGCCTACGAAAGGTCCTGCGCGCCTTATTAAATATAGGTCCAAGGAACGGGAACGGAAAAAAATGTTGATAATATGAATACTACTAGATCAAAGTATATTAAATTTTTACGGAACCAAATGGCAGCTATTCCGCATCGAACAAAAAAAGAATCACGCAATTCGGATCATAAATCTCAGAGTAATGGATGTACAACATTCATAAAAAAAACCATAAGTTGAGAACCTCCTCCTTTTGAAAGTCGGCTAAAAATAAACTTTCGGCTCGTTTCGGGCTTTTTCTGATCGATCCTAGAAGCGAGGAAGGCTTACTCGGTCAAACGTCGATTCGACTGCACTTGTTACATGTTTAAAGACTGTAATATTAGTCTCTCCTGAGAAAAATGAGTGAGTCAAAAGCAGAAAAATGTCATTTTTTTGAACTTTGACTGAGATTTTTTTAAATACTTGCTTAAAGGCCAACTGGTCCACTTTATGGCAAGTGGCTACCGTGCCCATGGACATCTGCAACACTGAGGAAGCATTAAATATCTGCTTACGCTCTTTTTGAAAAGCCCCATATTGTAGCGCTCTGGGAAAACCGGGAAAACTGGGAGGGAGCTCATTCCGCAGCTTGCTCACGCATGGTATAAAGGAGCGAGCGCTACGTACAGTGGATAACTTCCAAGAGGCGAGGAAGTGTGGATGGACTCCTAATCGTCGGCAAGGAGTTTGGTGGTAAAATGGAGACGTAGGTACCAAACCAAACAGCCCTTCAGTACTCCCCCATTGTACACACGGTAAAACCCGCTTAGAGCATCAACGTCTCTTCTGAGACTCAAAGGTTCTAAACCGTCTGACCGTGTGTCTTTATGTCACCACTGAGGTTTACCAAGTCAAACCTAGGAGCGCCAGAGCTTCAATGTTTGACTATAACATAACAATCTATCCTGTTTCTAATGCTGATCAAAAACTGCTATTGGATTAATAGTCGTTGCCGTTGTCTGGAAGAAATCCCTGCAAGCGATTGTTGTATTTATTGATACGATTTTATGTATCCATTAATAAAGAATCTCATAACGAAATCCTAATATTTATAAAAAATGGTTGAGAAACAGACTTGAGTTTTCGCAGTTTTTCCCTTATGTCTCTTAGATCTTTGCAGTTACAGCTAAAATAAAATTATCCAAATATAGATACCGCCGAGGCACTTCGAATTACTGTGGAAGTAATATTAGCTGCTCGATAGGAAATTGGTCGAAATTCACTTTTATACTTCACAAATTGTTTACAAAAACTATTTTGCCAGGAACACACGCGCCTAGCTGTTACGCACATGTTGATATGCAACACTTTACTATACACGCTAGAAATCCCATTTTTAGGGTTTTTTTTTTATGCGGAGCGATTCATAAACCGATTTACATTTCAACGGTTTGAAAAGATGAAAAAGAAAGTGATATGATAAGAAAAATTGTGATAAGGGAGCGTTGTGGATTGAAAGAAGATGTGGTGACAAGAGTTGAAAACGCAATGTTAAGGTGGTTTGGGAGTGTAGAGAGAATGAATGATAGCAAAATCACAAAACAAGTATATAACAGCAATGTGTCTGGTAGCGTCGGTGCCGGTAGATCTAAACGTACTCACCATGATCAAATGGAAGATATTTTGAAGAAAGGTGAGATAAAAAGTAGTTTAAATAAGCGTATGTATGAAAAGATTAATGAAAATTGATGAAGCGAAAAGTGTTTGTCAAGACTGTGGCAGGTGGAGATCCATCGTCTCTGCATACCCCAATGAGAAACAGGGTGACAATATTGTTAGCCACTGTTCTAAGTTTAATGGGTTCGTAATAGAAAAACAACTATTTAAGATTTACGAACATAATCATCTATTTCCTTTAACATAATATGTAACAAAACAGTTAGCATGGCTTTTACTTACATTTTAATAAGCAGTTCACAATTTAGTTACCACAACTGAGTCAACTATTCTCTATTATATCCTTTTACAGTCGTATTCAATAGTAATTATATCCTATTGCGCGTTTTAAAACAGGACAGCTCTTTTTGGTTTTCAAGTCGAACCACCAATGCCAAAAATGTAACTCGCAGTATCGTTTCCATTGTATTGTTGTTCTACCCTCTTTTTAAAATAAAAATAGAGTTACCAGCCGTCAAACACAGGCTGATATTTACCGATTAAAGAAATGTAGAATGTTGCTGGATGGAAGCTAACAATATGTATGTATCGATAAAGAATATTCTCTTCAATGATTCAGCAAGGGTTTCGGTTTTGATAAAATGGCTTTGGAACTCCAATAATTATAAACGAAGTCTTGGATTATAGCTAGTTATAAATAACCACACAGTTTCATATGTGTAATGGAAGTAATATAGAACAGTGTAGGTTGTATTTATTTACAGATATATATAAAGAAAAATACAGCTAATCAGAAATGTATTGAGCCATCAGCAATAGTATCGTAATAAAACGTCCCGCTACCCACATTTACCGAGGAAAAATAGTCTAGGATAACAGAATTAATTTAGCTAAAGATGTTGGGGGTAGTTCTTACAAAAATTTGCGGTACATAAATGGACAATACGATTCGTCGAATGGTTTTCGTCTCTTTCAAAATACGTCATCACGTCTGAACACGCTTTGATACTATGTACACATATGTGGGATGTGTACTTAGACGATGTACGTACATTGTACTTGTGGTAGGTATTCAATAATTTGATAACTCTTTTTAACCGACTTCAAATAAAATATCCTCCCTTAGTATCAACGCATCGGCTCCCTTAATGGTGCAGATGTCAAAGGAAGACGGTAGCCACCTGCGTTTGCCAGTTTGCCAACAAGCAGTCATCACGCTCACAACGACCCATACCAAGAGGTTGGTCGAATAGTCGTTCCACTTGGGTTTACGTTTATAACGCTGGCAAGCAAGTAGAACGGGAAAAATCGCATATTTATAGCCGCACTTGTGCTGATTACGTCTTCTTGAAAATTACAGTCCAAGCGGTCGAGTGTTGTATTGTACAGTTTAGAATAAAACAATGCCCCAACGGAGGTGTGTGGCAGTCAAGCGACAATTAAGAGACGAGCAAGACGTGCACATTCGATAAGCTATATAGTGACGGACTTTGTGCGTATTATTGAATCGTGCAGTTTGTACTGGTTGTGTCCAGTTATATTTGTACCTGTGTTATACGGGTTTGTATATTTCTAATAAATTCTATAACAATTCCAATGGCATTTTAATTCGAGTCCCGCACTCGTTATAATATCATAAATATCCCCAATGTGTCCTATCCTATCCTGTATGATATGTGTATGATGTGTACCCAATTCGTATACTATATGCATGAGGTGTGTATGCCTTAAGGCGCTATTGGTTTGCAAGTTGTTAGGCTTCTATTCAATTTGCGACTTGCCATTCCGTCATGCTGCGATCACGCTGCGGGCGGCTGAACAATATCGCCTGGCAAATTACATTAACAGCTTCTCAACGATATTGTAGTTTTACGATGCTATTTGTTCAAATATGATAGAAAATATCATAAAAATAACATTATAAGTCCACGGCCAGTACTTGCCTGTATTTACTGGTATGCTAAAGGTCGAGAGTCTTTGCATTATTTAGTCTGGTATTGCTTCCAATTTTTCTTTATATATTAATTATCACCAAACCAACAAACAATATTAGTCATTACCGGGTGTCGACAGGCGACACCAACCTCACTTGAAACCTTAGCTTTACTTAACAAAGTTGAATTTCAAATAACAAATCCTTGCGTAAATCTCATTTGTTGTGTGGCTTGTTTGTTTCGAAATTGGGGTTTTTTTAACTTACTCTTTTAAACTATTCCACGCAGACGAAGTCGCTGGCAGAAGCTAGTAATTTATATTAAGCGGGATGTAAATAATGTTATTGCAGTAAAAAAAAAACATCTTTTTCTAATTATTTAGCGTCGGTCATGTTTTTTATATTTCAATGGCGTCGGCACAATATGTTTTATCCTTTCATACTGCCTTATTCTGGCCATACGTCTTCTATCATACCACAAATCATCGTGTTATCCTTCACGTAACCCATTTAATATTATTAAGAGTTTAATAAAATTAATATATTGTAGATATATTACGTCAAAAGGAAGGCTTGCACTGAAAATCAGCTTTGTGTCGGATATCATGCTGGCACAGCAATAAGCTGAGTGCAAACCTTGTTTGCTGAAAATGTGGCGTATACATACATAACTTCACGCTAGGTCCCTTGCGGGGTAGGCACGAACAACAGATGCGGCGTATAAATTCTCAAAATATTAATTTATTTATTTTTCCTTTCTATATAGTTCGTGATAGGGATCTTGAGAGGTAGGAGAAAAAGTAAGGATCTCATAAGACGTCAGGAATACGTGCAAAATTTTTGAGGTTGTGATTATTTATAAAAATAATAATAGTATAATATAACTACGTTTTAACGGTTTTAAGCGAGGTGATATATTTGATTTTGGTTATTCCGACGTTTCGGCCACTTTTCAGTGGCGGTGATCATTGTCTTCTGAGACAAAGATGTCAAGTGTCAATGAGTATTGTTAAAGTTTTATTTAGCCTACCGCCAACTTGTTTATTTTTATTATTTATATTTAACACTATTTATTATCTGATTTATAATTTTACTAAATCCATATTGGTGGGCTATTATAATTAAGCAATGAATATGCCAGTATCTATAATACCTTAAATAAAGTGGTGATACCTATTACAAAAGATATATAAAAGAAAGTCCTGTTATTGGTGGGGAGGAGGTAGCTTAGAACCAGGAGATGGACATAGAATACTTTTTATCCCGTTAGAACCGGTAGGTGGCGCTGAGATCGGGTTTTAGAATACTTCTAATCACCTGGAGCGATTTTGGTGATTTTGTTTTTGTGTGTTTGAGTGGTTTCCCGGATGGTTTAAATCCACAATTGGAATCGGTAGGTGGCGCTGGGATCGGGTACTAGATTTTTATTTTTTCAGAGCAGGACAATGTCTGCCGGGGCCGCTAGTAAAATATAGAAACCTTGTCAAAGAATTTTTCCTTAGAAAAATACTTTCTTCTATTTATATTTTAAAAAATCAAAAGACAATGCTTTCATTGTATTTAAACCAACTTGAACTAAACGATAATATAAAGTAAGTTTTAAAATACTTTGAACTTTTTCAAGAGCAATAAATCAAAGCTCATATAAATTATTTGAACGATTTTATGGTCTAGTAATTTTTCTTCAGATCTAGAGATCGGGACTGGCTAAAAACGTAATAAATCAGAGGAATTTCTTTAAGGATTTCGCAAAGGAATTCTTTTATTTTCTTGTTAACATCTAAACACAGGTATGCTTTCCTATGGCTTTATCTGATATTAAATTATCAGGGAAGTGAATTCGTAAACTCCAGCAAACAGGTTCACCGGGTTCGGCCCTTTTATGGAGGGTAGAGGTAAGGAGAATCATCTCATATAGGAAAATAGTTGAAGAAGTGTCCAGTTGTAAGCTGTAAATAACAGTTCAAAATCCGTCCACAATGGCGCTGTTGTAGACGAATCGAAGTATGCCGAGGTAAAAAAAAATATATTTGGCGACTTAGAGTAGTTGGTGACAGTACAGTTATAAAACGTCAACGATTAACAAAAAAAAAGTAAAAGTTACCTCGTTGACGATATTTACATTTTTTATTTATCTATAACATATATAATGTAAAAATAATAAAATAGACATAGACACTACTATTGTTCACACAAAAAAAAATGCACAACACGATAAAAGTTACTTGGTAAAACAAAAGGCGGCCTTATCGTTAAAAGCAATCTCTTCCAGGCAACCTAATTTAAAGTAAATTCTTAAATTATCTATAATTATTATTATAATCTAATAAAGGTTTGGAGGCCTTCAGGTTGAAGTGAAACAATGTTGTGTGTTAGAATTGCAGTTCAGGAATGCATGATGTAGGCTCGCTCCGCGCTTACTAAAGTACTACAAAAATGCAGACGCTTAGCTGCTAACGGAGCGAGCTATGTCCCCGCGGTAGGCGGGGCGTGGGCGCACGGGCTTTACGGGGGTGAGGTCAGCGGGGTGATTCTGTCCGCAACAATTTGTGAGCGGCCGCCGTGTTGATCGGACGTCTGCGGCTACAAAGGAAAAAAAGACACATGGACAGCAGATTACAGTCAAAAGTATAATAAATTAGCATACATTATTGTGTAATAGAAATAATATTGAATATAAAGATGATAGCTAAGCCCGGACAAATCTCCCGGTGAAAGAGTTTAAAAAAAACACATATTATGTATGAAGAAATTACGTTTTTCCCCTAAAGGAGAAAAACTTTACACGCTTCGCTTTCCGCGTAATACTCATGAAATGAGGCACAAAGCATTTCCGTTTCCATATTACTATTAGGGAACGCTCGTGGTCGAAATTCGACCATAATAATTTGTTGTCATAGACTTAATACTGTCAAAGGCTTAAGGCAACAATAACGTGTGTGGGTCAAATACATTGTAGTGTGTGTAATTTTTTTTATTGATTTACTGTTTAATGTTTTTTTATGCGAATTAAAAAAATAGCATTCGCTTCTTCTCTATATAAATTATAATTGTGCGAAATTTAATACTCCTCCGTCCGCGCAATTTTTGTAAAAAGGGGTACAACGTTTTTGCGTCACGTATTATAGGTTTTGTAGTGTATTAATAGATATGATAAAAGAGGGTAGTTCTGTTTTTATGATATAGTCTCAGTTCGGATTAAAACCATAAAAGTGAAAACGTTGTTTCTCTTCTTTCAAGCTCTGAACATTACATATTTTTTAGACTAATTTTATTTTTCTGTTTTGTTATTATTACAAATACTGAGTAAATATCTCTTTGTTTGTACTAAGCCTTAGGTTTTTCCTAAGCTCCTTTGAGATTTTTGTACCCTTGTTTACAATGAGGGATTTTCTTATGAGTTATTACAGTAATAATTCAAAATTCGAAGAATCCGTGAGCAACGTATTATATCAAATTGCGTGCTATAAAACCACGTATTTCTTGTTTATCTTTCTGACAAAATCTTTTTGGGTATTAATGTCAGTTTTACCTGTAGATATGTTAAGTAATTAGTATTGTTACGACCAAATGGCGACAAAGGAAAAATTCACACCTGCGTCTGTAGAAACACATTTTATTACATTTGGACTTCTTTTGTTTACTTTGTGTTTAAAATTTGTAATTAGGAAAAACAGCCTATTGTGTATTGTAATCCTTTATGGCAGGCATTAGCCAGGTGTGATTCTTGCAGATTTTTGTTATGCGGTCGAGTATGGTGTCGAGACATATTGTGTTTGTACAGAGAGGTGAGGCAGTCAAGTGACTATTACGATACGAGCAAGAAGTTTGCATTTATATGCAAATATAAATATAGTGACGGACTCTGCGCGTGTTATTGAATCGTTTTTACTGGTTGCGTCCAGTTATATTTGTATCTGTGTTATACGTGTTTGTATACTTGTAATAAATTCTATAGTAATTCCAACGGCATTTTAATTCGTGTCCCGAAACTGGTAACAGTATGTAAAAGGAATTTGATTATTTAGATGTGAAATTTTACTTTAGATAGAATAAATTACAAATTACGAGTAAGTGCTTATATGCTTATGAGTAAGAAATCAATATTTTACAACCTACTTGTCGTGCAAATGAAATTTACATGGCTTACGTACGCTAAACCTGCAGATCTGCAATGAAAGGTAGTAATTTCAATTTTCTAACCATTTTTGCTGAATTACATATGTGCCAAACCGAGGCGAGACGCTGAATTTCAAATAAATTGGGTAAGTATTTGGCAGTACGAATTCAGCTGCCTTCGGTTCACAATCGTATAGTATATAACATAGAAAAGGATGTAAGGAGAAGAATAAATGTATCATAAAGTGGAGGCAGGTCTGATATAGGAGAAGTCTGAGACGACCGAACGCTGATGAGTGATCAACTAGCCGCAGAAGTGGTCAATGCAAAGCTCGCGAAGGCCATCACCGCAGACTCGCCAGCGAGAGATGCTGTAATGCCATCGCCTTGTGTATAAAGAATCCAACAGCTTCATACCCAGTTACCGGTAGATAGTTGCCCACCGAGTTGCAGCCAGGGTAAAGCGATCGAGCAACCTAACCTAACCTAACAACGCAATGCTTCTAGTAGCCATAGAGGAAAATCCAGTAAGAGAAGCGCTAATTGTAGCCAATAAACTAACATGTCTTGCTCTTAATATCATGGTTTTTTTGTCATTACTCGTTACATCGTACAATATTTAATAGTTGTCGAAATTGCCGATTGACCCATATCCTCCCCTCAACGCCTCTGATGGTCACAAAGGAAGATCCCGTAAAAGAAGCAATAGTTTAGCCGCTAATCTACCACGGTTCACTCTTACTACCAAGGCCTTTTTATCATTACCTCTAACAATATTTTATAGTTGCCGAAATTACAGATTGATCCGTATCCTCACCTCAGTGCCTGTAATGGCCACAGAGAAAGATTCCGTAAAAAAAGTGATAGTTTAGCTGCTAGTCTACCACGGTTCACTCTTACTACCACTGTGTTTTATCATTACTCCCTACAATATGTAATAGTTGACGAAATTACCGATTGGCCTATATCTTCACCTGAACGCCTCTTATGGCCACAGAGGAAGATCTCGTAAAAGAAGGTGTTAGCCACTTATCTACCACGTTTCACTCTTACTACCAAAGCTTTTTTATCGTTACCTCTTTCAATATTTTATAGTTGCCGAAATTGCCGATTGACCCATATCCTCCCCTCAATGCCTCTGATGGTCACAAAAGAAGATCCCGTAAAAGAAGCGATAGTTTAGCCGCTAATCTACCACGGTTCACTCTTACTACCAAGGCCTTTTTATCATTCCCTCTAACAATATTTTATAGTTGCCGAAATTACAGATTGATCCATATCCTCACCTCAGTGCCTGTAATGGCCACAGAGAAAGATTCCGTAAAAGAAGTGATAGTTTAGCTGCTAGTCTACCACGGTTCACTCTTACTACCACTGTGTTTTATCATTACTCCCTACAATATGTAATAGTTGACGAAATTACCGATTGGCCTATATCCTCACCTGAACGCCTCTTATGGCCACAGAGGAAGATCTCGTAAAAGAAGGTGTTAGCCACTTATCTACCACGTTTCACTCTTACTACCAAAGCTTTTTTATCGTTACCTCTTTCAATATTTTATAGTTGCCGAAATTGCCGATTGACCCATATCCTCATATGAGTATTTTATTGGGCATGTCCCTAAATAGGGTAAAGATAGAATTTCACTATACCCCCAATAGCGAATCGTAAAACGAGAACGATCTACTGTTATTGTGTAGGGTGACAATAAATTGCGTACTTTTGAGAGACAAAATATAGGGTAAATAATACCATTGTTGGCACTCCACCTTCCTAAATAATTTGCGATTTTTTGAATTGATTCCATATCAAATTTCATATATAAATTCTCTTTTTCTTTATCTCGCCAACAATTGCGAGATAATGATTACGTGATCGTATTACAGGCATTCTATTAAGAAATCGTTTTTTTTGTAAGTATAGATTTATAATAATTATATTATGGTACAATCTAATAAAAAATCTATTAAGATTTCTTTATATCTTGAATAAATTTACAACGTTCCAATTACTTGAAATTGTATAGTTATATGTTTCGAAGCCATTTCGACAGAAGAGGTATTCTTATGAAATTATTATGACAGTCCACCTGACCTGTCGTTTTCATGTTGCTATCATTTCATCAGAACTACTAGGGTCAATATCGATGAAAATTAAAAGAAGGTTTAAATGAAGGTATATAATATATTGTAATAAAATAAATGAATTTGGTTCAAATATCTAACTGCATACTATGTATTATTTGTTGTATTTAAATATATGAAAGAAAGAAAATGGTGTTTATTTAGAGTTATTTAAAATTGCAAAAGTATACATAAGCAGTTTAGTAAAAGACAAAAGTTTATATATATATATATATATATATATATGTGTACATAATTGTTTTAAATAAGATCTTTGTCATCCAGATGTTGCCTAGAAGAGATTGCTTTAAGCAGTAAGGCCATTGTACTAGCACCATCTAATTTTAATGAAAAAGTGTTACTGTTTTTATGTTGGTGTACAATATAGAGTACTGTAGTTGATGTTTAAAATAAATTTTCAAGTAAATAAGACTCAGTAAAATCCAGATCAATGTAACATGTTTGTAACTTGTAAGTCTTTGACTGACAAGAAGCCCGCACGTGTTAGCATGAAAAGACACATTTCACGGGCAACGTTTCACATTTTTAACACAAATACAATTACTTAAAACTACATGTGACATATTTTTTCATCACACCACTTTTGTATTTATGGCAGAAAACAAGAATTAAAACAATCAATGTCATACAAATATTGTTAATTTTAACCAAAATTATTTATATCTTGTAAATAAAACTGCATAGCAAGACATTACCACTCCTCACCAAAAACTCCTGAGAAATGTCCTACTAAGATATATGAGTGTGGTTACAGCAATTCAGAGTGACGTCTTTACACGAACTGGGACGGGCTTGATTAACACCGAGGGACCGACTTCGAACTAACTCAGATACCGGCGTACATCCAACTTGTAAGTCCTATGGGATACGGTATATACCCCTTTATCACGAAGATCTCGAATATTTGATTCAGAAAAAGAACGAGATAAAGTTTTTTTTAGACAAATGTAAGTAAATGAAAGAACAACAATCCACAAGGAAGGAAATGTGTATTTAATTTTTTTGTACGTTTTTGCAAGGTTTCTTTTATATTTATTTTAAATTAACTCGCTTTTCTATTCGATTTCAGATTGGGGAAACAATATTGGCCAAAACGTTATCATAATAAAGTCGTCCGTATATTGTGATTTCAATATTTAAATGAACAACTAAAAAACAACTCTGTTTAGCTTCTTGAAATTCTGTTCCGAATAGGCTTTGAGAAGGCTCTACGGATTTCAATGGAAATTTTAAAGATTTTGTTAGATCTTCGTGTATGTTACCAATATATTGAACTTTGTAGTATTCAAAGTACAATTATAAAGTGACATCGAATAAAATGCAAGAAATTGTTCCTCAAGATTACAAGTAGCATACTGAGCCCAGATCACCGTCTTTATAGGTAAGGTGCCCAGAAGGCTGGCTATGCTTCCTCGCTGGATCGCCATACGAGTCCGTTGCCCGAGGTAAGCACCAGCCTTCTGATCACCTGAAGAGTCAATGAGTTGCTTTGATAAATTTTGGTAGAGGCAGATGGCCCCAGCACCCCACGGTCCAAGCGTCTCTACAGCAAATGACATAAATATATAACTCTCACTGAGGGTTGCATATTTGTGCCGCTTGAATGCTTCAACCGGCTGATTTGAACGTGTTTGGCTAACGTGTTTACGCAAGTCGCATCTCACACCAAAGGCTTGCCATGCTGCCAGGGAATTAGAGTAATTCAATTTGGAAGCCTACCAATGTAATGCTTGTTATGTAAATATAATTCGTTAGGCTTCGTCAAGTCTTCTCATCGACCAATCCAAAATACTTGAAAACAAAAGTCTTCGAGCAGTGCGTCCTCCCTGTCCTGACCTACGGGGTCGACACATGGACAAAAAGTGGGATTGGTCCACAAGTCCCAAGTTGCTCAACGGGCTATGGAGCGAGCTATGGGTGTTTCTCTTATGGATGAAATTAGAAATGAGGATATCCGTAAGAACATTTCCTAAGAATCTTGAAAAATTTGCAAATTCAAGTGGCAGTGGACCGGTCACGTCTGCCGAAGGACCAGGAGAATGGATAGACGCTGAATGAGGAAGTCAGAAGACAAGGATGAGTGAGTGTCGCCGACTTGGGAAGGCCTACGTCCACCAGTGGACTGCAAATGCTGACAAGGTTGTAAATATAAATTTGGTGTGTCATAAAGGGTCGGGGTGAAGGTAAGGAAAGGAATGCTTCGGTGGTTCGGGCATGTGAAAAGAATGTATGATGAAAGAATAACTAAACAGATATACAATGCAAAAGTGGATGGATGCAGAAGTCGCGGAAGGCCACGACACACCTTCCATGATCAAATTGATCATGTATTAGCAGAAGGTGATGTCAGGAGCCTTAAGAACAGACGAGCGTATATGACAAGAGCTATGAATGTCAAAGAAGCAAGTGAGGTGTGTAAGAATGGGCCTGTGTGGCGCTCTGTTGTTCGTGCCTACCCCGCAAGGGACCTGGCGTGAATTTATGTATGTATGTGTATGTATAAAGTGTTATTATTAATCTTTCCAGTTTCCATGTCGATTTCTTAAGGTTCAGAAGAATATAAAATATTAGTATCACAGGAACAAACATCATTCCTAATATATTACAAACGGAAAACTTTGTAAGGATGTTTGTTAGTTTTTCATACAACAACTAATGTGTACTGCGGGTGAGATGTATTAGTATAACACGCGGCATTACCGCGACCGAAAGGCAAGCAACACGTGGGGGCAGACATCATTGACGGTTAGATTTGAGAAATTTTAAGACAAAAGCAGACGAAGTTATTTGTGGCCTATAGTCTATAAAATTAATTCAGGACAACACCCCTCTATTACTTTCGTAACTCCTGGTTCGTACAACATACACATCGTCCGTCAAGTGCCGTCTCTAAATTAGTTACTTACGTTGATATCTACGAAATGGATACTCCACGTCTTTATTTTGCTATTTAGCGATCAGAACAATGATTACAGCATTAGTTATTATCTTTGTATATTTAATTATTCTATACGTTTTATAAATCAATGAACTCTTCCTATGCCGCTGGACCGGTTGGGATGATTTTTTTTGTTATAATTAGACCCGCTAGGTAGCGCTGAATTAGGTTGTAGATTTTTATTTATTCAAGGTAGGAGACGCAAGTGTATAATATATAAGAAAATAATATTTTTTCATGAATTCAAGGAATTCAAATGATGTGTTCCAGAGAAATCTCAAAAACGACATTCAAAGTTAATTTACAAAAAATCCTTTTCAAATAATATTATTTTTACTGTTACCTTTAAAAAGTGTCATCATCAGGCATCGCCCTCTGTACTGTCGGATCTGTTTTATCGAACTTTTATTTGTAAATGAAAGTTGTTCACTGAATAGAAATTATATACATATTTAATTTCATTACTCATAAAAGAGAATATAGACTTCATCAGCAAATTGTGTCTTATGTTTGTGTCTTTTATTTGTCTAACTGCAACATAGAGTCATTCCAAATTTGAATAGCCCTGACAATTAAAGAAGTGTCAGAGGTAAGAAATAAGACTTAAGGAGGAATACGATACTTGAAAAGATTTTTAAATACTAGCTTTTGAGATCTTGGTTATCATGTAACAGCAGAGTGCTAGTCAAGACAAGTAAAACGAGCCTAACAACGACGGGTCTATTTTGTTTAGTACAGGAGTTCCTATGGCCACCTTCAGACTCCATCATGAGATCAGCTGCATGGTACCATATTATTGCATTGTCACGCGATATACATATGCACGCAAAATTTCAGCTCAATCGGAAACCGGGATGTTGGTCAAATTTAACTTGCAAGATTCCACCTGAACTTACATATATACAAACATCAGTTGCAAGCTAAATAAAAGCTGGTAAAAAGAGGTCTCCTTTCCATGTTAATCAATGGCAAGAGAGTTTTATTACTCCACGCTACCTCAACGTATCCCAGCAATCTAGCTATTGTTAGCTTATCTTTTGTTACAGAAGGGCATGTTCTAAGCTTTATTGTTTATGGTTTCCTTTCTGAGAGTCCTTGCAATTGGCTAAGTTTTTCTTGTTTCTAAGAGGAAATGCTTGATCGACGAGAATGACGATATCGACATAAATGTTTCGATAAGGGGATGGAAGACAGCCAAAGCTTTTTGGATTCCGTAGTTATCTTGGCAGGTGCTAAATGGGTAGAGCTGTTTCCAGAACTACTTATGCAGGATTCGGAAAATAGATATAGACACTTGCCCATATTGCGAAAAAGCAGACAACGTAGCGCATACTATTTTAGAACGCGCAAGGTGGGAAGAGCCGCGAAGAACAGTCACAGCAACTACAATGTTGGTCATATTGTTACGAGTGCGGGACTCGAATTAAAAATGCCGTTGGATTTACTATAAAATTTATTAGAACTATACAAACACGTACACTGGTACAAATATAACCGGACGCAATAAGTCTAAATGTAATGCACAATTCAATAACAGGCGCAAAGTCCTTCACTAAAATGTGCACACGTCTTGCCTCGCTTGTGTTATCGCTTTGACTGCCCCACCCCTCCGTTCGAGCACTGTTTTATACTAAACACAATATGTCTTGACACAATGCTCGACCGCATAAATATAGAATCTAAAAATCACACCTGATTAATGATCATCATAAACGATTACAATACACAATAGGAAGTTTTTTCTGATTATTTTTTAAACACAAAATAAACAAAAGAAATCCAAATGCCGAGAAGCACTAAACTACAGGTGTGCATTTACTTTTGTCGCCGTGTAATAGTGTGATGACCGAAAATATGTCCAAACAGGCTCATGATGACATAAAAAGGTCCCTCTCTTTCTCACTGCAGTGCAGTAATCGCTACCGGTATACCATTACAGTGAAAGAAAGAAAGAAAGAAAGAT
Source organism: Dendrolimus punctatus (assembly GCA_012273795.1). Lineage (NCBI taxonomy): Eukaryota > Metazoa > Arthropoda > Insecta > Lepidoptera > Lasiocampidae > Dendrolimus > Dendrolimus punctatus. Next base: position 5,403,140 of record CM022553.1, on the reverse strand, counting down.
ACATAAAACCTCGCTGCAGTGCGAGGTTTAATTTAAAAAAATGTGTGTGTGCACTTAGGTTTGGAAAAAAACACAAGTTTTTAACTAAACGCTTTTATTAACTTACACAACCGTACCTGATTCCTCTTCGCAGGGTTGTCCCTACACGCTCAACTAACGACACACTGTCCCGACGATAAGATGTCTCACTCACAAGATCTTCGCCGATATTCCGTAAACCACTACTGCAGTGTTCACTTCCGAATTAACCACGTGTAGCTCGCTTCTGAATCTTCTCTCAAACTACGCTACACTCCTTCTTCACTAAACATTTCACTAAATTCACCACTAAACTCGTCACTGCCTTCTATTAAACTCGTCACCCAACTCTTTCGCACCGCACTTGTTGCTTCGCTGTCTTGAACTGAACTCAACTGCCCGGCAGGCGCACCTTACGCTGCTTATATACCGTTCGTTTTTCTTTTATTTACTATCTAAACATCTATCTATCTCTGTCTTTTCCTTCCCGAACATTCTATTTTAGAACTTTCGTTCATCGTCTATCCCTTTCTAAAATGTATCTGTCCTTGTCTTTTTCTTCCAGAATCTTCAACCTTTTTCTAAAAGTCTTGAGACCGGTTTACGCAGCCCGAAAGTTCCGTAGAACTTTCTGGCTGCGTACCGAGGGTACTCGGTCGCCACAATATGGTTCTAGTTTTTTTTTTAATAACAATACTACGGACTCGAGGTTTTTACCCTTTACCCTTTTTACAACTTGATTACTGTTACAGTTTTTTTAGTTTATACACGCTTATTATTATCTTTTGTTATTGTGTATGACATTGATTTTGTGGTTTTTATGTTGTGTTGTGTACCTTCAGAATAACTTATATATTTTTTTATAATTTTAATACTAAACTTATACTAACGTAGAGTGTAGTATGTAGGTAAGTGCATCTGTTACAAGCTGGTGTTGTGAGAGAGTGCATGTGCAGTGTGTGCCTTATGTCTACACCTATATATCTTACATAGTGTGTGTTTCTTTTTGTGCCTAGGTCATTAATTTTTAGGCACTTTGTGTGTCTTGGTTTGAAAATTGTGCGTGTAATGCAATGCAGTGGTAGTGCGCGTTGGTGTGAAAAAGTATATAAGTTTTGTTGTTGGTTGTGTGTTTGTGACATTGTGTGGTGTTAATTTATAATATAATTGTCGTCACATGAAACGTTTTTAGTTAGTGTTCTATGGTTCTAGTAACGATACCTAGCTTAACCTTTGAGTTTGATAGTAATTCCCAAAGGCAGGATGAGTGAACGTGAGATTCCAAAATTGGAAATACTTTGCAAGTAACAAGAATATTCCTCCCACGCGCATTAATTATTAAATTTCGACAATAATCTGCTTGAATTAATGAGTACATTTTAAGAAGCTTAGAGATGGCTGTTCAGTTCAATAAGTGAACAAGATTTAAAAATAAAACAAGGCTATTAAGAAATGATAATGAAAGAAAATACTCTTCTATTAGGAACAAAAGAAATAATAATTATTAAATAATTGACTGTTATAATTATGGACCTGTGGACGTTATTTTTTTAATGAGAATACATAATAATTCAATATTGTTATTAATTATACGAGTTATATCTACACGCTAATCTGGCTAAAACATGTGTAAACTGTAACACCTTTTAAACCATATTAAGTAACTAAATTTGAATTTGAAAGTGTTTGGCATGCATGTTGAAGGCCTCTGAACTGGGGTTCAATTCTGCTATTACTATGTCATCAAAATCGCTGGAAGCCATCGTTTCAATCGTAGTTTCTCCTGAGTTCTGTATTTTGTTAATTCCAATGGCGTGCCCATTCTATCTTTATAAATATGTATAAGCGAAGAAATAAATGTTAAAAAGTAAAATGTAAAATTAAAATTTAAAGAGGTTGCAGCACAGGTTATTATAATGTATTAAATTTTTGTATTACTGCTTTTTGTCCCGGAAGATTCACTTCATTTTATATCGCAAACTATCCCATCTCCCGGATGAAAAGTCGTATCTATGCCAATTTTCGGTATTAAAACTACATATTGTCGATTTGGTGTACATATGTATACCAAAATGACCAAATCGAACAAGCCGACCAAGTCGACCAAATCGACCGCATCGACAATATCGATCAAATCGACCACCTAAATAATAAAAACCTACATTCGGGGATAATTTTTACATAAATCTATCCCCAAACTTATTCCATTATCCGGGATTAAAAGTATTCCTTGTTAGCCCTAAGTATGAAAATAACATAAACACCGAATTTCAGACAAATTGATCACGTAGTTTTTCCGTAAAAAAAGAAAAGACAGACAGACAGACAGACTTTCGCATTTATAATATTAATAGGGATAGATTAGAAATATCCTGTTTATTGTGTTATTTTGATGTTAGAAACGTTATAAATACAACAATAGATAATACAGACCTCCAAGAGTGTTTCAACCAAATTGATTAAATTTTCTAATTAAAACTGTTTTTCTTTTTAGAAGCGGTAATAATAAATTTGGATTATCATCAAAAACATAACATTCTGCTGAAAATGTACTTAGCTTTAATATCTTTAAAATCCCAACACACTTTATTGAACAAACAAACAATATGAACGCTATAAAATATTTTACAACACGCTCTTAAACCCCATTTTGATACCCACAAAATGTACTTCGCTGGTATAAACAAGGTATTAAAAGCTTTATCGCGATGCCGTTAAGATATTGATTTGGTTAATTAGATTTTTTGATAATGAGTTTTAAAGTAGCTGGTTAAACTGGTTAAACTCTTTATTCTTCGCCATAACTCAAACCTAGACATACATTTCCATTAGAATAATGAGCAGCCTTATTAGAGATCTCTTCCAGGCAACCCGGTGTCCAAGGAGACATTAAAAGAAAATTAAATAATGTTTGGTGGTACCAATATCGCTTAAGGATGTGGAGGGATAGTAGGAGTACAATTGACGGATATAAAACGTAGCTAGCTAAAAGTATCTAAAATGCATGACGCCATTGGTCAATTTTCTTACACGTTTTGGTTTTCTATTATTTAAAAAAAAAATTCTAAACATAGGAAAACGTATCTTGAAGAAAATGTATAGATTATATATATTCAGGGCTGTCTTAACCAAAATGGGCGCGGAAATGCGAAAATCAGTCAAAAGAAAACAAAAAATAAAATTACCAAAACGTTACCCTAAGAAAAAACAGGCGATTAATTTGATGTTTTCTGTGACCCAGGGGAGCCAAGTCAATTTTAAATCTAGCAAGTTATGTATGATGTTTGTATGGTAGAGATATAAGGTGGCCGGCTTGCGTCCCTTAGATCTCTGCGCCCAGGTTCTACACCTACATTTTGCACCCCGGGTTAAAATTGCCGTGTATATAACCGGAAAACAGAAACATAACGTTTCTTTGTAGTTCCTTCAGTTGAGACGAGGTTAGGAACAAAAACCCATATGGATGGATAAGTTTCCCAAAAAATGTCGCCTGAAAATATTTATAGTTTTCACCCGTTCATATATTTTAGGCTAAATTACTTAAATATTTGAAACAATTGTCGGGTCTATATGGATGAAATACACTTGAAATACCTGTACAAAGTATACACTATAAATAGGTGTAAGTAATCATAACCATGTCATACCAATGTCATGTAACTGAGGGTAGATTTTCTTTTTTCACAGTACCATAATAAACAAATAAACCGGTGTTTTTCAATCAATATGTGGCTGGGTATTAGCTGCCAGTCATTAAAATTTTTGAGTATCAGTAGTTTTTGAGAATACATTACATCTACAAAACTTTTCACTATACACACTGACAGGCACTTGGCCAATCTTTTCATTGATTAATTACTAATTAAACATAACAAACAAGTCGATTGGTGGGCGAGTATGTAAATGGTACATCGTGTTACTGGAGACAGTGGCAACACGGCAAATTGAAGACTAACATTTACTTTGTAAGAGTTTAAGAGCCGCTGCGCGCCAACGTGATTTGCTCCGGTTTCAATTTATAAGATATAGCGATCGTAGACTTGTATGGGTAAACCTGTAGTCCGCGGTCCGCAATTGTTTAATTCTAAATCTTCTTAATTTTAATTACGTTTAAACAGTTTTAAGCGAGGCATTTTATTTGGTTTTTATTTAGACGTTTCGGCCACTTTTTAGTAGCCCCGATCACGCACGGAAGACAAAGGTATAAAGTATCTTATATAGTGTTAAAGTTATTATTTAGCCTATCTCCGCTCATTTTTTTTTTACTATTACTATTTACTTTATGGGAGCCTAATCTAATCCAGAGTAAATAATACTCATAAACAACAATTACATAATTGTAATGATGAAGTTGGGGGTCGTCAATTTTTTAATATTATTTTTTGCCACTTGACATTACTCTTTTTTTATGATAACAGCTATAAGGAAGTGGCTGAAACGTCGAAATAAAAATCAACTAAAATGCCACGCTTGCAATTGTTAAAACGTATTTTAATTATTTGTATGTACTACTTAGTCGCGAACATTTAAGACATTTATATATATTTAAAAAATTTTTTGTTACAAGTGCCTTTCTGATAATAGTAATAAGCGATAATCAGTACTGTAGCAAAAAATGATAATTCAGCACGATTAAAAAAATGTGGTTACGGGTAATGTTGCCCTTATAACATATGTTACTGTCAATATATGTAGCGTATGGGAGTAGTTAAAATAAACAGCACACATGCACAGCACTTGTAGAATTCTATTATGTTTTTAATAGATACTAGCCGGCCCCGGCAGACGTTGTCCTGCTCTGAAAAAAATAAAATCTAGGACCCGATCCCAGCGCCACCTACCGGTTCCAATTGCGGATTTAAACCATCCGCGACCCACTCAAACACACAAAAACAAAATCACCTAAATCGGTCCAGGTGATTAGAAAGATTCTAGAACTCGATCTCAGCGCAACCTACCAGTTTTAACTGCGAATCTAAACTATCCGGGAACCCACTCAAACACACAAAAACAAAATCACCAAAATCGGTCCAAGTGGTTAGGAGGACTCTAGAACCAGATCTCAGCGCCACCTACCGGTTCTAACGGGATAAAAAGTATCCTGGTTCTAAGCTACCTCCCCACCGATTTCCAGCCAAATCGATACAGCCATTCTTGAGTTATAAGTAGTGTAACTAACACGACTTTCTTTTATATATATAGATTGTTCTCGCAGCATTTTTATGACTTGTACCAAACACGAAGCCACATAGATGGAAGCGTACGAGAAGCAAAGGGAAACAGTCACTACTAATAGTGTTTCACACTTCCTATTGTTTAATTAGTATCTCAGTTAAAAGCAAATTAGCGTTTGAATGGAACTGAGTGCTCATTAGATTTGATTCAAAGATAAACATATTGTTTAAACTGTTTACACTGTGAGAAGCTAATTGGGTTTAAGATTGATATTCAATTATTCTATTATCATTTGAATAATAATAGCTATCTATGTTTTTTTAGAATAGAATAAAATATACTTTATTACAATAAAAAATATGAAATAATATTCAAGAACAGCTTAGAATTAGACCGCAAATGGCGGTCTTATCGCTGACAGCAATCTCTTCCAGACAACCTTTGGATGGAGAGAGAAATATGGCACGAATCTAGGTTAGGGCTTGCTGCACAATATTTTAAAAGTGTTACATATTGTATATGTAACACTTATGTATTTTTAAGGCGGGGGAAATTCTGTTTACGAACAATAACGTGCGGTGCTGAAAGTTATGACCTCTAAGCCTATTCTTTAAGCCTATTTTTTATCCTATTTTTTATCCTACTGCAACGTTATACGAGGAATGTAAGGTTCTTACCGTCCGCCAACTAATTATTCTCAGGTTAATACTAAAAGAACATTCCTTATTGACGTATGACCCAAATATCGGTGTCGGTAAACGTGGAAAACAAATTTGCCCACAACCATGTCATCTAAACACAAAATTTATAAAAAGATTCCCTGTTTTCCTTGGACCTATACTTTATAATCGTCTGAATGCCAAAATCAATTTCTATCCGTTAACTATGCAAGTTTCTAAAGAGAAAATTTCGTTATTTTTGCAAGACTTATCCTACGAGCAAACAGAAGATTTATTGTTGGTGCCTACCTAATAAACTTATCCTTTTTGGTGTACATACATGGTTTTATATACCTAATCTATGAATATATCTTCCATACACACCCTCTCACATACACTCTTGCCTAAACACACAGAGAGGACACTTAAAATATTATTTATTTATTTATTTTTTATAATTCCCACTTAGTTTTTGCATGTTAGATCTTTCCTTTGGTTATTTTCCCCCCTTTTTAATTAGATTATATTATTATTATCTTTGTTTAAGAGTTTTGCAGCAGTTATTCGTTTATGTGTTACAATATGGTAAAATGTAATGGGAAGGTACTGAGACCGAAGACACAAGTTTATGCTTAGTTTCGGTCTTAGTCACAAACATATTTATGCTGTACTACATCTAAAAAAAATTTGTTATGCTACCTTGCTGTAATTTTGTTTTAGGAAATAAAGTTTATTATTATTCACATATATATTTTATTATTCAAATTTTTTACATTTTTCTTATAAATATCTCTTTAATATATATATAATATATAT